>WBMV01003409.1:518335-565306 GCA_013396655.1 Campylorhamphus procurvoides
CCCCTTCCCTTCGGCAGGGAGAGGCTGGAGCGGGGGCTCCCCCCGCCCCGGAGAGGGGCATCTCCCCGCCAGCCGGGCAGCCGGCTCGCAGCAGCGGGGCCGGGGCGAGCGCCGCTTCTTTGTTTTCCGCCGCCCGCAGCGCCGGGCCGTGCCGTGCCGTGCCGGGCGGAGCGGGGGGGCCGCGCTCAGCCCTCCCAACACGTGCACGCGTGGGCTGCCCGCAGGGGTGGGCGCGGGGCGGGAGCCGGCGGGGCATTACCTGAGCAGTTGATGCCTTTGCCTTTGCCGCCGCCCTGGCACTCGGAGCCGGGCAGGGGATGGGAGGCGCGGCCGGCGGGGAGCGCGGAGAGGGCGAGCACCAGGAGGGCCGAGGTGTAGCAGAGCGCCCGCGGGGGTCCCGCCCGCAGGAGCGGCCGGGCGGCGGCCGGGCTGTCTCCCAGCATGGCGAGGGGCGGCCGAGGAGCAGCGGGATGGCGGCGGCAGGCCCGCAGCATCAGCCGGAGCCCGCGGCNAGGGGGTGGAAGCACACGTGATGGCAGCCCCCTCCCCCGGGACCGGAGGGGAGGTGAGGGGCTTCTCCTCGCTCGGCGGGCTGGGCGAGCGGCGGCGGCAGCGCCCGCCCTCACGGCGGGTCCCGGGGCGGGCCGGGCTCGCAGGGGGCACTGGCGACCGGCGAGCGGGATAGCACTGATGGGTGAATGGAGCAGAGAGGGTCCCCAGGGGCGTCGAGGGCCGCTGGCACAGCGTTTGTCACTCTTCGGCTTGGTTTAATTATTATTCACTAATAAGCCAGCCCGAGTGGGGTTAGGGTACAAAGCAAAGGGACCGTCTCTGCTATTGATTCATCGTAAGGGATGTCTTTAATTTTTACGGAGTGCAAGCCCAGCACTTACAGTGGAAGCATTAGTACCGATGCAAGTAAATAAATAGGTTTACGGTGAAGGCGGTGACTTTTGTAACACAATGCTTTTACTATCTAGGAGTATTCCAGCCCTTTACACGGAGGCACTTCAGAGGTCAGAAGCACTGCACAGGTACAGGGTGCCAGGCACATGTCTTGAGTGCAGACTCCCAGCATGTATTTGCCTGGCTGACAGCTTTGTGTAAATGGACAGCGCAGTGACCATTTTTATATAGGGAAAGCACAGGACAATGCTTTACGTTCAGTGAAATTTTTTTCTGTCTCAGTTGTCACACTTCGTGCAAGTTTTTTAAACCACTGTACAAACCATTTGTTTTTCAGAAACAGGAACTGTCTGTTTCCTTGTTTCTTTCTGCTACTGTGTGCCACTGATGGACTGTAAGATACAGAGCTTGTGTGAGGAGACTTGGCTTGCACTAAGGTATAGCTTTTGTGTGAGGAGACCTTCAAGTAGTTTGTTAGCTGGGGCAGTCAAGAATAAGACCGTAAATCCAGCAGCAAACTTTGGGGAGGCACAGTGGTCAGACACATAAAGTCAGATTGTTGTCTTTTTAAATACGGCAATGAACAGATAAGTCCTGTATTACTAAGAGTAAGAGAGCAATTTCCTTTTGGCATAGGGGTTCAATACTGGCAGCCTCTGCCAAGTAAACGTTCTTCTGTAACTGCTTGCTGATGCTAGATGTCAGAAGAGCTCTGCTTCTCAGTGAGGTGGGGCACATTAACTCGCATGGTGCTGGTCCCACTGCAACTGGGCTGCTGAGGTACACTGGCCAGGATGTTTAGAGCTTGCTAGGTCTGCATACTGCTGTCAGGTCTGCTAAGCAGGTAAACCTTTGGGATCCTTAGGTCATGGACTGGCACAGATCTTGTGTTTTGAAGATCTTGTGTTTTGTGTTTTTGAAGCACAAATGCTCCATGGAACTCTTTCCATAAACACATCTAGATCCATCTTACACTAAACATGTGTTTTTCCTGTGCTCCTTGCTGGAGGGCTAGACCAGAACTGCCCTCATCAGTACGTTAGAATGCTCCTTTTAACACCCAGCCCAAAAACATTCAAGACCAGTTCATACCCATTTGTCCTTGTGCCATCCAGTGTTTCAGTTGGGCATTTCTTTTTCCTTTGCATTTAGATCTGTAATATATTTATAGGCAGTAGTCATAGCCACTCCTCGCTTGTCTAACCTATCAGTACGTTTTATTAGTCTCTTCCTGTAACACAGAGCCTCCGTAACTCAGATTTTACTGCACTAAATAAAGTTTGAATTCAGCTTTCTTCAGCATAGCTGACATGCAGTATGTAATAGTTTTTTATAAAATATTGCCAGTCTTTGCAATGGAGGTATTGTCTCCTGATTTCTTCCAAAATTACCTTTTCTCATACAGCCAATTTGCTTTTTATATGACTGAATCTCACTGATGGTTCAGGTCATGCTGTGAGTGACAAATACAGGCAACTCCTTTATAAAAACGTGTCAGTGCATGACCTATCTTTTCCATTATTGCATTTCATCTCATTTATTTTATTCCAGTCCTCAAGATTTTGTAGTCATCTTTTCAGGATATTGTAAACCGCCTTTCTATTGACCGTTCTGCACAGTTTTTTGTGTCCAGAGCACTCCCACATCCACAATAATGGAAATGTATGCAAATACAAACTATTGGTCTCAGAATGGACTTTAATAGTAACAGTACTTCCAGTTGAAACATTTCCATTCCAGAACAGTGGGTAGTCAACTGTAGGGAGTTCCCAACTGAATTTGCAGCTTTGTTTCAGTTACCCATGTCTTTCAGCTTAACTAGGCAAACTGTATTCTAGAAGCATAGAAAGTTTGGGATGCAAGGGACCTTAACTAGCATCTAGTTCCAACACCCCTGCCAGGGGCAGGGACACCTTCCACTAGAGCAGATTGCTCAAAGCCCCATTTAGCCTGACCTTGAACACTTCCAGGGACACGGCATCCACAAACTCTTTTCAGTTTTAGGTCACTGCCCCTTGTCCTATCGATACAAACCCTTGTAAAAAGTCCCTCTCCATCTTTCTTGTAGGCCCCTTTCAGGTACTGGAAGGCTCTTATAAGATCTTCCTGGAGCTTTCTCTTTGCCAGGGTGAACAACCCAAACTCTCTCAGCCTGTCATCATAGGAGGCGTGCTCCAGCCCTCTGATCATCTCTGTGACCCTTGCTCCGACAAGTCTATGTCATTCTTACGTTGGAGGCCTCAGAGGTAGATGCAGTACACCAAGTGGGATCTCACAAGAGTGGAGTAGAGGGGGAGTATCACCTCATTTGATCTGCTGATCACACTTCTTTTGATGCAGCCCAGGACATGGTTGGCTTGCTGGGTCATGCTGAGCTTCTCATCAACCAGCATCACCAAGTCCTTCTCCTCAGGGCTGCTTTCAATCCATTCTGTCTGTATTTGTTTTTCGGATTGCCCAACCCAGGTGTAGGATCTCACACTTTGCCTTAAAACTTCATGAGGTTCACACAGGCCCACTTCTCAAGCCTGCCAAGGTCCCTCTGGATGGCATCCCTTCCCTCCAGCATGTCAGCTGCACCACACAGCCTGGTGTCCTCGGCAGACTTGCTGAGGATGCACTCAATATCACTGTCCATGTCACCAATAAAGATGTTAAACAACACCAGTCCCAATACTGATCCCTGAGGAACACGACTCGTCACTGCTCTCCACATAAGCATTGAGCCATTGACTGGAACTCTTTGAATGTGATAACCCAGCCAATTCCTTGTCCCCCAAGTGGTCCACCCATCAAATCCATGTCTCTCCAATGTAGTGACAAAGATGATGTGCAGGACTGTTAAATACTTTGCACAAGTCCAGGTAGGTGATGTCAGTTGATCTTCCCTTAACCACCACTATTTTAACTTCATAGTAGAATGCCATCAAATTTGTCAGGAATGATTTGCCCTTAGTGTGAAAGCTTTTAACAAGCCCAGATAGATTGCAAGTAAATTTTATGGGGTTTGGTTTTGGCTTTTTTTGGTGCTGTTATTTTTTGACTTCTGGTATGAATGACATGCCATTTTTTATCTAGAAAAGCCACATCTGAGTAGTGCTATCTGTCTGGATGCATCTCTAGCTAGTTTAAAGTGAATGATACAGTCATGCTTGATTGGCAAATTCACACTATGCCAGCTGGGTATTCATTCTTATTCTGTTCTCTGATACATGTATTAAAAAAACCCCATACCTAAACACTTTCCTGCCAGCTTAAAAAGCAAAAGAATTGAGAAAGAATTTGAACAAGCTGCTTCTGCAGTGCAAATTGTTGCAGACGGAGGGAATGCCACACCAACAAAATGACAGATCTTGTATGTCTTTGAGATCACACTAGACTCTGCCACATTCAGTAACTTCCATCTTTGGCAAGTAAATGCAACTTTATTTCAATTATCCAAAATTTCACTTTTGCTCACCTCCAACTGCACTTCTGTGAGAGTAGAAATCTCTACAGCCTGTTGAAAATTGGCATCCCTAGTGCTTTCTTGAACACCACCAGCAGGTTTTCAGCACCTTGCTAGTACACACACAAATTCTCCCTCCCCTATATTTCTCTCCAGGAATTGTAGAAATGAAAGTGTACAAACAAAGGGAAGCAGGGAAATATGAAAGAACAGAGAGGAGCTGCCAGACCAATGAAAGTGATTTCATTTGCCAGAGATCTGCATACAGTAGAGATACACTTAATTGTGAAAGGACTGTTTTATTTCATCTTAGAGAACAAAATGGAGACCAGAGATTTATAATGTAGTGAAGCCATTAAAGTGTTGTTTGGAGCCCCCTGTGGCCTTATGCATCAGACAGTAGAATCCTAGTCTTGCAGGTATTTCACCAGAGAATTGTACTTATTAGTTTCAACTTTGGGTTTTGCCCAAAAAAATCCTGTTTCCAACTCCTGTAGTTCTGAAGAAAACATTAAAAATATTAAGAGTATAAACTGGAAAAGGGTTCACAGAATCAAAAAAAAAAACACGAAAAGGTTGAGGCTGGAAGGGACCTCTGAAAGTCATCTGGTCCAACCCACCCTGCTTAAGCAGGGCCACCTAGAGCCAATTGCCCAGAACTGCGTCCAGATGGTTTTTGAGTATCTCCGAGGATAGAGACTTCACAATCTCCCTGAGCAACCTGTGCCAGTGCTCGGTCACCCTCACAGTGAACATGTATTTCCTAATTTCAGAGAGAAGCTCCTGTGTTTCACTTTGTACCCACTGCCTCTGGTCCTGAACCAAAGGTGTTTTCTAACCAAATCTAGAATCAGCCTCAACAAAAGACTCAGTTCTCTCATATAAACTATTTCACACTGAGTTTATCCAGTAGTTGAACTTATTTATCTGTCCCCATTGGTTTTTATTCATCTTCTGCGCCCACCAGTATAATTTCACCATGGCTCTGGGGTGAGCAGCACAGGCAGCGGGCAGTGGCCACTTTACTGACACCCTGCTGCCCTGTTCAGCCATGTCCCTTTCCAGTGCACAAAGCTGTCTCAATGCCTCACCAGTTTTTGAGGCAGCAACATGTTCAGGCTAGTTGTTATTGGGAAGCTGAGAACTCTTTCCCTTGTGCTATGTTGCTCTGTTTTGCATTTTCTACTCCGCTCATGTACTTTTCCACTCCTTTTATTTTAATCTTTAATTTTTTTCAGGAGTTTCACTACATTTTCTACTTTTCCCTTTTCCATTCACCACGGTGCCAGATCTGCTTCTCTTCTTGCAGTAGTTTTGCCTCTTCTTTCCCAGAGTATCTTTATTCAGTTGAAAGGCATGACTAAAAGCCCATTTGGGTCAATAAGATGATTTTTAAGAACCAAGCTAGAGATACATTTCTTCTCATTGAATTTCCTGTCACAATGTTCCTATGAATCAAGAAATGTTACTGAGCCCACTTCACTGCTGAGAAAACCAGGACACCAAGAGATTTCTTTTTTCCTACTGGCAGCCACAGGTGACCAAGGGTTCTGCAGCAATTGAAAAACAAAACCCTTACCTTTCAAAACCCAGTTTCAAATACATATTTCTCCAGTGCACTTTGGCTCCTCCCAGCACTAACACCTTCTGTTGACTTTTATTCAGAGTGGTGGTGGGAACAGTAGTGGAAGCTTCAAAACATTCAAAAATATATTTGCTCATATCACTCATTCTTATTCATCCATTCAAAGCTATTTTTCTTCTTTCCTGGCTTATATAATAAGATATGAACTGTCATTTAGCACCTTCACATATTTAGGTCTTTTAATCTTTCCTCATTAATCAATGCTTTAGTACATTAATGAGATTTTTACCCTTTTTCAGTTTCTTCTAATTTGTTGACATCTTTCTCTTATTCAAATACTGACAGACTAACTGCTGATTGGTAAAAATGATTTCCAGATGATGATTAATGGTTTTGTCACTTATTGATCAGACTGTTTCAGTAGTTTGTTAATGAATTGTGTTTAGACTTCAGCTAATTCCCAGTAATCTCTTTGTGCCTAGGTGCACCAGAAACATCATGCCTCACTCAGTTCTGAAGTTCTTCCACTGTGTTCATAAAATCAGGACAATTTTTCAATCCTGCTTTTAGCTTTTGGCACTCTCAAAGGCAAACATATAGTTTATTTCACTGAACTTGATCTCCATTGCCCCAACTCTTTGTATTCTGAATCAGTGTTCAGTTTGCTTTAAGTGTAATCTTCATTTAATGAGTACTAGGGCTCTTGCCAATTATGCCCCTTGCTTTGAGGATACCCTTCATGTTGTTATCTACAGTTCTTAATCAAAATGCAAAAGAAGATTAAAGAATGGTGTTTTATGCTGTGTTTAATTGTCCCCAATGACTGGTTTTAGCAGTATATTATATAGTAAAACATTCTCAAACATTTTTTTCAAGGGCCTCTGCAATGTCAATTTTGTTTTAATTATTGCTACAGAAACACCCAAGTGGATGCAGCATACAGTTTGTCAACCCACTAAAGTCATACAGAAAGGGACTATTACTTCCCCATGCCATGACAGTGTGTAATTCAGAATTACATAAGCTTTTCTTTATTGTTATATCTCATTGCATTTTCTAGTCTATTTTTCTCCAGCCTTCTGCTGTTCCCATACACTAGTTTTGCACAACTTTTCAAAGTTTATTAACCATTTTCATCATTCTGTAAGTTGATTTCTGTCATTATACAGTTAGCTTTCTCAAGCATAGCTGTATGCATTGTTATGAATAGCTATATTTCTCACACTTGTATCATTACCAAACTGTCCAAACTTCATTTGCTTAGTTATTTTAATGTTTATACAACACAGAGAGATTACATTGTTCTTGATCCACATTATACATAATGCTTATAAGCACAGAAGCAATTACATTATCATTATGTTAATATGTAACTATATACTTACAAAAACACAACTGTCAAGGAAAAGAGAAACTATGTATTATTTTAAGATGCACTGTGATTGTGGCATATAAAAAAAGATTTAGACTAGGTGCCAACTCTAAGCTCATGCTCATTCAGGTTAGTGAGATATTATAGTCTAGAATAATGACATTCTTAAATGATGATATATTCTTATCTTGTTTCTCCACAAAAATTTAGAAAGAAGTTCTGAATCTCATGGAAGCTCAGTATGTGTCCATTAACATAGTAATATGCTTTTTCCAATGGAGCACATTTCTAAGTATTTGCAAGCCATGACTTATAAATGGGAGGTTTATTGGATTTCCAGAACCTTGTGAAATCTCCTTTGGTGGATAATAAAGCCAAATGAATACATTTCCAGAGGAACTTGTCTAATATGATTACATTTGTGCCCAGAAATAAGAGACTATTAAGAATTTAGATTGTCCAGAGCATCAGCTATATTGCTTCATGTGTTTCTGTCTGCTGAAAGTTTTCAGTATAAGACCATGACCCTTTGGGTTAGTTGTCATGCCATCTGACAAATGACAGCTGCTGCACCTTGAATAGGGTGCACCTGAAAATATGGCACTTTTGATTCATGCATAATAATGGTATTATAGTGAATTAGGATGATCTCACAATGGCTTGCCTATTTCTTTTTTTTTTTTTAAAGGTATCTGTACAAAGCATTTCCATCAATCATTTACACAACTGTAATAAAGGCCTGAATTCAGCTCCAATCTTTTCGACAGGATGATTTCATAAGTACTGCCTTTGTATCAATAGTGAAATTTCCACTTTGAAAGATAGGAGATGGATAAAAATGTTTGCAGCTAGATCTCTTGACTTACTGTAACTACATGATTTGTTTTTATGCATCAGTGTCTCCTGTCCCAGCTTCCGCTCAAGAAATGTTGTGCCTCTTCCCCTAGGTGGGTATATTGTGATAAGCATTACTTTTTTTGAAGACCATTTACTTATGACAGATTAAAAGTACTTTGTGTTTAAAGACTGTGCTCCTTTTGTGGGATACTCACACCACAGCTCTGCTGGGTTGCAGTGGCTGGGCGCTGCTCTCCAGACTTCCCAGGACATCAGCAGGCTGCAGGGCTTTCCTTCTGCCACCTTACATAGGCTTAGGTGACTCTGCTGTAGGGATAGAACCTCATCGCCAAGCTGCCTAAATGTCTGGAGTCCCTGTTGTCTCCTAATATATCCCAGCTTCTCAACTGGAGTGTGAGGAGCCTACCTTTTCCATTTCAGAGGGACATGGATGGTGTAAACACATCCAACATGCGGCATCTGCATATGCTCTTGAAAGATCATTGCTCTATATTAAATGGTTGGGGTTATTTTGTAGAAAATACAGGCAGCATTAGAATGCAGAATCACTAGGTATTGCCATACAGTATCAATTACATATAGTTATTAAATGTGGAATTTTAGTCTGTATCTCAGGACACTTCTAAGCTTGTAAGGTTCAAAGAAGTCCTTCTCCCTGCCCAAGGATACGGTTTTTGTGTCAGGAAGTGGCATTAATTGCTTGTAAGTAGGGAGAAAGCTAAATTGGCTGAAATATATCAATCAATATGAAAGCACCAGCTAAAACTATTAAGAGAGGTGCACTCCATCTTACACAGAGAGAAATTACATGAATATCATGCAGCCCCAAGAGATGCAATGAAATGTTATTTATATTTGATTATTTTCTCCCTCCCTGAAAGACATGATGTTGTGGATACTAATGTGAGTCACAGTTAACTTTCAGAATAACATTAATCCCTTTGTTCTTCATCAAGTCACACATGCTATGCTGATGGTCGAGAGGATGAAAGGAGTTTTACTTCACAAGACCCTGAACTTGCTGCACTCCTTGCTTTTGCAAAGGGAGAAATGGAATTGCATCAGAGCCACAAAAACTGCAGATTGTTCTAAAAAGACATATTTTACCCAAGCACTTTCTATGCCTAACAGCATGGTCTGTAGTGAACTTATTGTTGACACAGCTCTGGATATTTATATTCCTTCTGGAATAGCACAACATGATTCTGAATGTTGTGTGAATTTGACGATAGGATTGCTATCAAAGGAAAGAGAACTCGTTCTGAACTGTGTTCTGAATTTCAATCTGCACACAATGAACTTTCACATGAAGGTTGAGGGGAAGCTAGAAATAATATGCTTTTGATAGTTGGGTTGCATTTCATGGAGCATTTTTTAAATCTTGTATTGATTAGTAAGCAATATCATCAAAATAACTCATTTTACAAAGAATGTCTAAGTGAATTTGTAGTAATGATTTGTAGTAGTGACCTAATCTGCTTTTAAGGCTCCATTCTTTCAGTAAGAAATATTTCTGTTTCTTCAGCATAATGTTTTAAATTGAAAAAGAGGTCATATATCAGGTTTTTTAATTCCATTTTTATCTCTGTCACTTGAGGTGTTTTAAAGGTGCAACGTCTATATTACTTATGCATGTTACTTTGAAATACATTTTAGCATGCAGAAAAGTATGTTTTCCAGATGGATGTATTAGGTGTATTGGTTCCACCTGGCATGCACTTCTGGGGATAAGGACTCTTGCTTGAAATAGCTTCCTGTACATACCATCTTTTCACAATATACCCACTTTTAGCAAGAATCTATCCCTGGGAACAAATGGTGGAAGGGTTGTTAAAGTCTCCTTATGCTGTGCAATATCACAGTTTCTCTGGCATAGCTGCTGCTGGATAAGCTCAAAGCCAAATCTGGTCAGTGTAACTGAGGAGAAATCATTTAAACTGTTCCACACTAAAAAACAAGGTGCTTTGAATCTGCCCTCCAGAGTGCACATGCACTTTTCATAGCTTTATCGTACATGAGCCTCCCACACAATCAGGAGGGGGTTTTTTACCCTGGTCTCCACTTCCTCTTCCAGGACAAGGCCCATATGTTGAGGTTGTGCTGCTCACCCACTCACAGTTGTGAAAAGGACAGGCTTGCTACCAAGAAAACCAAAAAGGACAAATCAATGCATATGTCTCAGAGGTGGATTTGGTGTCCTTCTCCTTTCACTATGCATGACTAGGCAGGATCAAAATCCAACTTCTGTTTGCCTTCTGGGAACCTGCACTACCTGGAGTTGTCAAAGGCATGTCCTCCACTGCCTTCCTGAAAATCCTCTCTGCAAGGCAGATGGCGGGCCAGGAAGAAAAAGGAAATCTCATCTGCCACACAGGCCTTCACTTTTGGAATTGAGAAGAGTCTGAAAGCTCCTTGACAAGTAGCTTAACAGACTTCCCCACTCATCTGAGACACTGGCCATAGCAAGGCTGTCACAGCAAAAAGCATCGCAGCTGGTGCTTCCCAGAGCCACAGGTTCAGAAAACCCAATTTGTCACATCTCTGATTTATTTTAGTGTACAACTGAAATGAAAGATGCTGAACCATGAGGAACATTGTAGTCATATTGATGATGAACAGCACAAGTGCTCATGAGCATATATTTTATTAGAAAACTATTGCTGTACGTGTTCGTTATTTGCAGACCGGCTCCTGTAGGCAATAAACTCTTCTAAAATATCACTGTCTTGGTGGTGGGGTTTTTTCCTACATTATATTAAGATTAAAAGGTTTCAGTTTGAAAAATCTTTCCCCAACCAACATGGGTGTAGACTTGGCTTTAAGTTTTTTTCCAAAAAGATAATACAACTACCCATTTGAAAAAAAACACCCATCTGTTTCCCTTAAGTATTTAGATGCTGAGCTGAAAAGCAGCTTAAAAATATCTATGATACATAGCTACCAATCCCTTCTAATTCTATCATATGCACTTGAACATCTAAGAAGAAAACAACACAGATGATTTGCTTCCATTTTCTAAAAGACTGTTGTGAGAGAAATAGAAAAAGGCTCCCGTTAATTTACACTATCTCAGAGGAATGATATGGGAGATGCCTTCCCAAGAAAGGATTAAAAGTGAGATAAATTCTTAATAAACTAATTTTTATTTTTGGCTCAAAAAGTTCTTATTTTTATGGTTAGACAAATGAACATACATTTCTAATGTTGAAAAGGCATTTTAGCACTAGGAGAAAGAAAGTAATCCAGCACTACAACAGCATGATGTTGCTATTTCAAATGTCTTATTATCAGTTTGAGTTATCTGACTGAGATACAGCGAGGGCTTTGCTAAAGAATAGATAATCTTTTTAATATTACAAAAATGCAATTAGACAAGGAAATTTAATATGAAATTAAGAGAAATTTAATATGAAGTCATAAAAATAGCTACTTGTCATGTGTAGGCTCTAAGACTTATTTATAAATTCGTTGACTCATAAGATACAAAAAAAAAAGAAAAGAAAAAATAACCTGCTGCGTTTGGACATACTGTGCTGCCCCTGTCAATGTCCTGGCTAGATCCAGTCCAGAATCTACTAACTACAGTTTGTACATCCAGCTACTGCATACGTTTAGTGTATAAATATACAAACTACTTTAGAAAAGCTGATCATGGAAGAGTAGGTACAAGGAAATTTAGGAATGACATCTGGAACTTTGGGTAAGTCCTCAGACTAGGGTATGTTTGGCAATATTTTATTAAAGCCTCCAAACACTCTGAAACCTAGAGGAACCTTACACTCCAGAGAGCCCAACATCCAGTAGTTTCCAGATTCCGGCTCTCTGGAAAATTTGTCTGCCTATTTTGATGTCTAAATGTCAATAGCTTGCCAAACTCTTGTTAAAAATCCAACATTTAAAGTCTGCTTCATTTATGATCATTTAAAATAAAAGCTGCAACAAAGACCATTCTAACTAGCAGAGAAATTCAACTTCTTTTGCAACATCTTCCCACTACCCTTCAATTGCTCCTAACTTTGGTATACTAATTTATTCTGGGTAGCAATGTTCCAATTATTCTTTCAGCACAGCAACATTTTCTTTTGAAGTGAAACTGCAAGCTCTGTTGTGTTATTTTAAACTCTGCATGATAAGGCAAGAAGTAGTGAGACCTTTATTTAAGGCAAGAAACATTTTTCCATTATAAAATGGCTTGTAGTAGTGTTTAAGGAACTGTGGTTTTACCATGATTTATTGTTTGCTGCCAGGGTTGGCCTTCAGTCAAAAAGCCAGGATCCCTTTCTTTTGGGCTTTATAAAAATCAGAAAAGGGCAAGTTACCAACTGCCAGGCCCTGGCACTTTCCATATGTAATTTGTTTTGTCCAACCTGAAAAACTGGCAAAACCTCTTAAAATGCCAAAAACTCAATCTTATGCTGTTCTAGCATTTCAAGACAGCGTTGCACATGGAAGAGGGAGAGGTGCTGATCAACCAGTCACTGTTTTGCCCCTTCAAATCACCTTGGTTGATGGGAGATGTGCCCAGAACTGACTGTGCAGTGTACCTGCTCACTTCACAGAGCCCACATTTTCTCAAAGCCACGTCTGTTGCTGGAAAGAGAAAAATTTGACAGTGAATCACCAAGGTCAAGCAAGGTCACAAAACCTATGTTGGCATTAGCAGACATTGTGGCCAGCAAGAGCAGATCTGTAAAGCAGCTGGTTCTGAGAACCTTCCATCCTTGTAATGTGCAATTGAGGATGTCTTCCTTCAACCAGGTTGGAGTTGGGACATGAGCACCACACCTACTGGCATCTGGACTGCACCTTCCAGTTTAGTTTTATGCAAAAGGGAATGAAATTTAAGTGCTCAGGGACCACTCCATAACGTGAATCAAAAATCATGGCCATTAAGGAGAACTGGGAGATGCACTCTGGGGCTGCACTAATGATCCAAACTCAAGTAACAAGGTAGATATACTCAACAGAGAGTAAATGCCTGTGTTTCTGAGTGTGAAAGGTGTCATTTCTCTAGAGGGAGGTTTGCTGTGTTCTCTTCTATAGGGATCTGTGCTTCCACAAGGAAAATGATGAAAATCCAATGCTGGGTGAAGAGCTGTGAATCTGGTGCATTGCTGTGCTTCCCAAGCTGAATTGACGTGTGGGGGAGATGTGAAGGAGAAACAAAGGCAGATTTAATGTTTGCAAACAAAGGTTATATCTTAAAGGATACCAGACTCTACACTTGCTTTACTAATTGAGTATTTATTAATAACTCAACATAAGAACCCACAGAAAGCAAATGGCACAAATTCTGAGCTTTGCCCTTTGTTTCTAGGGCAATTGTAAAAATGGCATGGTGTACTGCTATGTGTTTACAGAACACTGTTATTGATCACCTTACAATGTAGAATTGCATAGCAGAGTTATATTGATTTATGTTTAAAGAGTTTTTCTACTGGGTCTGATCATCATGTTTCCATTGAAACCAAAGCCTAGATGATGGAAGTGCAAATATGTGGTAGCTGCAGCTGTGGCCAAACCACCCTTTAGTTTTGAACTAACTATTCCTACACCGCTCACCCCAAGCTCTGTTCCTGAGAAGATCACACAGGCTCAACTCTGGCAGAAATGAACACTTGTCTAGAGAACTAACATTTATTAGTCACCACAAAAAGTGTATCTGAAGTGGAAGGTCCCTTTTACTTGAAGCAAAAGATTTCACAGTCCAATACAACACCTCACCAATAACTGACTGATATTGTGGGATGCTAGTTATGAAAATGCCTATGTATGTACTCAGAAAAAGTCAGATTGGAAAAAAAATAGATATATTGTTGAAAGATCTGCTGTACAGGTCCTGGATGACATAAAGCCAGCCTTGAACTTTTTCATTTTTTGTGCTCAAATATTGAAGTCTATTTATTATTTATCTTACCATGAAACTTTGGGAAAGAAGCAGAGCTTTTCATTCAAGCCCTTGAAAAGCAACATAAAAACATTTCAAGCAGAAATCAATCACTTGTTTCCTCTACTTTTGGGGTGTTTTGGCTTTTCAGGTTTTAGCAGAGCAATTGTCACTGTAGTTTAGCAACTCTCCCTTCATGACAGCAGTATCTTATCTGAGCCAGTTTTAAGCTGTGCTTAATTTTTCAGGTAGTATGTAAACAATACAGACAAAACAATCTGATTTTGGTTTTGACAAAATACCACTGGGATGATTACAAAATTCTGCAAACATGCAGGACAATCTACTTTTCCCCCCATCTGTTGTCTTTTCTCAGTCATGTGCCAGGCTTTGACACAAACATCAACCTTTCTCTGGTACCAGCTTCTAAAAAAACTCTTGAATTTGACTTTTCAGATCAAATTTGAACTTTATTAGGCTCTTATACAGGAGTTGCATAAATTAAATACCTATATTGAGGTAACTTTCTTACCTTCAATTTACCAACTTGAGGTAGTTTTGAGTTTTACTTCTGGATTGTGTGCTACTTGGGCTATAACATACAAGTTAAAAATACAGTAAGACCAGAGAACTGGAAAGAAAATGTGCACAGGGTGCAGGTGCCCAGGTGCAGTCAGGAGGGGGGTTTAGTGGGCTCTGTGGTGAGTGGCTGGGGTTGCCCTGGGCAGGACACTGTCCATTGCAGCTGGCTCCAATGGCCCCACCAGATGGCATGGCTGGGCCCTGCAGCCAAGCTGGTGGTGCCCTGAGGAAAACATTTAAAAAAGGGTAAAATGCTACCTGGCAGTGAGAGGTGAGGAAAAATGTGAGAGAAACAGCCCTGAGGGGAGAGCTGAAGGACTGGGAGTAGGTGCACCAAGTGCGTGAGCAGAGGCTTTCCTGCCCCCCTGGAGACCACAGTGGAGCGGGTTTTTCCCCTGCAGTCCATGGAGAGGACCATGCTGGAGCAGATATCCACCATGCAGCTCCTGCAGGAGCCCACATCGCAGCAGATGATGTTTCCTGAAGGACAGTGGTCCATGGAGAGCCCACACTGGAGTGGGTGTATCCTAGCAGGCTGCAGCCCATGGGAAATGCCCCATTCTGAAGCAGGGGTACAGTGTGAGGAGGAAGGAGTGGCAGAGAGGAACAGTTATGGACTGACTTCAGTCCTCACTCCCCATCCTCCTGTGCTACTCGAGGTTGACAGGAAGAAAAAGAAATCAGGGATGAAGGTGCAAAGTTGACCCTGGAAAGAAGGGGGGAGTGCATTGTAGCTTTTTTCTTTGTCACCATCTGATTCTATTGTATTTGGCAATACATTAAATTAATCTCTCCCAAGTTTCCCACTTTGCTTGTGATAACAGGTAAGTGATCTCCCTGTCCTTGTCTCAACACAAGAGTTATTTCAATCTAATTTTTTTCCCCATCCTGTTGAGTAGAGGGAGTGAAAGATCTGCTGGCTGAGTGACTGGCAGCCTTCCAAGGTCAACTCACCACAACCAGAAAGCATCCCTGTCTGACTAGAAGGGAGCAATCAGAAAATTTTAGGAAGCTGAGAGCTAAATCATATGCTGTCATGAAACCTGATGACCACTGAGTTCATGGGAGTTTGATGTTGCCTTGAGACTGTGACTGGAAATACATGTATTCTGTACAATCCAACTTCCAATATTAGCAGAGCACATAATGTATTTTAAGGAGAAATAAAGAACACTTTAAGTTTACTAAAAGAAGCTCAGTGGAAAGATTTATTGTTTGTTATATTATGCATTGTGAAAAATCTTTTAAAACCTAAGGGAAAAAGCTTGCAAAAGCCTTTGGTAGGATCAGTCAGTTTCCAGTTGAACTGAACTTTAGGTAGGCTATTTCCATTCTTCTATGACAGAAAGGTTTAGTGGCAGCTGACAAACTTTGTGGCTTTGTGAAAAATTCAAGAACAATCCCTATGCCAGGACTATGTGGACATGATGGCAACTGGACAGAACTGGAGCATAGGTTGCTCAGTAAATCCTCAGCAGCATAAGGAAGGAAACCAGCAAGAACCAGACCCCTCAAGGATCCATCTGCACAGCAAACCCACCACTGTTCCTCAACAAATCATCTGAGAAGCCACCGGTTGCCTTCCATTTGTGACTTCACCTGGAATTTCCTCACCTCACTACCCCCAGGCAAGCTGTATATATCCTGTAATTGCTGCCCTTATTTCAGGGCCCCAGAAGGTTCAAACTCAGATTTTAATTACCCCCCACATAATACATGTTTGCATCTGTTTGCTTATTTTATACTTGACAGCATTTCATCTATGCTGGAAACCTAACTTTTATATCAGTTGGATACTTCTGAATCCTCAATGCTGAGTCAGAAAAATTACAGTTCGTATATATGAGTCATCATCAATTTTATCACGATCAAAGGAAAGCAAATCCATCTGGATTTTGTGGCTTCTGTAATGTACAAAATTACAGTAAATCTGAACTCAGTTTGTGCATGTACTTTAAGAAAAGTTAGAGAGATTTCTGAGCATTCTGGGTCATACGAGGTGCAATTTTCTTTAGCTCTTTCCATCTTCATATTTTAGAAACTGATCTTTGTGTATAATTCTACTTAAATTAACCTGACCCCAGCCAAAACTAGCACAGCCTTTCATCCACTTTTATATGAAATGTCAATCATCTCTGCCTTCAATAAAGGTAAACATGAAATTTTCTGTAGACTGACACAACCTTGTACAAAGAATCTCCTTCTTGTCTTGTCTAAAACCTAGATATTTATTCTGAAAATATAGGTAAATATTTTACTTTTTATGAACTGACACATAACAACACAAATGTATTCTGTATTTGGGGAGATAATGATATACTTTTAGCCACGTGCAAGTTGCGTGTATTTTGCAGCTACTGCTTAAAGACTAAGACAGCATTCATCTTAACAAATGAGAAGGTAGTCCAAAATCAATAGAAAGTGTGTAAAGATTATTGATATCAGAGGTTAAATTTTGACTGCAACCAATTACTCCACAATAATAGTGGTCTTTCCACATATATCTTTAAGGAAATCCTGTTAAGTGGGCAAGAACTAGTAAAGAAAATGAAAAAAGAAAAAATTCCTCATATTTCTATTCTGGATCAGTATCAGTGGCTGGTGCCAGAAAATAATGTCAAAATTAGTTGTTCTCTAAAGGATTTCATTGGAAAGAAAACTTTTATAAATATTTCCAGGCTTGGGTTTTTTTTTATTTTACTTATAATGAAATTCAGAAATTAAATACAGGAAATTTTGTAGCAGAAGTGCACAAGTTGTTCCTGACTGCCACTTCAGCTACCTAAGTAAGAACTCTAGCTTCTCAGGGCTCAGCTGGCAATTAGCACCAGAATTATACTGAAGTGTACAGCTATACTGGGAATTTACATCAACTCTGCAAACAGTTTCAGATGCTGTTAAGCCATGTCTTGTGTGTTCTGTGTCACTCCTTAGTCATAATCCACATCATTTTTCTGGTTGTTGGAATTGTTTTTGTCTCTGCAAATTGTTCTAGTTTGTTCTCTTGATGTCATCCCTAGTAATGGGCAGAGGAGAAGAAGTGGAATGCTAAGATCAAGTGGTACCTGAGATTACCAGTTTACCAGTCTTGTGGTGCATGATAATTTGGCTTGACAATAAAGAGAGCTGTGTGGACACATGAAGAAAATATATCATGGTAACTGCCCAGGGTCACCTTCCTACTCCAGAGTAAATATGATATGCTTTTCCAAAGAGACAAACCATCTCTGGTTTACTATGAGGAGATAATGTCAACCAGGGTCACTGGCATGCATAATTATATTCCTTCAGCAAGTTATTCCTGAATCTGTAATTTCCCCTCTCAAGTACAGCAGCTTCCAATTCCCAGAAATATTAGTAAAATCCTATGTAGCAACTGTCTCTATCCTGACACCTGCACTTCTGCATGGAATTATTGGGTAGAAGGCTTGAGATGAAGAGAATGGACTTGCTGGCTCATGGGAAGGGTAAGAAAACTAGAGTTTTGGATGTGTAAAATGGAAGGTAGGAGGGTGTGTTAAAGAATAATATAGGACCCTTGGGGCTTGGAAATGGTAAACTGGTAGCACGCAATTGGAAAACAGGTTTCAGTTGGATGCACTGCAGAGTGGCAAGGACTGGTATGGCTTTCGATAGCCAGAGGGGTTGGAAATGGATTCGAGAGCCTTACAGTTGGGATCAGAGCAAATGGTGTAACAGAGGGGTGTTGTCAGACATGTATGTAGAGAACTAACCAGCTGGACATCAAAGTAACTCAGAATCAGTCTGGCTTTCTCCACACACATTGCTTCTAGAAAACAGATCTTACATCTCTGGACAAAAATGGAGAATTGCAGACCCACCCTGGTATGGGGAACACTGCTCTGGGAGTCTGGGTCCTCCACGTGCTCTCCCATGCAGTGTAGCTCTGCAACCTTGCTACAAACTAGTATGGGATGGGACCTTCTTGCTCCCTTTTGTCTGTCCTTCTCAATATTTAACTTTGCACAGAACAATTACATACCCACTGGACCAAGGAGAGTGCTCTGTCTATGGAAAAGATGAATTACGTGCTGTCAGTCAGAGCAGGACACCAGATTCTAGTCTTGCATCACTTTTCTGGAGACCATAAAATTTGTGGTGTGTCCTCAGGTTTTGCATAAAAGAGAATGGACAACACCCACTTTTTACAGCCCTCTGAAATAAAAGCTTTTTCTACACTTTCTAATTTGTTATAGAAAGGGGTTATGCACTTCACTTAAAGTTTATGTTTGGAGTCAATGAAGCCCTAAATCCCTGCAGTCCAGCATTAGGTGGCTAAACAGTAAGGATGGCACTATTTAAGAGATTTCTATGCTTCCTCCTAGCTAGATGATGTGACTCCTCGTCCTGATCTTAGATAACCATATCTCTCCAAGTAGAAGAAATACAGTATGTGGAATGGAGGATCTTACAAAATTTTCTAGCTGAGAATTAGGTATGTCAGCAAGCAACGTTCAGTGGGCGGATGTCCTTGAACAGGTAAGCCATGTTGATGCATCATTATGCTGGACAGCAAGTCCTGAGTCTTCCAGATAAGACTGGCTCTTTCACAGGCTATGTGCCGTTCACTCTCCACAACTGCTGCTGTACAAAAAATAGCACCAAATATTTCAGATTTATAGAGAACATTATTAGTACTTTAAAGGAGAACCTTCACAATAAAAATGTAGCTATTAACATTTTAAAAGAAAAAAAATATATGCTTGAGAGAATTGAGTAGCCAGTTATAACAGCTTTATTAAAACTCACAGCATGCTGAACTCACAGCTTAGGAAATTAGATCTCTGATAGTGTTTACACACTAGAATTTTTTAAATGAGTATAAAGAAGATTTTGTTTCCATGCTAAATGATTAAAAAGAAAATGGCAGATAGTGTAATGAAATTGCTGAAACAACTAGGGGACACTTCAAGGGACAAATGTAGCCACCCTTTCAACTGCTTTGTTCTGTAGTGAGGGCAAATGGGAAATTTCAAAGATTCGTAACAAACAGAATACTTTTTTCTCTTTTTTTTTTTTTAGACCTTAACTTATATGCAAATCTACAGTTTTTCATAGCAGTGTATATTTCAGTCTGAGGTCTAACACCAAATGTCTCATTTAGGACAAGATTGCATCTAACCTCTCAAGAGATGCCAGGTAAACACCACACATATTTCCACATGCTTTCAAGACTTTCTTACAGCCCTTTTTGAGCATCCTTTTGTCTTTAAAAGTACAGTCAGAACTCATGCATTTCCTGCCCAGGAATATTCTATATGAACATTTTAAAATGCTGCATCTTGCTCTTCATTCCATATGACAGTAAATGTAATAACCTTTTCTGGAGGCAATGAAAAGGTGCATATCTGTGCAGTGGTGAGAACTTTCTGACAGCATTGCTGAGCTCTCATTTGTGACTAGTTTTATACAATTCTCATTTCTCTAAGACATATGTGCATAGCATTATAGCATAGAAGTAGAATAAATCTAACGTAGGCAAGTAAGAAAGTACAATGTGCTTTCTCTATACTGTTAATCATTACAATCTCTGTTATCTACTTATGCTACAACCACAGCATAAAATTAATTTCTTGAAGACTAGGACCAGCTAACATATTCTTAAGATTTTTCTTTGATAAATCTGGTATTTTTAGAGGCTACGTGTTTTAAAACAGGGTCAAGGACCATTCTTTGGCCACATGAGGACAGATGATAACGCATGCTTCATTTCCAGATGGCTCTCTCTCCTCTCCCAAAATACAGTGGCTTTGTCTGCACTGCCTTTGAAGGACTCAGTACTAGTGAGGCTGCACCTGGAATCCTGTGTCTAGTTTTGGGGGCCCCACTGCAAAAAGGATATTGAGGTGCTAGAGCAAGTCCAGAGAAGGGCAACAAAGCTGGGGAAGGGTCTGGAGGACAAGTCTGATGAGGAGCAGCTGAGAGAGCTGGGGTTGTTGAGCTTGGAGAAAAGGAAGCTCAGAGGGGACCTTATTGCTCTCTACAGCTTCCTGAAATGGGTTGTGGCAAGGTGGAGGTCAGGCTTTGTCCAAAGAAACAGCAGTAGGACAAGAAGAAATAGCCTCAAGCTGCTCCAGGGGAGGCTTAGACTAGATATTAGGAAAAACTTCCTCACCAAGAAGGTGGTCAAGTACAGGAACAGGCTGCTGAGGGAAGTCGTTGAGTCACCATCCCTAGAAGTGTTCAAAAAGAGTGTGGATATGGCACTTAGGGACACGGTTTAGAGGTGGACTTGGTAGTGCTGGGCAGACAGTTGGACTCCATGATCTTAGAGGTCCTTTTCAATCTAAACAATTCTATGATTACATCCAATGCTTCATTTTGAATATTTAGCATTTATTTATGCAATGCTTTTTCCTCTAATTTTTGATTGAGTTTCTGTTGCTGAACAGAAAGAACTTGGATCAGGCTAGGATGAATTGGTTTATTTCCATGTTTCCTTCAGTACATTACTCATCCTAAAACAGACTGGCCTTTCTAATATGAGTCTCATGATGGTGCTGCAAGGGTTGAACACATGCCTTGCTTCATCTGCAGTCCATTCACACTCTGAAAATGCCAGTAACAAGAAGTCAAGTTTGAGCTTTGCTATGACACTCTGCATATCACCCAGTGCTTTAGCCCAGCCCCCAGTGTGTTTTTTTGAGTTGTGTATTAGTCAAGCAGAGGCTCAGATGCTGGTTTCACCTCAGTTTTATGTATGTCCTCAAAAAGATATGTGAGGACACTGAAGGAGAATCCATTTGAAGGTGTTCAGGTATTGGGACAATTGGTTTACTGGTACCTCAGTAGTAGCTAAGACTTAATTGCTTTTTTACTCTTCTAGTAGAAACACAGCATTGTGTCCGGGAATGAGTATATTCAGACCTATGTTTCCACAGGTTGTCATTGAGCTGCTGCAATGACCTCTAAGAGGTCTTTGCAAACAAGCAAAATATGCTTTAATTAGATAAGCCATTAGAGGCTGGAGTAGCATAAGCCATTCCCTAATTTCTGTATTACTGATCCTAAGCATACTGAAGTCTTTGAAGGGCTTTTTACTGATACTCAGTGGGCTTTGGATCAGATCTTGAGTATGGCTCAGTGATGGCAGACAGTAATGATATTATGTTTTAGTGATTATGTCACACTATTATGTAATATTGTAAACATAATGTAACAGCAATGAATGCTGTTCTACACTTTCAATCAAAGTAAATATATATAACAAACACTGGATCTGATTCACCCTGCTTTCTCTCATATCTGTAATATTCCCATGTCATAAAAGTAAAATTTTGCAATTCCCTTCCAAAGCCTGTTGGGGATTCTGACTCCATTACATTTATCAGTAACAAAGTATTCATGTTGTCCACAGTGTAGCCTTTGACAATTTTAAATACTGTGCTTTCACATTTTGTGTTCTACTTTGTTACTTTCTCAACGTTCACAAAGTCTGCTTACTTTACAGTATTTGACACATAGAACTTGCACAATATTTCTCTTTTAAAATTCTTATTATATACAGATTTCTCTCGTCTCCCACATACACTCTCTTAATTTTCATCACTGCTGTCAAGCTTGTCAAAAAAACCCCAATCAATATGAACCAAGGATTCAGACTGCATATATGCTGTAGCAATATAGCAAGCCACAGTTTACATACATTTTCTTAAGTAAAGCCCAGCCTACTGCTTATCATAAGTAAAGCTAAAGGGATTTTGATCTGCTTAACCACTATGAGACATGACAATATGTACTGTACTGCATGACTGTGGCACAGCACTGCTATCTGCCCCTGACCTAGTCAGGTAGATCACAGATTACTATTGAAAAGGTAGATATGCTATGTAATGTTCACTAAAATCTTCATACTTACTCAGTCTGCTCATCAGCCCCACTAAATGATGTGCAAGAGGTGCTTTTCTTCCACTACCTCAACTAGGAAGATGTAAAACTCTCTTTCCTGTACTGCTGCTCTCAGCAGAACATTAAAAATAGAGCAGATTGTCCCTTCCGGTTGCCACTGCAGCTGCTTTTAGAGGGAGAAGGCTGTGCAAAGCAATGCAGGAGAAAGTGGGTAGGAAAGACAGAGAATGCTGTGCTGTGAAAGGCATAGGATGAGCTTCATCTTTGGCTTAAACCTTTAACATCATCTTTTCATCTTAGAACACTGTGCAGCTGACTCCACAGGGAGTTCACTACTGCACTGACCTCCTCCACCATTCTCTGCTCAGCCCCATAGTGTGTGGCATACTTGAAGGAAAAAAAGGGCTAAAATTGGCAGATCCTTCTAGAATCTCAAATGCATCTACGTTCCAACTTCTGGTAAAGGAAAATATAGGGTATCACTGCCTATGCAACACAACCATCTCCTGACCCTGCAAGATGCTAGTACAAGTCAAAATTTGGAACTGTTCATTTTGCTCACCTGCTCAGCAGTGCCTGAGGAAAGGAACATGTTAAGTCTGGGCTTTCAGTCAGTGAAGGCACAATTCACTTGCTGGTCACAAGTCACAGGCTTATGCTCAGCATTCCTTGATGATACTCAGGCACTGAATCTACTGCAAGTAAAGGAAATTGTGTTTCTAAAAGATACCACTGTTAATCTCTTCTTAGAAAAGTTCATTAAAATAACACCCTTGTTAATCTTTTAATGAACTCCTTTGGACTTTTTCAAATAGAATATGTATCTTCTGCATGAATTTATCTCTGACCCAGCACATGGTCAGGATCAGTTTGTATAATTCAATTTCCTTTTGCCCTGAAAATGTTATGCTTTGCTTTAGTTTTTCTTACTATCTTTATTATCATGCACGCTGATTTAGTTCTTGATGTGTAGATTTAAAGAAAAGAAATAACAGCTATATAATTCAGATATTTCAAGCTATGTTGGTTTGTCTTTTCGGGTGTCCCTATAATTTTAGTAAGTTTGGGAGTAAAAACTATACTCCTCAAATTTCATTAGAATTATGATATTGCAGAAAGTATTAGAGAACAGTAGACTCATCTCTGTCAAATGACTTAATTCAAGTTATTTTTCAAGTTATTTTTCAGTTCACAGAGCTGTGTTTGGAGGACACAATTAGATAAACATATTTCTTCTGGTGTGCTACAAAAACGTGAGATTATTCAATATTTGCTCAACTGAAATGCAAAATCCTTTTCAGTGACTATTTAGGAATTAGAAGGCACTTTCTTCTTACTCTTGCTGCATCTGCCATTTCTTTCTTCAGATAATTGATAGAACAGATGGGGTAAAATCAGCTGTTCTTCAGCAACACTATTTTTCCTGCTTAGAAGCACAGAATATGGATCACTCATAACTGTTATTATTTTTTTCTCTGTAATAATGGAGTCAATTGGTATTTAAACCAAACGTATACCAACTACAACAGCAGCCCATTGGCAGATGCTAACTGGCAGCACATTAACTTACAGAGAAATAACTATGTTTAACCAATATTAATGGATAAGGAGTAATTAATATGAAGGTCAATATAGCACGTGTAATTTTTAGCAATGCCAACCTTTAGCATGTCAAGGGAAAAAAAAGATAAAAAACGCTATAGTGCTGAACTGCAGCCCTGAAGAAGCCATAAAAAAAAGTTACTCCAGGAGGGAAAACAGACTAAGCCTTAGAAGAGTCATGGAAAGAAATCAAACAGCTTTACTTAGAGATGGAAACACCATACTTTGCAGTATAGTATCATGGAGGCAGAGATGATAGAGATCTCTTGCAAATGATCCTTGGTCAAAGGTCCAAATGTACTGGGAAAACTTTCTGTTTATCCATGGCCATCAGTCAATCTGTCTCAAGCTGACAGGTTTATTAGCCTCATAACTAGAGAAAATAGAAGTGTTCATGGAAAGAGATAGTGAATATTTCTGCTTAAGATTCATGAGCTTTTTCAAGAAAACAAGAAAAAAAGACTATAGGCTCATCTGAAAAGTCAGTTCTCAGAGGCATAATGGGCTTGTTCATTTGGATAATGTGGATTATTCAACTTTTGGGTTGATCTACATGGGTATATATATATTTCTACAAATATATCCATGTGCACTATTCATATGGGCAGCACTCCAGGTGTAGCTAAAGATGTTTCCTACAGAGCAAATGAGGGGGAAAAAGATCCATTTGATATATTCTTGTAAATGAAAAGGAGCAGGAGATTCTGCCACTGACTATTCCAAATGGTCAGGTTGAAGGCCATATTTATGAAGCATGCCATGTGTGAGGAGGCTTTTTTTTACTAAGACTAAAACTTTTTCAGCAGCTCAGTTTTTAAGGATATACCACAACTGTGATGTAACTTACTAATAAGTAAGTTGTTAGTAATAAGTGTTGTTAGTACTCTAATGTGACTGGTTTTCTAAACAAAATTTGTGAAGCCATGGTTGCATTTGTGACATGGTGACACGAGGCAAAGGAAGAGAATGTTTATTTGATATAAATCCAATTTTATGTAGATATTTCGAGTCTAGCTAAGATGACTGACATTAAAAATCCCCAGAAAATGTACAAAGGAGATAGAATCTCTATTTTTATTTCATTTCTTTCTTAGCCCAGATAAGTATTTGGAGCTCTCAAATATATCATTTTAGATTGTATCTGGACAACAACCCGAAATCTAAAACTTGGTTCCCATTTCATTTGTTCACACACTTCATATGTGAAAGAATAATCATTTTGACTTTCACTAAACAAGAATAGTCTAAAAACGCTTTGCTTAATTCTTAAGTATTTCACAAAAGTCCTTACTTTCCTTGGGGTGCATTTACAAATATTGAGTTTATAACTGAGTCCAGTCTATTTAGTGACTTTATATGACCCATTACTACTTGTTCAAGTACTGAACAATATAGCACTCTAGAAGTGTTCCACATTTCAATGAAAAAAACCCAAAAAAAACAAAATCCCAAAAAACAAAACAAACACAGCATGCCTCAGAACTGTATTATTACTAGGCCGAATCTGCTATCAGGATGCTACAATGATGCTTTTATAAACAATGTATGAAATTGGTCATTTGAACTATTTCCAGGTCTTTCATGGTGTCAGAGTCCAACAGTCTCTCACTATATTCTTTTAGATATTTCACACAACAAAGGTTTAATGCTTTACCATGGAGTTTGCTTATTGGATCTATTTCGTGTTACATGCCATTTTTGGTTTAGAAGCATGAGACACCAACACACTGAAATCCCATCACAAGCATCATACAGCAATTTCAATGTAGAGTTAAAGCTCTAGACAAATGGCACACCCATTGCTGATGCCTGTGTGTTCTCTGTCACAAAGCACAGCTACTCCTTTGAAGTGTTCAACAGGCTTTGCCATGAGACCTCCTGACTTTTCCTCATAGGTCATGCTAAACTAGGACTCAGGAAGCTGCAAAGTGTTCTTGCTCTGCAGGGTTAAACTGATAAATGGAAACTTAAAAGCGTGACTTTGGTCCTGATTTTTCCTGATTTTTTTGATATTTGACTTTTCAGTCCAATGGTGCTCTCACATCATTATCTCAGCACAATTTAAAATTTGCATTGCAGTAATACTCGGAGGAACCAAATATCTTTGTAACCTCATTGTACTACGCACTGTCTGAAAGCTTATGAATATACATTTCAGGTCTGTAATCTCAGAGAAGAAGTGACTAGGATATAGATTACATGTAGACCACATTATGCTAAATGTATGCCTTTGCTTCCTAGGCACTTTTTTATTTTCCCTTTTGCAGAACATTATTCCTCAGCACAGACTTTCAATCCAGTATATGTGCAGAAGTTTCATTTTTCTAGTTTCCTGGGCTATCAAGATATATTATTTCTGGAAAATTACCCATGCATTTCAAAGGAAAAGTTAAAAACTAGGAGTCCTTTTTTTATTTTTTAAGGACCTAGCATTTTTAAGCAATTTATAGGGCAAATTGTATCCTGCAGAAAGATACATTCCTTAATAATTTTCTTGATATGGGTCAATTCTCCTCATACTGCAATGGCTAGTCAGGACACTACAGTTTCAAGAACAAATTCTTAGATCAAAGTTCAATAACTTCAACCAATACTAACTCATCTTCAACATCACCCACCACCCAATTAAGTCAAGTGATGCCACTGCCTGTGACCCCCAAGGCAGCCTATAATTCTTTATTTTGTCCCTAATCTAGTCTAATTTACACTTAAACAAACAGAAATTAAACATAACAAGCAAAAGTCCTGCTGCTGCATTTGTGCAAGGGAATAGAAGATAAACGTAGGAGAAATTCAAGTTCCTCTGTCATGCACAGTCCCCTTTAGTGCACCTTTTCATTTGTGCAGCTTCAATGACGACTGTTTTCAACATATTATTTTCTGGTTTCTGATACACCGTTCTCATTCATAGGTCTCCTTTCTTGGAAAATTATGCTTTCACAAATTTTTCTTCTCTAACAATAATTTTGTCTTCTCACAAGTTCCACATCTTTATCTGACAAACTTTTAAATTCCACATGGAAGTGATGCTGAATTCAGCATCTTTCCCCTGAAACTCTTTTCCCCACTTTCTGTTATCTGTATCTAATGACAGGGTCAAAGTTTTGCTTTAAAAATCACTGGTGAAACTCAATTGGGGTCAAAACCAGCAGAGACAATATTGAATTACATAGAAATTATCAGCTCCAAATGAGACACTATCAAATTGACATACTATGAAAACATAGTAGGTATGGGCCAAGGGCAAAGATTTAGGAGTTAAACTTTTCTGCCCATTTCACTAAGGCACACAGCCCAGGGAGGGCTGAGAACGGAGAGCTGGAAAACTGCCCCACAGCTACAGCTCTCCTGGGCTGCCTCCAAGACACAGAGGATGTGGTCAGCCCTGTTTACAAACTCCTGGCCTCTGGAAGGTGACAGATGACCTCATGATGCCTGTCAGCCCACTTCTGGTCTACCGGATTTCTACTTGATAATAGAATAATTCACACTGGAAGGGACCTCGGGAGGTCATTTAACCTAACCTCCTGATAATAGCTGAGTCAACTATGAAGTACAGCTGGTGGAGATGCACTTTGCATCCCTCGTCTTTGACCATCTGGAAGATGAGGGATACTGGTCATTTTTCCAAGCCTCAGAAACTACCCCTGCAGCACTAATCCTTTCCTATTGCCCCACAATCTTGCAATAAAGCTTGAGAGTGTCCCTGCAGTGCTGGGGACCATCCCCAACAGCAGCTTTGGAGGCTTCCATCCTGAGCACTGAATGGTGGAGTCAGTCCCTCAGTTGTGGTGTCACAAATGGCTGAGGAGGGGGAATAAGCAATTTTCTCTGCCCTGCTGACTTCTACCTTGTTCACAGCTGGCCACTGCCTTTGCCACAAGGCACCTGGGGCCACCAACTGAGGCTGGGGGTGTCCAGGTGCTGGGCTGCATGTCTGGTCATGGACACCAGCCTCTCCTTCTGTGTGACACATGTCTTGTGTTGCCAGTGAGATGAAAGTGCTAAAAGCCTCTGAAAACTGAAAGAATCCTGGTAAATATAAGTAATGTAAAATAGATAGATAGATAGATAGATAGATAGATAGACAGACAGACAGACAGACAGACAGACGTCCATGATTTCAACTGTTAGGCTTTAGAAGAGCACAGAGTCCACACTCTTTAGCCTGAGGGCTCACCTGTACCCCACTAGCCTGAGTGAGAAATCCAACACATCAGACTGCATCAATTTTCTACAGAGATGCTACTTCATGTCTGGTTTCCCAGGAAATGTCACTCTTTCCTCCCATGCAATCACATTAGTCTAAGCTGTTGTCTTCTCTGTCTCCCTAGGACTGGTAGAGTTTTTCAATTCAGGGTCTGAAATGTGGATATGGATTAAAAATTGCAGACATAAAAATAACAAGGCTGACTCAGAAAAGACAAACACCTGAACTTTTACCCATCAGGTCAGAAATTCCACGTAACACGTCTATAATCTTCCTTACGAAAATTTCTCCAAATGTCATACATTTCCAGGACAATTTTTGCCTTTGAATAGAAACTTCTAATGAAAATAACTTATCACTGTAAGGGTATCCCAGCCTTTCTTCACCACTTCCTAACCAGATTCTACAAATTGCAATGTTTTCATGTTAATCTTCCATTAAATGGAGCTTCCCACCCAAGCTCCATTACAGACTGAGGTGCAGTCAGGCAATAGCCAGACTCTTATGGCACTAAGCAGTTCACAAAGCCAAGAATAAAGTTGTATGAGATCCAGAAACAAGGCAGTAGCTGTTCCATAAATCCACTAAAGACATAGCTAATACTATTTGACATTGAAGATGACTCCCATAGTGGCAGACCAGAACATTAAGTGACAGAAAAATACTCTTACTTCTGGCTTCTGTCCTTGTAGAGGCTGTTGCAGGTGTTGTCACTGGTTTGATCCTTGTAAGTGTACACAGAAAAAAGGAGAACTTCCAAAAGGAACTTTTTCAGGGTGTCCTGTAGAAACTGATATGCATCTCTCAACTTGAGCTTACTCGTCTGGGGCAAGACTCAAAGGCTGTTTGTATTTTGACTGAATTCATGGCACAGTAGCTGTAATGCAAATACTCAGCAGCATGCAATACTCAAAGAGTTCACACTCTAACCTTCAAAAATTTAAATAATGCCCCAAAATTTAAAGAAATTTTGAATAAATTAGGCTTCTGTGAATTTAGGACATCCCTCCTTGTTAATAACAGAGACAGAAACATGTCCCATGAACGTGACCCAGTGGTTCATACCCTGGTCACAGCATGTGAAGATGATTGTGCTTACAGCCCTTCTCTCTCTCCTGAAAGTTTAGTTCAAGGAAATTGAAGTGCAAGTATTTTCTTCAAATTAATACTATTTAAAAGCTAATTGGTAATGTTAGTGATGGTTTTCCCCTTCAATTAACGATGTATAATGCAACTTTAACTGCAATTTAATTGCATTATGAAGGCAAGAAGGTATTTTCTGAAAGCTCTTGAAGTTTTTTGCTTTTGCTCTTAGGGAATTAATCCCATTAGTATTAATGTTTATCTGCTTAAAATTCTAATATATCATTATGAGAACTGAGTTCAAAGTTTAACTATTCTAAAATGTTGCAATGCTTGTAAGTTAAACATGTTCTACTAAATCTTAGAGACAGTGGAATGGATAAAGATGTATGGAATTTCAATGTGATTTTGACAAACCATGTTAGAGAAACTGGACTTTTATTTAAGAAACATTGCATAAATGTAGGTGAACAAATATCTCAAATTGAAAGTAGCTAATATGCCACTGTCAGGAAAGATTTTGACATTGACAGAGGACACCTCTTTCCTGCCCAGAAAAGAAGGTGTGAAAGCATTCCTATTTACACTTCCAAAGAAAATGAGTTGTTTCTTCTCCTCTTGGCTGCAACAGGAAAGATTCTTCACCTTAGCTCCTTGGTATTTAGGTTGAGATGGTCACAGGTACAGAGTTCTCTTGAAGGAGGGTGTCAGAGAAGTGGCTTTTGATCCTTGTCATGAATGATGCAATTCACCTCTCAAAGCAGCTGTTTCAGACTATCTGTCAGCTTAGGCAGATACATTTCTTTGGTCATACATATGTCACGATTCCAATTAATCTGTGAGCTACAGATCCATGTGTACAGAAGACCAAAAAGTCTGCCAGCAAAATCATGGCTTTCTGATGCAACTACCTCATTCTCAAAAATTGCACAAAAGGTAAGAATCAAGGGAGCTGAAAATTTATTTTTACCTAACCTGCAGAGAAAACTCAGACATCTACAGTGGGCTCTAACCAGGCCACTAGCAAATCCATCACATCTATGCAGAAGAGAAATTTTAGAATAACCACCAGAGTCAAAAGACCAGCAACACATTGGTCAGAGCTGGAAATGTGACTCTAGTGAAAATGTAACTTTCCTTCCAATGCACAATGTGCAACTGGCTGTTTTGAGTGTTGAGTGGAAAGCTTAGACACAAACATTGAATTGCAGAAGTAGAGGAGTAAAGAAACAAATACTGCAACTTTCCCCAGCAAACACTGGGGAGTAAGCCGACCTTGGATTCCCTAGCTTGGACAGTCTGGCTTTGACCGAGAATGAGAAACTCATGATGCATACTTTTTCTAGAAGATTGATGCAAATGAGTAGTTCCTATCAGAGTTTCTCAAAGACAAGTCCTACAAAAAAAAAAGCTGAAAGAGCTCCATTGTTTGTGTGCACAAAGGGAAAATTACTATTACAGAGACATTTATCTAGATAAACAAACTTTCGCTCAGTTTCTCTAGATACACTTGAAGAAAAATTGCAAAAAATACAAGTTTATATTTAATGGAATGGTAGGCTTTGACAGAGATTCAGAAATGGGGACAGATGTTTTTTCATGCACAGGATTCCCTTCAAATTTCTGAATCCAGTTCTGAGGAGTCTCTGTGATAAACAACGTTGGAAGCTGCAGCAGGAGATCTGAGTAACCTCTGATGACACCTTTCCCATTGACCACCTCAGTAAAAGTGACTGGCTATGGATTAGGTGGGAAACAGCCTCCATAGATGGGAGGAGAGGCCTCCAAAGAGGCATGTAGGCAGCTAAGATTTTCTGTGTCTTGGTGGAGCTTCGGTCTTGTTTTAAGGCAGGAAGTTCTTATGAAGCTCACCTAAAGTAGTGGCATCCACTTTCCCCACGTTTCTGGGTGCAGCAATCATGTTAGTAGTTTTCAAACAAATCCTTTAACTTAGTGACTGGATATCTAGCATAGACACTCAGAAGAATTGACCTTTCTCCCTATAACTTCTTTGAGACATCAGGGAGAGCTCAGAAGGTAATTTACAATTTTCCTTCTGCCAAGAATGTCTTTAGAAATGCTGCAGGACACATCCAGGCAGCCCCAAGGCTACAATGCTTTAGAATAACTCAAGGTTTGGTGATGCATTTTTGTTTAAAATTTCTTTGTCAGCTTTGAATGTTTCTGATGTACAACCCACATCACTATCCAATGAGGAATAAGGTGAAAAATCAAATGTAGATGGGATTTATGAACTCTCAGATAGTACAATAGTTCTCATCAATAAACAGCAGGAAAACCATCACTGGGTGCATTCAAAACTATAGCAAAGGAAAATTTAAGGACTAGATTTCCAGACATTCAGAACTGATCTTTTCTCTTTTCAATTTTTTTGTGTAATTTGATGGATACATATTTCCTGTTATTATCTTATATATTCTGCATGATTTTTCTGTACTTATAATTCTGCCTGTGTCTATACTAATTGAGGTCATAACTATCCATTAGGGGTCTCTAAATAATTAGGGTGGATAGTTAAAGCTTCAGTGAATCCAATATAACTGAAACTTAGAGCAACTGATCTGCAATTTCATTGCATTAAAAACAATACAGCGTGTATACAGAGGAGGTACCTTACCAAGTGAACTAGCTCCCTGTAAATCCTGAGAGTATTAAAATAAAACTTGACTGTAAACTTAACACTGCTGATCTATACATAGATGTGATGAAAAGACAAAGTAAGAAGTTAAAGTATCAGCTGAGTATATTTAATACTTCCAGACAGTACTGCAATCGTAGTAAATAAGTAAACATTTTTTTCGGGTGGTGGCAAAGAATAAAAGAAATTCAAGAATCATAAATGAAATTAAAGATTATTTTCCTTGTTTAAAGTATCAGAGAGGTACCACCTGAGATTCAAAGCATAAGGCACAAAACAAAAGCAGAAATAGGACTGGAGACAATGAAGGGGACTATATTTTTAACACCAACAGAAAAAATAACTTAGTTGGTGTTCATTTGTGAATGGCTCACACTCTCAGGCCATCCCTCTGGCTTCTATGAACAATATTGTTGAGTAAAATTCAGCCAAAAGAAGTGCTTAGACAAACCATAAGTGGCAATTCTGAATTCAAGCAAGAAATGTAGAAAGTGACTCATATGCAAGAAAGAATTACTAAATTAACATCAGTTGTTATTTGACTTTTCTGCATACAACTTCTCAGTATTTTTATTGCAATAACCCATTCATTACTTGCTTTTCCTGCACTACTTAAAAACTCTTTCTTCTACATTTTTCTCTCTTCTCCACAAGCTATATTCCAATTTACTAATAAGGTTACTTGAAGATATCACTTCTAGTCTTTAATCTTTGTGAAATCCCTTCAACAGATTATCAATATTCCACAACAGAAACTCGTAATCATTGTATCTTATTGAAAAGCAATAAAACCAAGGCAGACAATATTGATTTTACAGATATTTGAATGTAGAGGTAAGTACAGAATCAGACTCACAAGAGTACTAATGCTTTGAATTTATATTTAGAAGTCTATGAAAGCAGGGGGTGTCTGGTGTTAAACTAGTCAGGTATGTAAACACTCTTAACTATTGAGAACTATAAAGAATGTAGGTTGTAAGATCCGAGTCGCCTTCACAGACTTTATTCCACTTGTACAAATTTTGCCCATGTAACACTGAAATGAATTATTCTACCTGTTTTTCTTAAAATTACTTCACATACCACTGCTGTATGATTATGTCCTGTCTCTGCAGTCACTTTAGAAATACCAAATGATCACTTAATCTTTCCTCCTTCACAATCCAGGTTTAGTCAGAGTGACGTTTCTGAATAGTTAGCATTTTCTTCCTGAAAGCACTACAAAACTTAAAACTCATATTGACTAAAAACAACATTCCTGTTTCAGTCTGTTTCTTCCCCCAGCATTTACCAGAACCTCAGACACAGGCGCAGTTTCCTTTCCAATGTAACCTTTTGAGAATGTCAAAAGAGAGAATAATTTATACTTCTCCCCGAATTACATTTCAGAAACTAGTTTTTGAAAACAGTTCACTGAAGCAACTAATCCTTAGATTTCAGAGAGAAATAACATATCCTTTTCTGTTATCTGGGAAGTTCAGACTTCAATGCTCTAAGGGCTCCCTTGGTCTCTTATTTTTTTAGTCTCAGTCAAAGCTAAACAGAGATGGTCAATCAAATGCCTGCTTAACTTTTACATTAAAGATAAAAAAATAAGAGATGAATGATCTTTAATACTTCAAACTCTGAAATCTGAATCAACAAAAAAACTAGGAAAAAGTCAACTGGATTTTTATTTCAGTGGATGAGATAGAATTAGTCAAATTATGATAAATGCTGAATATCAAGAGACATTTCCAAATAATACGATCTATTAAAATGTGCACTATCTTAAGTATAGGAAGAAAAATCTTCACTACTATAATTAAAACTTGACTAATAGGGAGCAAATGATGCCTGTAGATGCAGAAGCATGTCATTTCCTCGTTTCCCTATGTGAACTAATTTCTATAGTTCAAGACTGTTTAAAAATACAAACAAATACAGCCTGCAAACCCCATACATCAAAGGCCAAATTATTTGAATTCAATTAGAAGTTGCTATTTGTCTAGCTGTATCTTAGTTATCAAAACTGCTACAAAATCTGTGCTGATACACTACTGGCAAAGATAAATTGATGGCTATTTAAGTAAAATATCTGGAAAATACACTTATTTTTTGTAGTATCTTTCATAAGTCTTTGAGAAGATCAAGTGGGTGAATATATTGGGTTTGTGTGGCCAGGTTTTGGTAGTAGGGGGCTACAGGGGTGGGTTCTGTGAGAATGTGCTAGAAGGTTTCCCCATGTCTGGCACAGGCAATGCCAGTTCCAAGATGGACTCGCTGCTGGCCAAGTCCGAGCCAATCGGGAATGACAGTAACAGCTCTGTCATAACATATTTAAGAAGAAAAAAAAAAGTTATTGTGCAGAAGTAATTTTGATCTTTGTGGGTCCTTTCCAACTCTGAATATTCTGTGATTTCTGACACAGAAGAGCAGAGTGAGAATATGTGAGAGGAACAACTGCAGACACCAAAGTGAGTGCAGGAAGGGGAGGAGGTGCTCCAGGTGTCAGAGTTGAGATTCCCTCACAGCCCATGGTGATGGCCACCATGAGGCAGGCTGTCCCCCTGCAGCCCGTGGAGGTCACCAGAGCACAGAGATCCACCTGCAGCCCATGGAGGAGATTGACACTGGAGCAGGTGGATCCCTGAAAAGAAGGTTGTGAACCTGTAGGAAGCCCATGCTGGAGCAGGGACCTGGCAGGGAGACAGGACTGCACACTGGAGAAGGTTTTCCTGGTAGGACCTGTGACCCCCTGAGGGACCCATGCTGGAGCAGGCTATTTCTTAATGGACTGCACTCTGTGGAAGGGTGACCCACATTAGAGCAGTTCATGAAAAACTGTTGCCTGTGGGAAGGACTCATGCTGGAGAAGTTTGTGGAGAACTGTCTCCTGTGGAAGGGACCCCTTGAGGAGCAGAGGAAGGACTCCTCTCCCTGAGCAGTGGCAGAAACAACTGGTAATGAACTGACCACAACTCCCATTCTCCATCCCCCTGTGCCACTGAGGGGGGAGAAGGTAGAGCCTGGGAAGGATGGAGGGGTGGGGGGAAGGTGTTTTTAAGATTTATTTTACTTCTCATTATCCTGCCTTTATTATGTAGTCAATTGATATCCTCAAGTTCAGTTTGTTTTGCCTGTGATGATAACTGATGAGTGATCTTTCCCAGTCCTTATCTCAGCTCATGAACCTTTGCCATATTTTCTCTCCCCTGTCCAGCTGAGAAGGGGAGTGAGAGAACGGCTTTGGACTTTGGACTTTCAAATGCACCTCACTGTGTTACAATGCATCAGTCCCATTGAACTCTCTATTAAGAGTGCTTCTTGAACCTTTCAAAAAATAACTTACTGCATCTCTTTCAATCTGTCTGTGTCTAAAAGTAACAGGCCATTTATCCATAATCAACTCTGTAGGCCAGAGTACACACTTTTAAATAAGAATTATAAACTTTAAATAGAGCTGAAAATTATTGCTGATCTCAAATATGACATTTCAAAGAAAAATGTGCTTAATATATCAAACAAAAAAGCGACAGTGTAGAAGACAAGCTACATCTTCCTTTGAAGTATCTTTATAAATAATAAACTTAATTGATAGGAGCAATAATTTCTCAAATGGGAAGTTAAGAATTTCTGTAACAGCAAACTGGCTTTAGCTCAGTCTTTAGCTTCTAACAACTTGTGCAGCTTTTGTGACACAATGAATCTGGTTAATTAAGGGCTCAGACCAGTTTAAAATTGATTTGGTTTGAAAATTGTTAATTTAGAGATGAAAAATGTTCTAAACATTTGATACATATCATTACCAATATAATCTGTGACAAAAGGGGCTTTTATCTGCTTACATTTCACATAACTTCTTTGTGATTTTTTGCTGTTTTGTGCTTGGTGCTTCTGGGACTCAAAATGCTACCTAAATTCATCTTCTATTTTAAATTATCTAAGTCCTCATTTCAGCAGTCCTGTCTCCTAGAACTACATTTACTACATTTATGGTATTTGTTTCTGTACTATATTACCCCACAGTTACTGGACTGGTAACCAGCAGCCAGACATTTGACTGCCTTGCAGTCACAGTCCAAATGCCAACAGTTTATTTGTAACTTCTGCAGGAACCGCTGATTTAACATACAAATATACATAAAGGAACACTGCATGCATCTTGTCGTACAATGTAAAGCAGCACAATCAATCTCGAGAGGATTTATTAGGTGCAGAAGTGTTTTTCTGAAGAATGCTGCCCCTTGCACTTGACAGCAAACTGGCTGGGGTCCTGCTGGAAACAGGCAGTGGGATCTGCCTGCAAGTGATTTTCACCCTGGTTATGAGCCTGGGCTGCTGTACTCACATCAGTTGACCTGCAGAGCTCCCTTGCCTACTTCTTGCCAGTCAGCTTCACTTACTTACAGTGATCCTACACACTAAATATATCAGTACATGCAATGAGCCCCTACTGTTATGACAGCTCTACTGTTTTTTGACACTTTCACAATGATTATGAAAAATCAAATCCTACCACTCAGAAAATTCACTCCATGTGAATTGCAAGTTTATTGACCAAAATTGTGTAATGCAATCAGCTAGAAAATTTTGGCTGTGATGCATGCACTGACTGGCAGAACTCAGATCTGCCTAAATGTCAGATTGATTTATAAGAGCCTGCTATCTCATCTTTTTTCTTCTGAATTTTTTTCCAATCGGCAAACTTAGCCTCTTGGTATCAGACAAATAAATATTAGTGGAATATAAACTTGGAGATCTGCAGAGGTTTCTGATGTCATTAGTTTAAGATGGGAGATTAAATCATTAGATATTCTGATGGAGTCCCACAATGATTAGTTATATCCACAAAGAGGTCTCCAAGCCATGCCAGATTGACTTTGGTTTTTTGCTTTTTAGAAGGGTTGTTTATACTTGGCCAGTCTTGTTTTAGTGAGCTAAACAACAAAGAATCTTCAAGCAATGCTTTCCTCATGTAACTCCACAGATAGCTTGTGTGCCTGTCCTAATGTCTTCTTGCTCAAGATTGTACACATTCTTTGTGAAACAAGAAATTTTTATTAATAGACAAAGAGTGCAGATCATGCTGGAGATGAAAAAGTAAGGTACAGAATGAATTTATTACTTGATCAGTTCCTATTCCCCACAGACTTTCTACACAGGGAAAGATTCATTTGGTTCACAATCCATTCAGACTTTGAATTCTGCATGAAATGATTTAGGACACCTTTGTGATATGCTCTCAGATGTCAAGGGTTTTGGCAGGAAGTGAAAAACTCTGATCTGTACAATATACAGTACATGGAAAAAATTATGACTCCTGACAATTTGAAATTCTGCCAATGCTATAGAAATTTTTATAATGGCAGTAAAAGGCACCTTTCTAGCCCAAAGACTCTTTCCTGCCAAGCTTCCAAAATATGCAGCTAATCATGATGGAATTGGAGCTGTTAAAAGTTATAATCATTTTATTTTATTACAGAAAGCACTAGACAAACTGCGTTAGAGACTGCTACTCCTTCTATCACAATGCCTATACAGTAATGAAATAATTGTGTCAAGCAATTACTTTTCAGATAAAAATATTGCAAATTTTGAATATATGGTTCTAAAAAGCTATTTATATTGAAGACTGGAAATGCCACAATTACACTTAGTATGATGAGGCACCAAAGACCTACAAGCTTCTGACAGGTCAGAATTTATCTTTTTTGAAAAAGAAAAAAAGGGCATCCTCTTTGTAGCCACCCTTTAAGTACTGGAGTACTGTGATGAGATCTCTTCAAGCCCTCTTGTCTCCAGGGAGAGACTAATTCCAGTGTTTCCTCAGAGATCAGGTTCTCTAGCCCTTTTATCATCTTCATGGCTCTCCTTTAGACCCTCTCCTGTCAGTCCACATGCATCTTGAATTGTGGGGACACAGAGTCACAGTGTAGCCTGATATGCTGTGCGTAATTGATTTTGTGAATTTTACAGTTTGGAATGACCTTTATTAATGAAGACCTTTCTTCTTGTGGCTTCTAACCCTATTTTTAATTATATAAAATTGAGAAAATATAAACAATTTAAATCAGCAGATTTTAGGCTTGAGAAAAGAGCTTTGAGATGATTGGTTATGTTTCAAAGCAAACAGTAAACTGTGCCATTTATAAGACAACAAAACCTGCAATTTATATAAAAATATATAGAGAGATAATGGCCACAGAACTGAGAATTGCAGATTTGGATCAACACACACTGTGTGACAGCAAAACTATCTTGGAAGCAAAAAGGATTGAAAGGAAAAGAATGTTGCTTTGTCCCTTTTAGAGTATGAAGTGTTAAAACCATCAGACTTCCTACAAAGCAACATCATAAATGATAGTTGTAACATTAGTAAAGGGAGTTATGTTTTTAGGACAAAAGGTCGTTAGCCATTTTTTTTCTGTGATTGTAGAGAAGAAACTTTCAGTTAAAATAACTACTGCAAATGTGGTTAAAGACACCACAGTTAAACTCCTTTTAGAAGACTTATTTGTAAGAAAATGGAATTTTAGATGTTGACTGTGGAGAGCTACTAAAGCTTCTGCAAGACTACAGTATCCAAAATATTAGCGATTGGCAGCAGCATTTTTTTCTTCTCCTTGGTACGTAATATGTATCTTTTCTTTCCCATTGTTCAGAAAAAAACCTTCAGGTCTGAAGAATTGACAACCCTTTTACCATTTTTAAAGCTTTCAAACCTGGTGACATTTTAAAGCTGCTTTTCTGTTTTTCTTGCTATTTATCTCTTTTCAAGGAAGGTGGCAGATTTGATTGAAGTCTCTGCTTGTTAGTTCCTAATTATAAGCTTTTACTTTGTTAAAACGTTTGTATACATATTAAGCATTTACTTAATTAAAAAATTACTATTTTTCCATTAAAAGACCCTAAACATACAAATATTGTGTCCAGAGTCTGTAAATTTTAGTTTCTGAAAATAATGTTCAAAACATCTGTGGAGAGACACAAGGAATAGAGCTTAAAATACTGTATTCTAAAAATTAAAAGACCTTACCAGTAATGAATACTGACAGTATACTGAATATGATGATTTTGCAGCTGCATTCTCAGCTGGCCATAATTAGAATGAATAGTACATATATATAGAACAATAATTATTGAGAGTCTGTCCCAACGCTGTGCCTCAGCTTCAAATAAACAATAACTATCCTACATGAACTTGTAGAGTATGCATTCAGGAACAAAATTATCATCATAAAAAAGTGAAAATTAACATCTTAAACTGCAAGTTACTTCATGATTAACAATGTTATTTACAGTAGAATTTGGAAAGCGAAGGTATTCAATAAATGATACTAAAGTCCAAAACTTGGTTGTCATTGTTCTATTGGCAACAGAATTTTCTCCCTTTTCCTCTTGGTAACACTATTGTATAGTTCTTTATTTTGGTAAGTATGAGTAAGACCGATGCCCAGAGCCTGCTGTTACGCGAGCAGGCAACCAAACACCTCAGGTAACTGAGTGGTTACCATGGAGAAAAAGTTAAGGAAACATATGCCTGTTTACAAAAGGCTTGATCAAAAGCCTGTGGAATAAAGTTGTGTAGGGCCCTAGAATACTGTCATACTGCAGAAGTCAGGTTTATGTTGGATTATCCGCTTATTTATTTTATGCTATGTAAATGGTCTGATCCATCCCTATAAATTACTCATCAAACAACAAGTTTTTGACAAGTTCTGTGACATGATTACCATCATCCTTCCCTACCCCTCAGTCTGATTCTTGACTAAGGTACAAGATGACTTTTTGCTGCCAGGAAACACGAAATCAAACACTAGGGCTTCCATTATTGTGGTGCTGGAACAAATTTCCAGTAATAAGAACTCAGTGGTTAACCCCTTGCAGCTCACATAGCTGACAGGAAGTTCTTACCTATGGTCAAGAGAATACTGCCAACTTAACTCATACATCTTCAACCAAATCATCCCAAGCAACACACACACACACACACACACACACACACACACACACATACATATATATATATGTCTGCTTACTTATGTATTTGACTGTTTAAATTGCTTCAGCTCACAAACCTACTAAGCATATTTTATAGCACGTTAAATGGCCTGCCCATAAAGAAGTTTCTTTTTAATCTTTATATAACCTTGTGGGCAGATGCAAGCTTGTTTTGCTGACATAGATGTCACTGCATTAGTATCTGGCACCAAATCTGAACTAATAAGCTCTTCGAGAACACTGGAGAGACAAGTTCTGACTTAGTGACTTGCTAATGTGTTCTCTGGCTTTTGGGCTAGAGTGGCCTCGGGTGCTGTTTCCTCAAAAAGTAGAGAGCTTGTTTGTACCTGCCATCCATACAACACTGTAGCTGTGCTTTACATAGCTGCCCACAAGCTAATTAACCATCACCAATGTAACTTTTCTTCAGTATTACATTTTATGTTTCTGGATCTCTCCGTTATCCTTAGGATATCCTTTGACAAACGAAACTCATTCCATCAAGCCTCACTAACATCAATTATACTGTAGCTCTGTAGCAATGCCTCTGTAGCAATGCCTCCGGTTCATCCTGTTTCTCATACTCTGTGTGTTGGTGTACAAGCATTTCAGATATGCTCCTGAGCTTTCCATGCTCCCAGCAGCAGTGCAAATATTCCCATGAGCACTTACCACGCTCAGGTGATGCCATGCCAACCCATTTCTTACCTCCTGCAATGCTGTTGGTATCCTCGTCCCCCATCAACTCTAGTTTAAAGCTCTCTCCATCAGTCCCAGCAGCTTATGGCGAAAGAGGCAGCTGCACGTGCAATGCAGCATTCTGGCTGTTTTCAAGTATGTAAAGCTTCATCTTTTCTTCTCATCTCCTGAAGAGAAAAAGGGTAGTCGCCTGTGCAAGGAATATTTTGTTTTCAGATATGTAAAACTTCATTAGAAAGGCTCAGATGAAGAAACAGAATCATAGAATATCCTTAGTTGGAAGGAATCCACAAGGATCATGTAAGTCCAGCTCCTGGCCCTGCATGGGACAACCCCAAGAATCACACCATCTTTGTATAAGGAGGATAAAGTAGGTAGAAAAGAAGACGAGTATATGTAGGTCCCAGAACAAACTGATGAAGGAAGCATCTGTAGAAAATAATGGAGCAAACATTGCTTTAAATGCAGTTTTAGATCCTTCTGCATTTTGCATCTTTCTGTAGGAGCCTTCTCTGGCTGCTGACTGAAGTGCTAGCAATTGTAGAGGTTTTATCATGAGTCCAGAAATACATGATAAAGTGTGAAATATGGTCCAGGAATATCTGGTGTTCAACATTTTGAGTTATTTGAACAAGTCTGTTTTGAGTTTTCTGGCTCATATTCACGAAAAAACTGAAGGCAGAGATTGCTGAATCACTGATATCAGAAGGCAAATTTTATTATTATTTTAATGTTAAGAGTGGAGACTTTCAGTCACTCAGGCTTGCTTTCAGCATTTGGCTCACTGTTTTTTAACAATTATGATTAGTGATCTTTGGCCTGCTCATTTCTGAAATACTAAAGTGCATGTGAATCACATTTTCTTTTTCCCCCTGGAAGTGAAAGCACTAGAAATGTATTTTAAAGACACAAACACTGATATTAATTTTAAAGACATAAATAAGCAGTGCCTTAGGGTTTTAAAATAACTACTGGAAAACAAAGTTCAACATGGAGTCATGGATTCACAATAGGTAGTTTTTTATACCACGCACACACATTTAATGTAAATGGTTATATGTCTCCATTCCCATCTTTATGATTTAAGCTGTAACTGCTTACCAGACAGAGCACAGAGAATACCTGAAAGCTTTTCTGATCCACCAGACTTGAAGTGGCAGTGTGAGAAAGTAGGTAATGAAGAAATACTTTTTTTCCTTTTCCCAGAGTTACACTGTTAGTTAAAACATTCTTCCTGAAAGACAGGATTTCTCTCATTTCAGGTCTTACTTTTGCTCTACCTTTTTACCAACTTCTAAAAGTTAGTCCAAGTTAATTCTTGGGTCAATGGCTTCAGGTAAAGCTTTTAGAATACACCTCAGTGAAAAATCAGACTTACTAGAGCTGTGCTGCACTAAAGTAGCATATGTTCCCATTCCATATCAGGAAGGACAGGACACCTACCCAGGACTGGCTGCAGCAGATGGTATAGGCAGTGCTTTTCATGTATCTGTAGGTCTCTAACCCAAACACCTGATCTCTGCATTTGGTGAATGAAGCAGACTGGAGGCACCATCCTTTCTCAGGACACCACTTATGAAGAGATCTCCTTATTAGTAGGAGCCTGGGAGACTACAACTAATTTATGTAAGCATTACATCACTTTTTTTCTTCACCGTTAAAAACATTCTGGTGGCACTTCGAAGAAAATAAACTCTCCTCAGCTGTGGAGAAGGGGGCAAGGGATGTGGTCATTGGGTCAATGCTCATTTTCTGGAAGCTCACTTGCAACATGATTTACAGACAGGCCAAGGGCCTCTCACAGGACCATTTACCGTCAGTGCAAATTTTTCCTTCTTAAGAAGTTGTTAGTCAGAAAAAGAATCACAAACTGGATGCCTAGATTATTGTGCAACAAGCATAAAGATATTTTTTTTTCTGATTGCTACCAGTGCAGCATCTCTGCAGGAGTTCACAGTGCTGATGGTACTGTTGAGCAAAATCAGTGGAAAAACTCAGCGCAGAGAAGAATTGCAGACTTGAACTGAAATTCTTACATATAGAGGAGGATTTTATTTTTGCTGTCACTCATGCTCTATTTCCAGTTTTGTTTTTCTATTTTATTTTTGCACAGACATATTAAAAGCATAAATGGTACAGGAATCAGTATCTGTTATCATTACACAGAGTTGTATTATTTTTTGAATGCAAAAACACTAGCACATTTTAGTCACTTGGTGTGATTAACTCACATCTGTGAATAGCTCCTTCCAATTATACAGTAGTAACTGGATTACTTTGGAATTTTGAGTAGTTTGCTCTTAGCTGAAGGAAGGAAAACAGGAAAGTCTTACAGGAAAGTTTAAAACTGAATAGGATGAGAAATGTGAGAAAGTTAGAACCTGGAAATTCTCTCATGTCCCAAACAGAAGAGAGCAGAACCAGCCATGGTTCACAGCAGAATACGAAGTGAAACAGTTCAGAGAATCCCAGTGACTGAACCCAGACAAGCTGTAACATCTTAAGTAATGCACCAGCACTTACTTTGCCAGGGATAAAAACCACCATTCAGAGTACTAAAGGACAGGCTCTGTTTCTTCTGGAAAGGACTGTTAAGAATTAACACTGCAAACACAGCTGAAAGCAAAGAGCTACATAATCTGACAGTTATGACATCAAAAGTACTTGTGTATTTGTATGTCTGAGGCAAATCTTAAAAGGTTAAGTTAGGAGACAATGTGTCAGCTATACCTCCCAGGCCATCATATCAGCTGAAACAAATCAGAATGAAAAAAATAAGTGCAGCACAGCATTTAGTGTGCTGTCAGTGCCCAATAACAGATACACTACTTACTGAGCTGTGGTTTTGTTGTCATTGTCTGGCAGCAAGATAATTTGTTTTAATGACCTTCTGCCATCATGTGAAAGCAATAGCTCTTTTGATTGGATGTGCGGTGAAATTAAAGGCTAATTGGTATTCCACTGACAATATACAGTAGGTACCTCATTGTGCTGCTGACAAGATCTGATGGATGCTGCCTCAGGTTCAAAGGAAATTAGTTTGATAGGAAAAAACACCCGGCAGTGCCAGGTTTTCATGTTATCTTACTAGTGTTCCATTTCACAAGAGATATTATACCATCCAAATTTAATACATACCAGGCAGAAGCAAGCAATGACAATAATTCTAAATATTACTGTGGCATCCGTCCCCTGTATGAGGTTCCTTTTGTATCAGTTTTGAAACAAGCGCACCTGAAAGCAGCAGTAATTTAACAGGAGTGAGGACATCAGAGTAACAAGAAGTCCTGAACAGTAGAGCTCAGCTGCTGGATATCTAGAAACCCTGTGTGTACTAAGTAGTTGCAGAGATGTAGCTTATCTCAAGTGTTACAAGTGCTACATGCAGCTTTAGAGTTTGTCTGCTTAGGTACAGTTAGTACAACACACTATTCTGCAGAACGTAAACAAGCAACTGAGGCATGTCCCAAGACCTACCCAACATACACACTGCTATTTCATTCCAGAAAGCACCAGGCAGAAATACAGCAATACTTTTAACGTAAAGATTATGCAGTTAGCACTTCCATCTGTGATCCAGGCTTTGTGTCAGGACAGGTTTACTTCAAATTTTACCTTAATGGCAGCCATAAAAGCTTTCCTGGTCAAAATTTAAGCTTACATTATTCACTAAAAACAGTCTTAAAATGGCATGGGAAGGCTAGATTCAGACTGCTTACTATGTAAATAAGCAGACACAGATTCTGCGATGCTAAGTATTCACTAGCTGCAGTGATTTCAAAGGCATTTGGGTTTGAAAACTTTGATTTTAAACTTGGATTTAGAAAGACAACTTTCCAAATGCATGACTTCCAATTATCTTCTGTATCCAGCAGAGAACCTAAAATACAGCAGAAACTGCTGGGCTCATACACACTTTTTGAATCCAGCTTTTAACTGCCCCAGCTTTCCAAAGCAATATGAATTCCAGAAATTTATTCCAACAGTTCATTAAGCAGCTATGGCTTCCACTATTACAATTAATTTTGAAAATACACAAACTGAAGTGGCATCATTTTTCTGTAAGGACAAAGCAAATCAGGGTGCAAAAGAGGAGCAGGCTGTGTCAAAGGGAAAGGTGGCCAGCCATAAATCCAGTCCAAATAAAAGAGCCATAGCAGAGGTCATCCTGGTGCAACATTCCTTTTACAGGACACAGTACCTAAAACTGCAGAGAATGTGCTGCTACCACAAACACCGTTCTTCACCTTGAATTTTCTTGCTGCAAGCGAACATTGCAATGTTGGCTTGGGTAAAGAAGTGAAGGCAATGACTGTCAAAAAGTCCAGTGCAATCCCAGTAAGTCCAGTGCAATCCCAGTAAGATCTGCAACCCACCTCTGCTGACTGAGTCAGGGCACTTGAGATTCAGGCTTCTATTTACACAATCAAACATGGAAAAAAGGAACAAACAAATGAGGAAGCTATTGCTTCTGTGTTTTCCAAATATAACGTTTTCTAATTAAGCAGAAAGTTGTTGATGAAAGAATTGCTGCTTCTGTGTTTTAGACATGCATGTTCTGTGACGTGGCTTTGGCAACTTTGAGAAGTAAATAAAAGCTTTAAGTTCCAGATGGTATAATGCACTCAGACACTTTAACTATTATATTCCTATGGCACAAAGGAACAGAAGTTTCATCCTGGGGTACCCTGTAATTATGTTGTAAATTCTCCTGCGAAGACACATAATGACTTATGCTACTTAAAAGCATGACATGCATGAATAAATGCTGTTATTCTCTTCCTTCAGCATCTTTCAGTCAATAGCATCCACAAGAATGTATAAAATTATTGCATATTATTGTAATGTGGATATTGTGTGTATATATATACAGCCTTGCTATATAACAAAGTGCATTGTTCTACAATTCTGAATAGGTCTCTTTGGAGTGTTTCTCCTTTTTATTTTTTTCCCTGACTCATTTTCTTCATATTCTTTTCTAGTACACTTTGCTGCTGCTTACACTCATTTCCTTCCTGAAAACTCAGCCTTTTTCAGTCTAGACATAATACCACCACAACACCCAAACAACAATAATTACTAGAGGTTACCAAATTTTGTTGCCCATTAGAGGCCAGGATGCCAGTAGTGAGGCTGAGCATGTCTTTTCAATAGGTGGAGGCATACAGTAAACACACACACACAGGGCCATCTACACAGGTACAGAGACAAAAAACACAGCCCTCACACAGTCACCAACAGCACCAGCACCCACATCCTGTTCCCAGCTGGATGATTAAAATGAAAGCCTGTGAGCAAGGAACACATACATGGAGACAATACTCCAGCTGCTGTTCTTAGACACTCCATCTGTCCAGTAACTGGCTGCTGGATCTTCTGGTGTCTCCAGTTGCTGACACTTGGACATAAAAACCCCCAAGACCCACATCCCCACACAGGTTGCTGGCTCCCAGACCCCCGGAGCATGTGCACACATGTACACACTGACACACACACTCTGACTCTCTCTGGTAACTGGTCAACCCAGCCCCTGAATCCCCTGGCCTGAGAGTTGCCTTATGTACACACAAACAGGCTCTCTCACAGTTGATCCCCTGATCCCACAGGTCCTTCCAACAGCTGGCTTGGAGCTCCTGGTCCCATAGACCACACCCAAGGTTCTCTGGTCTCTCCAGCATGTGGCCCAGGCTCCAGTACTTGGCTCCCAAGCCTCTTATCCTACTAGCCTGCTAGTCCAGCTTTATGCTCATTAGTAATTACACACAATGATGTACGCACCCACACAAGACACATGCACTCCTGTCTTTCCAGTTGCTGCCGCCCCAGACACATGGATACCCATGCTGCTTAGCCATCTGTCCAGTTGCTGGCACTCAAACCTACACACACTCCATTCTCTCCGGCTGTTGCTATCACAGAAGCATGGGCCCCTATGATCTCTGGCCCCCTCTCCAGACACTCGTACTTGGCAGTCCATTCACAAACAGACAGACCATCATTCATGAAAATAGTTACTAATGGAGTTCACCAACAGTGCTGGAAAAGCAGAAGAGATCACTTACAGGGCATGTCCAGGTACTTACCAGCAGCCTTGCAAGAGGCCCTTATTGTTACTTCTTTCCTATCTTCTTACACTTGTTCCTCCTCAAATCACCTTGATCCTCCTTTTCCCTACTGATGTGATGCCTAAAATCCTGGAAANTCTAAAATTTTGTCTTGCCTCTACTA
>WBMV01003410.1:0-19477 GCA_013396655.1 Campylorhamphus procurvoides
CACTGCACGGGGGTCCCCACGGAGCCAGCTCGGCTGGAAGAGCCCCCTGAGCCCGGCCTGTGAGCGGGCACCGCCTGGCAGCGGCTGCCACGGCCAGTGTTTCCAGAGACACCTCCAGGGACGGTGAGCGCACCACCTCCCTCCCTCGGCAGACCATGCCACTGTCTGATAAGCCTTTCTGGGAGGAGATTTTCCCCGATGTCCACCCTGAAGCTCCCCTGGCACAGCCTGAGGCCGTGTGCTCCTGTCCTGTCTCCAGCTGCCTCGGGGTCAGCACCCACCTCGCTACACCCTCATTTCGGGTGGTTGTAGAGCGAAAAGGCCCCCCTGAGCCTCCTCCAGGCTGAGCACCCTCAGCTGCTCCTCACAGGACTTGTGCTCCAGAGCCTTCACCAGCCTTGTTACCCATCCCTGGACATGTTCTAGCCCTGCAGCACTGCCCAAGGGTGACATTGGTGGGGGGCGGCAGTGTGTGAAAGCGTGTCAGGGACTGCCAGGGGAGAGGCGCTAAAACCCTAAGATGGCAGGTTGTCCTCGCCAGGCAGAGCATCCCTCGCCATGCAGGTGTACAGGCATCCCATACACCTCCCTATGGGAACTGGACAGGCACCGATGCTTTCTGAGCCTGTCCTGAGAAGGCACTTGCAGTCTCTGAGCAGGCAAGAATGGCAGAGACCCTGAAGTGCTGTCCCTGAGCATGTGGTCGAGCTCTGTAACGACATGCTCTGGTACTTTGCATAGCCAGCTAATCTCTAACATCATTGCTACTTCTCAAAAGCAGGGGTAGTGTCTTTTTCATCTAAGGAAAAGGCTTTCCTATTCCGTAAGGTAAAGATGCAGTACTTTGTGTATTTTTATTTTAAGGACTAGGGTGGCCTAAGAACCCGTGTCTGATTGCCATTTCTGGGTATGGCTTCATTATTGCTTAATAAAATAAATGAAGTAGTATTCTTGGCCATTACGACTTCAGAGATAAAGATCATTCATTACCTGGGGGTAGGTTTTTTCCATCTACACCCTTTATGAATGTGAACAAGAGCAATAAAGACTTCCTACAGCTGAATGACAGGAGGAATTTTTTTTATGTATAAAAGGTAGAAAACTTACTATAAAGTTTTAAGTCTATTGTCTATTTGAAATAAGATAATCAGTATTTCTACAGATGGAGATAATACAATAAAATTATGTGTTCTGTGTCATACTAAGTTGAATAGTACTTTAATCTTCTTTTGGCATTAAGTCAGTGAAAATTGTTAATACTTTCATGTGCTTATTTTTACTGAAAATTATTAATACTTTCATGTGCTTATTTTTACTGTATTAATTTTGCAGGTATTAAAAATGTGTGGTAAAAATATTAAAGTAAATCTAAATATATCACTTTATTTAATGTGTTCCTTGCCCTGCAAGCCTAACAAGTGAGCACCTCTAATGCACGTGTCCTCTTACAGTCCTTTCTTATGAATATAAGTACATTGGAGTTGAAGTCTTTTCACAATGTAGTAATGCATCTTTTTCTATTTTTTTTTTAATTTTTCAGAACTATCACGACATCATGTCTTGCCACCCAGAAAACTTTCAGTGGGAGCACTGGAGTTTTGAAAATGTTGCTACCATACTTGCTCACCGGTTCCCCAATAGCTTTATTTGGGTCATAAAGTGTTCTCGAATGCACCTCCACAAATTCAGTTGTTATGACAACTTCGTGGCCAGTAACATGTTTGGAGCACCAGAGCACAGCACTGACTTTGGAGCTTTCAGGCATCTCCATGCTTTGCTAGTTAATGCATTCAGACTCTCTCAGAATATTCTGCTGTCCCAGAAAAGTGTGCATGGTGTCAGCAAGGATGCAAAAATAGCTGCTTGTAAATCACAGCCGCAGTCTGTTCCTACAACAAATGGCTGCTCATCCACAGAAAGGGAGAGAGATTGTGAATGCTCTAATAATTCTACTGTGAACTTCATGATACCATCTGCTGTAGGTGCAGCATCATTTACTTTGATTGGCTTCAGTAAAGGTTGTGTGGTTCTGAACCAGCTGCTTTATGAGCTGAAGGAAGCTAAAAAAGACAAGAATACAGATGCCTTCTTAAAAAACATAAAAGCAATGTACTGGCTGGATGGTGGTCACTCGGGAGGAAGCAATACTTGGGTTACTTACCCTGAAATGCTGAAAGAACTTGCAGAGACAGGAATTGAAGTTCATGCTCATGTCACACCGTACCAAGTGTTTGACACAATGAGGTCATGGATTGGGAGAGAGCATGAGAAATTTGTACAGATACTTGAAGAATTCGGTGTGGAAATAAATGATCAACTGCATTTTGCTGATGATGTTCCCTCCCTAGATAACCATTTCAGAGTTCATGAAGTATTCTGAGACTGTGTATCTGAACAGTATATTCGTTGTAGAAGCACTTTTGACACTGTTAATGTTGTCATCTAGATTTTCAACTTTGAGCAGATGCTTTCTGAAGAGAATACTAAATCGGTTCCTGTTGCTAATAGATACTATGTATAAATTTCAGTAGCTTACGAAGGAGTATTGGGACCCCATAACTATAACAGATGCAATTTGATTCCTGGAAAAAAGTGTTATGAAGAACTATCCTATAGATGTTCTTTTGTTAAATGTGAATGTTTATTCTGAAACCGTTGGCAGAATTCTTCGTCCTGGATGTCTGATGCCATATGCTGCATTTAATGGGAGTTTAAAGTACTTGAGAATTTCAGATGACTGGATACTTCAGTTTAATGGCTTTCAAGGCTAAAAGCATTGGTCTTTGTCAAAAACAGACGTAAGGTTCGTTTTTTGTTTTGAGGAAATTGATTGTTAGAAAAATCTTAGATACATGTTTTGGTGAAAAGTGTTTTATTTAGTTAATTAAATCTTCCAGTTTTGTAACATTTCTTCTCATTGAAACCAAGTCACAAATATTCCCCTTTGGAATATGAGTGCCAATGCATTTTTCTTCCTTATGTGTGCCTTGCCATTTCTGTCACTATCAAGTTTCATTAATTGAGTGTGTAGTATCTGCTAGCAAATAGCCATTTCACCTGCGGGCTTGAAAATTTTGACATGGCTGTATTAAGTAACCAGTAATGTTGGTGAGGGTGTAGCTTATTCTTCTTTCAACACACCTTGCTATTGCTTTGGCTAACTTTTATAAGGACCAGCAGTAATATCTGTATTATCACATCAGGAGGTGTCTCTGTCCCTACCTTGGGGCGGTAAGGCTTTTCTTGGTAATTGCTGCATTGATGTTGATCTAAATCGAGCCATAACTACATAATGTATTACAAGTTGCATAAAAAATTTTAGACTGTGTTGACTGTAGCTCTTCCAAAATGCCTCAGTTTTAAAATCTATTACCTCCTTTAAATGTACTGCAGTAGTTGCTTCTAGATTTATCCAAAAATCTATTTTCAGAGCCTAATCTGCTTCAGGCCCCAAACCTGAATGTTCTTGAGAAAGAAATACTGAAAGATGGACATGATGATACTAGTGGAGCTTTTCTTTTGTTTAAGTAACTTTTCATTTATCTACAAAGCTTATAATGATTCTTAAAGACAAGTGCAGCTATTAACAGTGAACCAGTAGCTGCAGCTGGTTTTGGATTTCCTGGAAGTATAGGAACACAAAAACAAGTTAGCAATACACTGTGAAGATTACACAAACAATTGTGGCTAAGTTTTGAAAAATGACATTTTATTTAAATTTGGTCCTGTGAAGGCTTAGCCACACCTTTGCCCTGCTGCTTCCTTCCTGTGACCCTTACACTGTGGAAGGAAAGTCCTGGGTCATCTTTCTTATGCTGGCATCACTAAACCTTAGAGGGTTCACTGTAGACAACCCTTGGCAGAGGTTATGCATATCCATGATTACTGAACAACAAGAAAAGTGTGTTGAACTCCTAAGAAACTTTTCTTAATACTCAGAATATTAAGGGTGGTAGAAAAGACTATGCATACAGTGTGCACCTTACAATTTGAAAGTGAACTCCATTGCTCTTAATAATTAGACTAATGTACCTATTTGGTCAAAAGGGGAAATGATTTATTTTAATTGAGGGAGAAAAGTACAACATACAAACCAATTCTTACCACTTTATAAAAGAATCTGAAATCTAGTTTGATTGGCTTTTATTTTATTTTAGACTCTTTCTTGGAGATTCTGTTCAACCCTATTTGTTGATTACCATCTTAATAGGCTTAAAACAACTTGTTTATCTGTTTCAAGGAACATTATTTCCCTTTTTTGGTCCTTTTGATAGCACAACACATGCAAGGACTTTTTTCTGTAAAGGAAATATGGGTCACCTAAAGAAGTGGTTTTAATAGAAAGCCTACAAATGTCTTACAATGTACTCAACTATCCAGTTATAAAATAAAATTAAAAAAAAAACAACCAACAAACCCCCCAAAACACTCTGTTCATTGTGCACCCTCTCAGTTTCAGACTGACCAGGCTTACTTGGGTGTGCTAACACTTGCCCTATCCAATAACAGTGCAGATCAGAGACCAATTTCTAAACAATTCTGTGCCTGCCAAAACAACGGGACTTGAAAGCTTTTGGAAACAGCTATTAAAATATTGACATTGTCTTCAAAAGTTTCTGGATGGCTGTGCTATGAAAATACTACTAACCTGTTTGATGGAGGCTGCCTACAATAACTGTTAAATAGGCTCAAGTGTTGCTGCATTACTTTGAAGAATAAGCACTTTGTTGTAAAACTAATCTTGTTATGAGACCTCGTGTTGTGGAGGGAAAACTGACTGGTTGTTTTTCATTCTTTAAACAGCTGTAGTACTCTGTTGGAATGTGCCTCTGTCATTCATTACAATGCATGCTAAAAATAAATTTTGCAAACAATGTAGAAAGTAAACTATTTCTAATGGGTGAAACCACTTTGATGTGAATGTAAAACCATTAAACAAGGAATGTGCAGTTAAGTTTTGTGGATTAAGCTTTGTCAGGTGTTTGTGGAGAGCTAGTGTAAAAAATCCGATTTATTTGATAACTTTTCTTCAGGAAGGCTTTGTATTTGTGAGGTCAGTATTTGTAATTCTATAACAGCTTACTGGCATCTCACATGCATGGGGAAGCTGGCATGAAGTACCCATGGGCCTGAACATTTCTATGTTAGGATGAAATGGGTTTGTATATGCCTGGTTTTCAATGTTAACTGTCAAGGCAGATTTTAATAAGCTTGGATGTAAATGCCTAAAGTTAAGTGGTTCTTATAGTGGTTTGGTTCAAGACACTTCTGGTTTTGAATGGAGTGAGCAACGTTACAGGGTCCTTAGTACAACCCAGTAATGACTGGTGTTCTTTATATTACATCCTAGTTTCTTGTACAAGACATTCTTCAGACTTTGAGAAAGGCTAGCATGTTTTAAACTGTGCCTGTTAAATTCCTTTAAAGCAAGGCTTCATTCTGTGAAATTGTCCAGATGATTTAAATGACTTTGTGTGCACCTAAAATGCTAGAAACATTGGTAAGTCTTCCTATCAAGGACTGATTTAATCACATCTCTGCAGATGTTGATGCATTAATCAGTATTGGCCCCTACTTCTGAAAGATGGTTAAGGGTCCAATCTTTAACATGGGGATGAAAGGAGCAATTTTCTCTGTTCTCCCATTGATAGCATCCCATTCCCTCCCTTATGTGAACACAAGCACTTTATGGTAAGCTGTTCTGTCTTTCTAAATTAACATAATTACTGACAGAGATAACTAACAAGAGTGCTATGTATTTAAGTAGTCACAGAAATGATTTTAAGTAAGACTGCTAAGTAAGTTCAGGAGTTAAGGTGTTGCAACTGTGAATATGCACAGATAAAAATGATTGTGCGCAAACATGCACTCAGATTTTTCCCCACAGGTTCATTTTGCACTATTTGCAGAGAGAAAAGATCAACTGTTTTTTCTTCCCTCTTACAGTGCCTCTTACAATGCAGTTTTTCCTAAGCTAACACTTACTTTATCTCTACAAATAAACAGCATTTGTTGTCTTGTACAGGCTGGAAGTTGAAACACTGAGGTTAAAGTATACCAATTCATTTATCTTGAATGCTTATTTTAAATTACATGTGTATTGCATCAGTTAATACAAGAAAGAATTTAGTGAACAGTAAAAATTCTGGGATGTGTGTGCTCTGTTGTGAGCCACATATTTAGGTACATCACAGAATAGCAGAATCCACAAACATGAATATCTCCTTGTGCAGTACAAAAGCAAAGACGGGTATCTCAGACTGCAACCCCTAAGAGGCAGCCTCTTTAAATTACCTTCAAAGTTACTTCTTCACAATGTTTTTAATCTTATATTGAAATCTCATTTCAATTTTGTAAGGGTGGTAGATTAAATAAAAAGTTTACTTCTGATGTGCATAACCTCACCAAAATTTAGTCACATTGGAATATTTCAGATGGAGACCCTAAGACCAAAGATTTCTGTTGGCGTGGTTGATCTCTTAAGTCTGTTCAGAGGCCGGGTGACTGTTTTTAACTTGAATAAAGTAACATGAAGTCATTAGGCCAGTAATGCAAGCTCATGTAACACCTGTGTAGCAGACAGGCACTGCTTCTTCCAGTGCCAGACATACTGTTCCTGGCTGAATTCATTCTATTGGTATTAACAGCATGCTTCTCTCCTCCTGCTGACAAAAAACACTTGCACAGGATTAGCTGTTCCACATCACTGTGGAAACCGTGGAGGACTGATTCAGGCAGTCATTTTGCATTTACTGCAGTCTGGGTTATAAAGCAGCCATGGCTTTGTCCTCACTTCCTGTCATTTAGGGCTCCATTACATGTTTCCAAGTGACCCAAGAAGTGTCAATTTCTACCTAAGCAAATGACCAGAAAAGTATTTGGTGGGAAGGAAAAAAATAAGGGGGAAATAACTTATTATATGTTTTTAATTCATGTGTATAAACACTTTACATACTGGAAAAGGAACAGAGTGCCATTATTTCAAGGTTAGGAATAAATTTTCTTTCTTTTCGTTAGCTCTCGAGAGCACTTTCAGTCGTGGTTGTTAGTTTCCTTTGTTAAACCTGGCACTTCAGAGCTGAGTTGTTTCCAAAGAAAGCAGTACTGTAGGACACAGAAAGCAGTCAAGAGACACAGCAGTGCTGAAGGGCAAAACAAGGCTCTTCGCATCTCCCACACCGGAGTTTCCCTCTGAGCAATGCTCCTAAGCCTGGGTGTCAGACAAAGCTGTTGCATCCCTTACAGGCTGTGTGCTTAGCTCTTTTCCATTCCCCATCACGAGAAATACATTGATTTTGTGTGAGGGAAGTTTAAAGCAATCCATGTAATGCTTGACAGCTAAAGTATAAATGTTTTCACAGCAAAAACTGTCCATTGCTATGATCTGTGTTATTATTGCAGGCAGTAGCTTCTGAGCATTTTTGTATGAACGTGACATTGCACGTGGAGCTGTGTGTTTTGCATGGTTGAGCAGTTCTTTTAATGTTTTCAATCTGCTCTTAAAAGTGTTGACTAGGAACAGACCTGAACAATTGGAAAGACAGTAATCTGCTCTTGTTGCTCGCAGGAATTGCCACTTAAAAGAGATTGCTGCTCCCAGGAATTGCCATGTACAGAGCTCAGAATCTATCCCCATTCTTAGAGTCTAACCCAAAGTAAAATAGGAAATCTTAACATGCAATGTTACTGCAGATTAGGTAACTGTTTAAAAAAATGTAAAATTTCATCCAGTAACACCAGTCTTTATTTATTGAGTGATACCAACTTACAGAGAATCCCTTGCGAAAGTCACTGTCTCAGAAAGTGTGTCTTCAACACCTGTATCATCTACATGAAAGCATCAGGTTTGGGAAGATACGTTTTGGTAAGAGGGACAAAGAATGGAGTTTCTACAGGAACTTGTCTGAAGATGTGGAGTAATGCATATTGGGATCACACCATATGTAATATAACCTCTACTGTGGTAAAATCATCCTCATCTTAGTCAAGTTAGTGCTGTTGTGGGACCACCATTGTGAATGAGGCAAATAGTTTCATCCTGCATATTTAAAAAGAATTGCAAATATATTTCTGATCCTTCATGATGAAGTCAAACCCTTTTATATTAGACATTTAACTTGACATTTGTACTAAGAACCTGTACCCTGTGTAGCTCTTGGAGAGAAACAAGTTCCTTTAGGTATATCAAATTGTCAGCACATACACAACACACAAATTTGTAATGATCTGTTTAGTAGTCTGACAAGAAAAATATTTTGTCATCAATTTTTTCATTTGATTCTTCCCACAGCAAGCACATTAATAAAAATGAAATCTGCAACATTTGTTGTCCTTTATAGTTCACATGGTCAAGAATAACTAATTCCTTCCAGGTGTTGCCTTGCAATGAGCTTCCATTTTAAAGGCCTCAGTCACCAAATTTTTAGAGTAATTCAAAGATTGGGGTAGGTAGGCCAAATTTAAACTGCTGATTTCTGTAAGTATCTTAACTCATCTTTCTGTGCTGAGCAGGCTGCATCACCCAACTCCTCTGCTGAATATACTGCTTGAGGTGGCTGCTTTGAATGCTTAAGATGGTGTTTATTTTTCTAACACCTGTTACCAAAACTTCATTGTTTTTTTGAGGCATGACCCCTTGTCCTTGGTCTCCAAAGGACAAACTTCCACCGTCAGTAGCTTTATTTCTCTATGTGTTTTCAGTAATCAATTTTTAAGTGTGGCTACTTATATTCTCTCACTATGTTAGCTGGAAGTTATTCCTTTAATGCTTTCACCATTTGTTCATCAATTTATTGCCTTTTTCACACCATTTAGCACAATGGTTAGAAAGCGACAAATAATTATTTTTTAACACAATAACTTGCAGATTTTTATCACTAGTGACATGCTCAAATTAAGAAAATACATTTTTCTTAACTGCTTGTTTTCTTCTAGCATTTCAGAACAACTGTTTTATAGAAGTGATCAAATGAGAAATTGAAGAAACTCTCTCAAAGTGAAATCAAGGCTTCATTTTAAAATTGAAAGCATGAAGACGAAATAGCTGCACTTGCTATAGCACTGGCTCACATATAATTCAGCATGACACTCTTCCCAGTCAGGTACACACTTCCCAATTCAGACTTCATGCTAGCCTAAACAAGTGAACTGTTGCAGCTTTTCTGCAGGGCTACTTCAGCACTAACTGCAGCTGAGGGATGCAAGGGTTTTGTTTGCCCTAAGGTATTTAGATTAATAATTTAATAACTTCCATTAAAAAATTAAAAGAGGATTGAAAAATACTCCAAATGGCATTCTGAATACTTGTGGCTTGACAGATCTTATTTATGCTTTTTACACACTTACTATGAAATCAATATTATTGAAAATCTTAGTATCACCATTAGGAGGCACAGCAGTGAATGTATTTAACCCACAGAATTTTCCTTCTTTTACTTTCTCCTCTCCCCAAGAGCCCCAAACCCTTCCACCCTCCCTCTGAAGCACAGCAGGCACTTCCCACAAGTGAGGCAGCAGCAGGTCACTCATACACCAGTTGCTGCTCCACCAGGCTTTCCTCATCTACACTGGAGTGTTGAGGGGGCCTGCGAACACCAGGCTGTCATCTCCCTTTTGTGACTGGAGAACCAAGAAATGGCAGAATGCAGGATCAGCACAGTACTTCTCTGCACCAGTATATTGAGGCAGTTGTAGTTAAGATGGCTGTGCAGGCACAATGCTGGGACACAGCTTTGTCTAGCCCTGCAGGCTCTCTGAGCCTCTCCCATTTAGTCCTGACACACAAAGAATATGCTCTGTTCACCTCTGCAATTCACATGGGGCCCTCAACATTACCGGTCCAACAAAGCCAAGAGGTTACCCTAGCCTAACAGGCACAGAGATTCTGTCTCAGCACTGTGCACAAGCAAGCCTTGTTCCTTTTTGAACAAAAATTTTGGGAGACCTATTTGCGATCCCAAATTTAAATTCTACCCTCAGAACGTACAATGATGCCCATCAGAATCGCTTGGCTGGTCCCATTCATGCTTATTCATTGAGGTGGCCGGGTGCCCATTCACATGGTACCAGACTATTTTCACTGTTGAACTGCCAAGAAGAACAGGTTTAGAAGAATAATCTGCACAGTGTTCAAGCTCCTGCTCTTCTGGAGAAAGCTTTTTCCCAGCACTTTACTAACACTACATATCTATTTAGTCTAAGAGCTTTTGACAAGTTGCAGTTCTCCAAAAACATTGCTAGAAGTAACAGACTGACCTAAGTCACAGAAATGCTGCCCTCCTCAAACAGCACAAGTAATAACATCAGAGGGATTTCAAAGAGACAATGACAAGCCTACCCTTTCTGTGAGATCCCCACCTTTATTTCAAAAGGCTTTTATAAGCACCGTAATCTGCTGAAAAAGTAGCCTTCTACAATGCCTAAACAATAGGCTCCATCCCAAAAGGTGCAATCCAAACCTCCTCTCATATGGTAACAAAGAGCATCTCAAATACAACACCCAGTAGATTCTATGTCTACTCCAGAACTATGAACTTCGCTGCAGATTCTAGGACTAGCTGAATGGATTTGTGGGCATGTTAGTGGCAAGTGTTTCACAGCTGCAGAAACAGCAATGCTGCCTGACTGCACTGGGGCAGTGACAAACCAGGTTTTCTCCACAATACATTACGTAGCTAGGAAAAGGGTGAATCATTTACCTTGCAGCCAAGCTGCTGCACAGTTCTAAGCTTAACCTGACACGATTAGCTTTTGCTTTTTTCCCATCCCCACTCTCAGTCTCAGTACAAGGAGGAGAAGAAACTCCCCACACTTCTCATAGGTTATTACTCAAAAAGAAACCAACACCATTACAGCCACCACCAATGGCTTTGCTGGACCTGCTCAGAAACCACTATGGCATTCCTAAACTTTAATGAGGTTGCATTCAGGAAGATGTGCAGTTACTTCTAATCATACATGCTGTCAGCCCAGATACCAGAACTTCTGTTCAGAAAAATTTAAGTAGAACGTTCAAAAAAAATACACTTATAAACGCAGGCACTGCAAATGTGTATCTTGATGTAGAAAAGAGACCATCTCCAGATCAAGCAAACCATGCACTCACTGCACATGAAAAACAAGAAAAAAATCTACAGTATCAACACTGTTATAGATGAATATTTATCAAGTTTTTATTGGTCTCAGAATGTATGTACACATGGACAGCTTCCATATTGACATACAATTTTCTACTTGTACAGAAGCTTGCTGAATTACAATGTGTTATTTTACCCATAATCATTCCTATAGGCTTTTTCTTGGATGCGTAACACCATTCTCCGAGCATAAAAATCCCTATATTCCTCAGGTAGTTCTTCAAGTGTTTTCAAGGCCCTGTCCAAGATCTGTATAGCTCTAGAGGCTGCCATAGGATCTTTATTTCCGTAAGTGTCAGTCTTATCATAGGATTCAGCAGGAAGGTGCTTCCAAAAGACATTCAGGGCCACTCCAAATTCCTCAGAAATTACATTATGGAACCACAAAGCTGTAGAAAGAAGAACGTCTAAAATAAAGATCACATGCCTCACAGTGGCTTAAGTGCCAGAGTTACAGAAGAACAGAAAAGGTACTTCACTCAAATTCTGTCACTAGGAAACTCAGGTCACTGAAGTCATTTCAGATTTTATAAGGTGAGTTTATAGTATTAATCTACTAAAACACAAATTCGGAAGCACAGAGTTTAAACTTGAGGGACAGTGTAGATATCATAACACCTTTTATCAGAGTAATTGCATAGTTGGAAGAAGTAGACAAATTTTGCCAACACCTTTTAATGCTCTTACTTAGAACACAGAAATGCTTTCGTAGCCTCTTACCATCCCTAGAAATGAAAAATTAGAACCAAGACTGTTTAATAACCTGCCATGGTCAGGAACCATTTGTTACTTACCTGGAATAAATAACACATCTCCTGCTTCCAGGAAACATTGATAGCGCTTGGCTTTCACAAAAAGGGGATATCTCTCCACGTCTGGGTTATCCACATCCAGCACCTCTGATTTAGTACCTAGAAAAGTTTTCAGTGAATAAATATTCTTACTCTTCCAACAGTAACAAAGCATTATCACTTTGCTGGAAATGGCAGCTTTTGAATCAAATCCAATACTGGTTTACTGTTCTGTAAGTCTAAAAAACAGGAAACCTGATGGCAGTGTTGTCTACATTTGTCCTGTAACTGCAACCTTATTAACGTTAAAAAACACTTTTCCTGACATTTAAAACACCATTTTGAGCCCAGACAGAACACTGTACTCCTCCAGTTAGGTGCTGAAAACAATCAAGCAAAGCTGCTGTTCTCCTTAGCTTTGACTGAAGCCAACAGGATCAGGGCTAAGTGAACAAATTACTTCTTTTATATCAAGCTGTATGTTAGTGATTATTGTCTTGCAACACTTGTGAGCCAAAAGGCAACTAAGATCACCAAACTCTGAACTAGATACCTGTGACATGCATACCTGATAAATATAAATATGGTGCATCTCGAGGACTGTACAAAACAACTCGTTTTTTCCCTGTGACTTGGATTAAGAAGTTATCCATTACCTGGAATAAGCATAATAAGAGAGATGTCAGACAAAAGTTAAGAATGAATACATAGGATTCAACTAATTAATTATTAGCTTAAAAGAGGGAATATTAAAACCTTCCCACATTAAGAATTAGCCGTAAGAGCTTTCACGTATAGTTAATTTAAAAAACTTAAGATTTTGAGTAACTTTATTCCCTCAGCTGCACATTCTTGACAAATAGTGTATCTGGAAACACAGTATTCCTTTCAAACTATTTTTTTATTTTTCCTGAAATAAGAATCAAGTTATTCTATCTTAAAACACAAAGACATGCCATACTTTAGACATATCAACCAGCAAAATATAATACAAAATATATTTTTGGTTCCTTTTCTCTGTCAATGTTACTCTGTCCTCATTTTGCTGACTTTCCATTGATAAAGGATTCTTTTTCCTAATTATAATGCAAAACTTAATTTCCTTATAAATAAATTTATTCAGAATTCTCTGCATAATGTTAGAGGACAATCTTATTTGGAATCTATTGCATTGCAGCCACAGATGACTACAATCATTGTACAGTTGGCAGTGTGTTGTACAATTGGATTTTATTCTAATCTGGCCATTAGAATAAAGAAAAGAATGTAATGTTGAATGTTACTGGGTTTCAGATTTTTAACTGAAACTCAAACAGTAAAAAAAACCCAAAACAACATTTAATCTTACAAGTATGAAATTAGACATAAACCCAGTTAAGATATTAAGCCCATGCAATATATCTATTTAAAATTCACTGTACCACTGAATGTGATTCATTTCACTATTTCAAAATACATGAAGTTTGTTATTATTCTCTGATCTTAGTCAGAGATTATATCCTTATTATCTCAACTCTGTAATGCCATCTGCAACATTTTATGCCAACCCCATGTATTACCTACATCATAATGTGTCCATAACTGTAATCCAGCTGAGCTGATGCGGAAGACACTAGAAAAAAACTGGTCCTTCTCAAAATACTCTGGAATTTGAACATCTTTTGCCAAAACAGGAAACTGCTTCCTGATGTCTGCAATATCCTGAAACAAAAAGGACATAGCTCTTAGAGCACCACAATGCACATATAAGTGAGAGAGCACTTCACTATCATTTCCCATCATATGAAACATGGGGCTGGAACTTCAGAACTGGCAAATATCTGAACACAGAAATGCTTTTCAGCATAACATTAACAAGAACAGCCAGAGAGCTGCTTTGAGCCATGGCTGCTGGAAATCACACTGAAGAAGCAAGAGATCAGCAGAAACTCTTTTATATTAGTTTAGGACAAAAGCTAAAGAAAAGGAGGTTAGCAATGTGCTCTTTGGTGATCAGCTAAGCTCTCATGTAACAACTATTTTAGAAACTTAGATTTAAATATTCTGACCAAAGGCAGACTCACAAACCAAGTGACCTAACTTGTTTGTCTGTGTTATACACCCAACAGATGACAATGGGCTTTAAAAAATATTCCTAAACTGTAACTTTACAATATTGGAACTGTAATCTCCAGTAACTCACCTTTCTAGCATCTTCACCCACAGATCGCAAATAGTACTTTTCATCCTGAAGAGAACGCAAAAAGAGAATTGTTTCAGTATTTTTAATAAGAACTACTGACAATTAAACTAAGTGTCTGTATTTCCTCATTAATTCAATGCAGAGCTTCATTAAAATATAGTACAAATAAAAGGCATCTACAAATTCAGCTGCTTCATTATACTGCCTTTACTCTACTGATCCCTGCTGTTCATCTCAAGAAATGGGAAAAATATGTTAACTGAGAGCAGAAGAGTAAAAGGGAGGAGACTTGTCAACTGCTCCAGCAATGCTGTTACTGAACAGACTCAAAGCAAATGCAGATTATAATTTAAGTTTCTCAGAACACTGATTCAGGAAGCTATTTTAATTCCAAACATACAGCATTCTATGTAGCATAAAAGGTAAAAAGAATGTGCACATTCAAAACTGTTTGCTTCCTAATCAGTTATCTGAAAAATCCCTTGCTTTAACATTGATATGTAAAGATAGCTACACATTTGCTACTCACAAAGCATGTCACAATCAATCTGGATTCGTGTTTTGATAGCAGATGTAATTGAACCCTAAAATATCTCTGACATTTTCTTGCAAAACACACAAATGATAAGCAAGGTTTGATTTCTAAATTTTATACTGGAAGTTTTACTCACGTAAGCAGTTTTTGTGAACAGAAACAGGATGACTGAAGTTAACCACACTGTACACATACAAACACCTTCCAGGAAAAATTAGCCTTCCTCATGGTTTTTCCCTTGGCACCAAGGCACAAAAAAGTTAAATCTCAGATCAAGTGGTTTACTGAAGTAAAACTTGGTGTTACAATTCATCATTTTCCTTTCCATATACTGGCAAAATAACTGACAGAAGAAACTGTGACACATTAAGAAATTACCTCAGAAAGAAAGTACTCCTGGTGGTTGACTTCAGCTGCTCTTCGGACAAATACATCAAAAGGCAGAGTTCTGAAATACCAATATTTAAACTGATACCACAAATCAATGAAACAACTCATGGTCTAAAGGCTTGGCTTATAATAAGCTCCCTTACCATATCAGGTAGAAGATGCAATATGCTGCTCTTTTACTTTTTTAACTTAACATGGTGACTAATCAATGTTTGCAGCAGATACTTGAAGAGTTCTATTGAGACAGAAATCCTACACTTAGAAACTTCTCCACTTTAGTAAATTGTTCCAATGTATATCCAAACAGAATCCTGTAATTGTTGAGGCTGGAAGGCACCTCTGGAGATCCTCCAGTCCAACCCTCTTGCCAAAAGCAGGATCAACTACAGCAGCTTGCCCAGGACAGCATTTCAGTTTTGCATATCTGCAAGGATGGACCCTCCATAACCTCTCTAGGCATCCTGTTCCATTTGTTCCATTGTTTGACTACCCTTGCAGTAAAAGAGGGGGGGCGGGGGCATGTTCAACAGATTAACAGAATTTCCTGTATTTCAACTTGTGCCCATTGTCTCTTGTCCTGTCATCATGAACCTGAGGAGAATCCAGCTCCATCTTTACTCCCTCCATTTATACAGCACTATACTGTTTATACACTTTGGTAAGATTCCTCTTGAACTTAGAAGTTCTGAATGGTTTGAGTCACAGCAGATTTTTTCACAGTCAAATTAAGACAAACTGTGGCCAATACCTGGCAATACCTGCTTAGACTGTTTATGTGAGTCATTTTAGGCTTGTTTACTATACCTTTTTATAAATTTGTAGAAAAGCTCAGGATCAAGAAAACTACTACAGGGAACATACACGTTTATGCATCTTCTGTTATGAATTTGTATATGAACTATCTTCATTTGTAGGTCTATAAAATTTATTTCAGTTATCTGACTTCTTTTAAATACGGTTTTCTCCAGCTGAGCAAAACACAGGGATTTTGATATTTTCAAGTGTTTCGTTACACTTTTACTAAACAAAACTTCACAGGATTCAAAAAGAATCACTGGGCATCAGAGCTGGTCCCTCTGAGGTCAACAAAAGTGTTACAATATTTATTTAGATAATGGGAGCTTTTCATACAGATGACAGATTTTGGTATCAGCTGATAGCTGAATGGCAAACCAAGCACAGGAAGCTCCATGACAGCTTAAACTGATGCATGCTGGTGCTGCCACAGCTCTGTCCTTGCTGTCTGCCCTTATCACCCCATCTCCTCCCCTACAGTAGCACTGGCACTCATCTGACCTCTCAGTGAACCTGCTTGCAAAGCTAAAACAGCAGAAAAACATTCAGATTTCTGCAGCACATCACAACCTGGCTGAATAAGTTCCAGAACCGACACAAAGGCAAGGGTAGAGCACGCAACTTAAAACAGGACTGCACCACTACTCACGTGCATCAGTTTAAACTCATGGAACTGCATGCTAAGTCCTCAGTGTTTCTATTGTTTTGGTTCTACTTATTGTCCCTTCAGATCAGAATGAGGAAAGGGTCAAAGCTTCCTGAATTTCAAGTGAAGTAGGTGAAAGTCCTGACACCTGCTCTACTGAAGCACCATCAGAGCAGCAGAAACTCCATATGGCTGTCCACAAACCTGCTAAAACTAGCACAGTGGATCAACTGGATGTGAACCCACAGTTGAGTGATTATTAAAAAAACCAAAACAAAATAGAAGAGGGAGAATAAAATAGGGAGATAAGGCAAAGTCCTTCAAGTACAACCTAACCTCAAAGATTCAAAAGTTCATTATGCAGTGAACAGAATGCACCATGACTGTAACGTGCTTTTTCCCCTTGAACAACAGGCTCCACTCAAAGACTTGTAGCTTGTTTACACTTCCAGCTTACACTTCCACCTGCTTACAAGTTAACAGACTGAACACATCCTGTTTCTGCTTGGGGTAAATAAACCACAGCTAAAATAAAGGTATTTACCCTTGACGAACAAGAGCAACTCCAGAGGAGATCAAGGGGGTTTTTTGACCTTCACCCAGATTAAAGAGCTGGTGAAACATGCAGTATCCAGTAGTTTGAACATTCTGAGAACTGCACATCCCAACTTTGGAAGGAGCTTGGTTTTAATTAGCTACACCTCTGCTGGCGTGGAATACCCTGCCTGTCATACATCAGCACTCAAAGAGGTTCAGACACTGGTGAATCACGTACTACCACTATTCAGTAACAATGAAAACAAGCCATGTAAGTAGAAGAAAACAGCGTATCATCCAGTAACAAGGGTGCTTTGGTTTGCTTTTTTCATTAACAGTAGCAACTGCCAGGCTCAGATTGCTTAGAGGAGTGCTCTGTCAAAAGACCTTTGTAACACTCCTCCACAACATCACTTTTAAGGTGCTGTTTGGTCCCTCATTTCACCTTCATAGTATTTATTCAGGACATTAAGATATTTCTAGAATGAACAGAAGGAGCAATCAAGGACAACACTCTGATACATAATGTTTTCACAAACTATCTTCATATTCCCACTCTCAACTTCAAACAAATGCACCATATGTCTGCAAGTTGCAAGCACATGCCTTTAAAATACAAGAGGCCTTGAAGTGGAGTACCTATACACAAAGTTCTTACTAAGGAAATCCATCTGTGGCACTGTGGAAACATGAATCTTTACTTCTTTAGATCCTTCAGCTTGGCTCAAGTAATCTACTGTCCATTTGGTTGTGCAGGTGCCCAGTTCCATTCCTGTCAGCACTACTGGCTTTCTCTAAGGAAAAATAAAATAAAATAAAAACCAATGGTGAAATGATCATAGTATCCAGGGCAAAACAAACAGCATTAACTTTTCAAGTTACATCCATTCAAACAAGTCAGTTGAATGCCAAGACCCACTACCCAAAGTCACAACGTGAATCAGAATGCTGAATGTTGGAACAAAAGGCAGTAAACTGTGGGACTGTGTCTTTATTAACTATATCCTCTTTCCTAGTGGGGTAAGGAAGGATATGGAGAGGCAAAGACAATTTTACCCTGCACTCTGTACTGGGGCCAACGAGGAATCTAGCCAGATTAACAAACAGATTTCATTCTAGCCAGAGTTTAGCAGAAAAGCTGCAAAAGATCACAAAGTAAAGGTGCAGGCTGTGAGCTATGGTGGTGTTATATGCTCTCATGGGAAGCTCTTTCCACGTCTATAAAGGTTCCCTTGCTGCCGACAACCGCGAACAGGCTTGATTCAGCGCACAGAAATAAAAATCAGAAAGACACTTTTGGTTTGAAATGGCACCTCGGGGTAGGGGGGAGAGTCCCCGGGCCCCCCTGCCTTGACGGTGTCCCCGAGCAGCCCCGGCCCGGCCCGCTCCAGGCACTCCGTACCCGCGGGTAGATGTCCCGCAGGAACCGCTCCCGCGTCACCCCGGACAGCCGCTCCAGCTCCACCGCCGGCCGCTCCAGCTCCACCGCCGGCCGCTCCAGCTCCAGCTCCATGCCCGGCCTCTCCCGCCGCTCCAAGGCCCCGCCCGGGACCCGCGTCCGTCCCGCCGCTTCCCCCGGAAAGCAGAGCCCGCGCCGCAGCGTTCCGGGCCTCTCGTCTGGCCAGGGGGTCACAGAGCCAGGGAATTAATGGACAGGATTACTTGGAAGAGACCTCTGGAGATCGTTTAGTCCAACCCCCTGCCACGGCAGGGTCACCTGAAGCAGGTGACACAGGGCCACGTCCAGGTGGGTTTGGAATGTCTCCAGAGAGGGAGGGAGACTCCAGGCCCTGCCCGGGCAGCTGTCCCAGTGCTCTGCCACCCTCAGCGTAAAGTTCTCCTTTGTGTTGAGGTGAAACTTGTGTTTTAGTTTACGGCCCTTGCTCCTCGTGCTGTCAGTGGGCAGCACCGCAAAGAGCCTGGCACCATCCTCCTGGCACCCCCTCTGAGGTATTTGTGGCCATTCCTGCCCTCCCCTCTCTCTGGCCAGGAGCCCTCCCGCAGTGTGTCCTCACAGCAGAGACGCTGCAGTCCCCTCACATCTCTCTCTGTGGCCCGCTCTGCCGCAGCTCCACGTCTACGCGGCGCTGAGCAGCGCACGGCCGGGCCCCGCAGTCCCTCAGCGGCCCCGGGCCCTCCTGCAGCGGCGGGGCCCGGCACTGCGGCCCGGGCACTGCGGATCGGACAGTGCCGGCTGTTCCCGGGGCCTGCGGGTGTTCCCTCAGCCCGGCGGGTGTTCCCTCGGACAGTGCCGGCTGTTCCCGGGGCCCCGCGGGTGTTCCCTCGGCCCCGCGGGTGTTCCCTCGGCCCGGCTGGTGTCCCCTCAGGCCCGCGGGTGTTCCCTCAGCCCCGCGGGTGTTTCCTCGGCCCGGCTGGTGTCCCCTCAGCCCCGCGGGTGTTCCCTCAGCCTGGCGAGTGTTCCCCCAGCCCCGCGGGTGTTCCCGGGCCCGGCTGGTGTCCCCTCAG
>WBMV01003410.1:20248-91746 GCA_013396655.1 Campylorhamphus procurvoides
CCCTCAGCCCGGCGGGTGTTCCCTCGGACAGTGCCGGCTGTTCCCGGGGCCCCGCGGGTGTTCCCTCGGCCCCGCGGGTGTTCCCTCGGCCCGGCTGGTGTCCCCTCAGGCCCGCGGGTGTTCCCTCAGCCCCGCGGGTGTTTCCTCGGCCCGGCTGGTGTCCCCTCAGCCCCGCGGGTGTTCCCTCAGCCTGGCGAGTGTTCCCCCAGCCCCGCGGGTGTTCCCGGGCCCGGCTGGTGTCCCCTCAGTCCCGCGGGTGTCCCCTCAGTCCCGCGGGTGTTCCCGGGCCCGGCGGGTGTTCCGGCGGGGCGGGCGGAGCGCTCTGCCGGCCGTGCGGGCGGGGCAGGCGGGGCAGGCCGGCCNNNNAGACCTCTGGGCTCATCACGGAATGGGTCAGGACCGCAGTGGGTCATCTGGTCCAACCTCCCTGCTCAAGCAGGGTCGTTTTTCAGCCCAGCTGATTCTGTGATCCTACAGCAGATTTCTCAGAATTGCATCCAGTCGGTTCTGGAATATCTCCAGTGAGGAAGACTCCGCACCCTCTCTGGTCAACCTGTTCCAGTGCTCGGTCACCTGCATAGTAAAGAAATTCTTCCTCATGTTCAGGGGGAACTTCCTTTGCATCAGTTTCTGCCTGTTGCTTCATGTCTTGGCACCACGATACAGAGCCTGACTCCATCCTTTGGCACCCTCCCTTCAGATATTTATACACGTTAACAAGGTCCCCTCTCAGTGGTCTCTTCTCGGGGCTGAACAGGCCCAGTTCCATGAGCCTTTCCTCCTAAGAGAGATGCTCCAGACCCCCAGTCACTTTCCCTGCTGGGCCCACTCCAGGAGCTCCGTGTCTCTTTTGTACATCAAATCCAGGCCGTGACTAATCACCACCTTGTCAGATAGACCATGGCACCAGCTACAATGTTGGGTCTTTCTTTGAACACTTCCAGGGATGCTGGTACCACCACCTCCCTGGACAGCCCCTTCTAATGTTTAACAACATTTAACAAGTGAAGAAATTGCTCCTGATGTCCAACCTGACGTCATGTGGGGACGTTGTAGTGCCTGTGTGTTCCCATGTGTAAAATACAGGGAGTTCCCTAGTGCTGGCTCCAAGCACCACACTTTGGGGGGGGAGTGATATAAGCTGAGATGCACTTTTCTCCAGAAATTTCTTTTTTGCTTTTCCCAGATTCCACAGTTAAAACGAGGTGGTTTAGCAATCCCCCAAAGTATGAAGGAAAGTGCTTCTGAATATTGTAGAGATTTTAGGGGGAAATGTATCTCTCTTAGTAGGTTTTCCTGAAATAACAAAGCTTAGGTAGGCACAGAGCTGGTGCATGTGTTTGTTTCTCCAAATTTATGAACCAAGTTAGCTTTGTCAACTGAAGGTGTCAAAGAGGTAATGATCTCAAAGCTCATAATGCAAAATTTACACAGTTATCTGCTGTGAAACTTCCAATTATTATATTTACTTTTTACAAAAAGCCCAGATCAAAACAACACATCGGGGACAGAATGTTAAAATTATTAAGATCAATTCAAGAGAGAAAAAACCCTCAACGTACACCAAATTATTTGCAGAACCACCTGTTTTACCTTGTTCTGGTTTTTTTGCTTGTTTTTACTCACTGTAGAGTCCTAAACACACTATACTTCACAAGCACACTACACTTCACAAGCACACTACTTGAATACATAGAGGTGCTATTGTATTTAAATATACCTGCAAAATTAAGGGGGGGAAAAGGGAGTTGAGCTTCCTGAAGTTTAGACACTAAACCAGATTTCTAAAGAAAATGTCTAAATTGGAGCCTCAGGTTTGACTGGAACCAGGAGATGAGTTGGGAAAGAGAAAGAGGGAAGGGGAACAAAATATTTACAGGGAAAGACAGACTGTTGGAATTATCAAAAAGAGTAAAAAGAACGTACAGAGTACTGTGATGCCTCTTTTGTTTTTTTTTAAGTAAGCTGTGCATTCCCTAACCTATTATCAAAAGGTTTGATGCTTTAAATTAGAGATTGAAAAGAAACCTTATGTTTTTATCTGTTCATGAAATCACTTTTTTATTCCTGGAGGGCGTACATTTCAATGGTGATGCCCTCTGCAGATGTTGAAATCTTAAATTGTAGGATACTGGTGCACTTTGTCACTTAATGATGGATTAGTCTGAAAAGTAAGCTGACCTAGTGTTACTTGTTCATGTATATATATTTTTTTTGTAGGCCTTTTCTGTTGTTTCAAAGCTGCTGTCTCAGCGTAAACTTGACCTGCTGGATGGACTTGTATCAGCAGAGGTAAATGCTTTCCATCTCCTGTTCTAGCAACTGATTTTCCATTGTGAAGTAACATGAATTTGACCCATCATTATCTACAAGTACTGCTAAGTTTGGTTTAATTTGGGCAAAACATCGTATCACAGAACAGGCCAGTTGTTTGTCCTGCAGCTTCTTTTATGTTTAATTTCAAGGCATGCAACTTAATTTAAATTTACTGTATTTAAAACAAAATAAAGTACATTTTTGCCATTGAGCATAAGGACCAAATGCTACAAAGATTGCTGGTGTACCGGGAAGGAAAGGCAGTGGGTTCTGTATGGCTGGTGGAATTGCACGTCTCTGGGTGTAGGCAGGTGGCTGAAGCTGACTCAGTCTGTGCACCAGAATTCAGATGAAGAGAGGAGCGAGTTTGTGTTCATCCCTGCTGCACTGATGTGTGCCCACCCCCAAGCAGATCATACAGCCAGCTACTCGTTTTGCTGAAAGGCCTCAGTCTTTTGTCATGGTCTCAGGGATGTGACTGACCTGGTTAAATATCAGTGCTGTGCTTTCTGTGTTTTTTTATGGATTTTTAATTGCTGAAGTTGTCTTGGCCTTCCCAGGGCATGGAGGTGGCAGATGCATCAGAGTGAAGTGGAGGAGGTACTCCAGGTCTATGCCTGCAGTGTTACGGGATGCCAGCGTGGCCTGCCTTATTGCCACCCATGCTTTTGCAGCAAAAACTCTGGTGCTGTTCTAGTGCATCCCCTCTGAACAATCTTGCCTCCTCTCTCTGAACAGAGATAGCAGTAAAATGTGAGTTTGTTTCTTGCTGTTGTTTTCAGAGAGCATCTCCTTGTTCCTCTTAGAAGGTCATCTTAAGATTTTCAGGTTTGCCTTGATCCAGAGACACCGTGTAACTTGATGTAGTAGATGAGGTGGTGATACCACACTACTTCATTGTTTTTTTGACCAGTGAATTTTTTACCTGAAAAATGTACTAAAACCCAATGACTGCTAGTGAAGATTGCCTCTTGCTTTCATGTAACCTCTGTTATTCAGTTTGTTATTCAGAAATGGCAAATCAAGTGAGGATAAAAACTGAGTATTGAAAAGTAGGTGCTGCACAGCTTCATCCATCCTTATGACTTGATTTTCTCATGTAGTGTTTGAGGTGATGCCTCTGTGCAGTTTGTGCACTACACCATTTTTGTACTTAACACAGCTGTGTAGGTTGTAGGACACTATTTAGATATTATGGATGTGAATATGGTATGGACTTTAATCTCCAGAGCAATGATTTTTCAGTCTTTCCTGTTTTCCAAGTGTTTAAACTTTTTCTAAACAGAATGTGGATCATGAAATGGTAAAGATAAACTTAGTGGTAATGAAACTGATTTTCAAAGCAATTTGTGAGAGATAACTAAGAAATAACTGAATCAAAAGCTTAGGAACCTACACGTAGTGAGAAGTCAGCAGTGAGAAGGCAGAGTGTGTGACTGTGGAAGGTTAACTGGGTTTTTCTGGGGTTACGTGCCTTGCAATGCAGCTGCTGTTTTGACAGTATCTTTTCTAAACATTTTTTAAGATACTTGGTTTTCCTGGGTTTTGAGCAGTAAATGGATGTTCTTCAACACTGCTGAGTGAGGGTTGAGGAGTGCTCGGACTTCCCAGTGCTTTTTCAGTTCCGCTGTTGTACATGTTGCGCAAATGTTTTAGCGATATAGCTCATTTTATTAACTGCAGTAGAAAAAGGTTGTTACTTCAATTTCCTAATGAAAAACTAAGTGACAGTTTTTCTGAATTTAGGTACTTCAGGTGCTGAAGGAAAAGATTTCTTTGCTCCCTGACAGCCACAGGGATGCTTTAGCAGCTGACATTGATTCAATCATGTACACAACAGAAGGAGATGTTCGCATTTACTATGATGATGATGGTATGTTTAGAATCCTAAAACATTTCAGCAATGAGCAGTCTTATTTCCTGGTTTTGCCACTAAGCAGGTTTTTTCCTTACAGATGTGTTTCTGAGTACTTTTTCCTCATTTTTCTCTTTGTAGTTCCTTTATATATATAATTATTCAATTTCCTTTTAAACCAGAAACAAAATACTATTGTTAATACTTCATGGTACTATTTTGACTTCTGGCTATGTTTTGGTTATTCTTCTTTTGTACAAATTTTTATATTATTAGTCCTTAGTAATCTAAACCCACTAAAATATAATTATTCTACTACCTGCTGAAAGCTGTTTGCTTCAAAAATGAAAATACATCCTCCAAGAAGAACAATGAGGACTGGATAATCACATAAATTTTGCTGTTCTAGTTCTTTTTCATGGAATATACTTTGTTGTAGGACTCCTTGATTGTTTTTTTAAAGTTAGTGATGAGCTCAAACAAGTTTTTCTTTTGGTTGAATACCAACAGAACCATAGTTCTGTTCACTATCAGACACAGTTGAGATGATTTGTAGTCTAAACATGAGCCTTCCATTGAGCATTTCAAGTTGAAATCAAAAGTCAGGCCCACTGAGCTTTATTCCTGATTTGGGAGATAGGGATTTTTTCCCCCCTTGGATTGTTCCTGAGTTTGAACTACTCTATGTACTTTATCATATCAGTAGTTAGCTTTGGACCTTTTGAGACCCAGCTTTTTTTCATAATATACAGTGTCATGCCACACATGCTGAAATACATACTTTTCTACAGAGTATTTTTATTGTTGCCAAAGAGCATGAATATAGCTTCAAATAGCTTTATCACTCATTATTCTATCCTGTATTCTTTATGGCTGAAGTCAACTGTCCTTCCAGGGTCTCCTTAGAATATATGCTAGGTAGCAAATGGGAGTATTTGACCCAAAGAGAAAAATGAGGTCTAACTAATTGCTTTGATTTATTTCTAACAGGAAGAAAGTTTGTTAGCATCCTGATGTGTTTCTGGTATCTGAATGGTGCTAGTCTACCTGATGAAGTACCAGGTGGAGCCAAAGTTTTTCAGATTGTGTTTGGAGATGAAAGCACAAAAGAAAAAAAGCATCTTCTAACAGCAAACTATGAGTAAGTTTACTTGTCCCTTTTTTCCCCCCACATACATGTGCTAGCTATGTGGTAAGCAATTCTGTAAGCATTCACACTGTGCCAGTGTGTTCACACTGTGCCAGTGCAGAACCCAATGTGTTGCAATTTACCTTGTTTCTAATCCAAGTTCATTCTCATCCAGCTTTCCAGTTTTGATTTTTAGGGCCAATTTTTTTAAATATCCCTCAAAGTCATTATGTTCTTACCTTGCTTCTGAGTTGACATTAATGGGAACTTTCTCTGTCAGGAAGAGCAGTATTTGGAGCACTGAATGAGGTTTCTGATCTTTGCCTGTACTGCTCCTGCAGCTTTCAGGAAAAAGGCCACTTCTTGTTTTGCACTTTTTGTAGCACAGCTAACAGTAAATGCAGTCAAGCCAAGTAGTTAAGTGTAATGCTGTTGACTTGTCACTTCTCCACAAAAGTCAGAATTGCAATTAGCTGAAAAAGTAGATCATGAAAGAGGAAATTATTTAGCCAAATGCTTTCTGCAGAAAGGCAGAACAAAGCAAGCATCACCTGGTATTCAAATAATTCATGCCACTGATCCAAGCCTTCAAAGTGCACATTAGGTAGATGGATTTTCATAGGAATGCATGTAAATATTGTCTGTGTTGGTGTGCTGATGTCCAAGCAGTGCAGAAAATATCTGTACAGTTGGCAAAATGTACTGAAAATAAGATTCTCAGAAGTTGGGAGAAGTGAGGATTTTTGTGTGAGAAATGCAAAATGGTCAATGATTTCTATGCCCACATCTGAAATAGAATGTATAGGATCTACTTTATGGGCTCTGATGCAAAGGTAACACTTGTGAGGACATCAGTGCTTTTTGCCTGGATGGATTTTTGTGGGTCCCATTCTTTAGCTAAATTCAGCATCTTCTTTAGAGTTAGAGGCTTGTGAGGTTCCATTAATCTTAAGAGCCTTCCCTTAAAGTCTAAATATCTTCCCAATCCCCAGCAGAGAGGTCTTTGTAAGTATTTATTCTTAACCGAAACACAAATGGGCAAAGACACTACAGGCCTTGGAAGGCCAGTGTTGAGTATTTGGATGTCTGAAGAAGACTGCTTGCAGGAGTGGATTTGCATGGAATTGCAAAGCAGGATGTTATACTGCTCTTGTCCATGATATGCCGGTTATTTAGGAGCATGAATATTCAGCCTGAAGCTCAGGCTTATCTTTAGATGACAGTGAAAGCTGACATGCTCAGAGAGGAAGGCATTAATAACTACAAAAGGCAGAAGAGCACTCTTTAAAAATAGGAGTGGACGTTTTCATTTTTCTGGTGTTTTCTTTCAGGGCGATTCAGAGCTACTGTTAACTTGATCTTTGATGTAGTTCTGAAAATATATTACTTTTTAAAGTACAGTCCAGTAAAAATTAAAATTTTCAAGCAGAATGTGTAGCACATGATTTCCCTTCACAATGTAATTACCATCCCATTAAATGAAATCCTTTATTTACAGATGATGATCTGCCACAAAGCTTTATTCATAGTTACTGCTGTGAAGAGGCAGTGCTTTCTTGATATCAAGGTCTCTACTGTTTTTGCTTGATCCTGTCTGTGGAATCTGAACCAAAACACTCTGAAGTCTGTGCATTTTGTTTCTAACTATAGAAATAATATTTATCTTCTATTTTGGGGCATATGCGGCTTTTACAGGAATGACTTTGAAGTAAAATATTTTGTCATGAATTCATGTTGTATTAATAGCTCTATAAAATTAAGCAAATTTTAACAGCTCTTCACTTACTGTCTTTCCTTTTCCAGGTTCCAAAGGGAGTTTACAGAAGGAGCAAAACCAGACTGGACAATTACACGTATTGAACATCCAAGGCTATTAGAGTAAATGCCTTCTATAGCCTTTTTATGTACCATCGTAAATGTTCTGATGTAACAAATATCAGGCTTTTTTGGGTCTCTTTTTTTTTCCTTCTTACCCTTTTTTCCAAAAGAGGGATGAATTTTGTATGTTTGATTTTGAAAAATTGTTTCTGAAACTTGCACTGCGCTGCAGTATTACAATAAAGCCTTTTCCCTGGAACAGGCTAGTACAAATTTAATTGGTTCCAATGCTCATCCAAGGCATTTAGACAGCACAGTTTCACTCAGGCTGATGTTACGGACATGTCAAGTTCTTACATTCTGAGAAAAAATGGTACTGTTTGAAGATAACACTTTAATGGGTGATGGCCCTTCTGAGTCACTTTCCTATGGTTTTGTTTTTTTTCCCTAGGGACTGTACAATATATAACTGAATAATATGCAAGATGAAATAGAGGTAGATGGACTTCTTAGATTGTCTGGCCTCAGCAGTCATTTTGAGGTAATCTTGCTTTTCAGTATGTTTTGAGGTTAAGCAAGTTAGAGCCATTATCAGTATTTGCTACAGGATTAGAGTAAGAAAAAGATTTTAGCATTGCACTGGGAAAAGGCATCAAAGAGATATATATGTTTTGAAAAATTAACCCGTTCCTTTCAATTCAGTAACATATACCCAATTCCAAGTTTAGAAGTTTATGAAAGAAAAATCATTTGAAAACATGTATTGGAAAGAGGACCTGACAGCTAAGTTAAATGAAGTCCTCTGTTTGAAATGTGTGTTAAAAAAATTACCAGATCCTTAAAAATTAGATGTTGCAAGTGAACACTTTCCCAGTTCTCACTTTATCTCTGGTTTCTGGGACATGAGAATCATAGTGTAAGTAACTTGAGGCTTTTATATGCAAATCAACAGGAGATCATCATAACAGGGTTTTTCATCCCCTATATCAACTTCAAATATAAAGCTAATTTTCTACTCAGGCATATTGTAGACACTAGTGAAATGTCTAGAAAGTGGAAAGTATAATTACTGTGATTCCCAGTAGCTGTGATTGAAAGGTATAAATTAAATTTTCCATAGTTCAGCTCTTTTGATCCAGTGATTTAATGAGAGGAATATTTAAAGTTTATCAACAAGTTTTTAATGTCAAATCTTGGCAAAATAAGTATGCCATTTCTTTTTAGCCTTGGCAGCAGCAGCCTGGCCTTATAATGGAGAATTTGTGTTTTGTTCTCTGGACAAAGTTCGGTGGTGACAGAGCACCTTTTCTTCAGGGGAGAAGCAGAATTCTGTATATATAGCCATTGTGTATGCAGTCAGTCTGGAAAAGTTTGAGGCCAAGTGAAAAATGTTTATTATTCTGTGGGGCATTTGCTGGAGAGATGCTCAATGGTGTCATGTCCAGTTTGGCCCCTGAATGATGTGCTGCAAGAAGCTGCCAACAGACTTATTTGACAGAGTAACAAGAGAAAAAGCAGAACACTAGTGATAGATGCACTTCTGAAAGAAGTCATTATGGTGCAGCAAAAGAAGACAAAGGCGAGTGAAGCCATCTTTATATTCAGGAGTGTCTGCTTTCCTGTTTAAGTAACGTAAGTCTACTCAGAAACACTGGTATAGCTTAGTTTTTAATTTGGGTTACTGTATTAGTATCTATTTTGTTTGATTGGATGTATCAAAACAGGAGTGTCTGTCGTGACAGATGAAGAATTACTCATGAGTGCTCCATTTTTGGTTGCAAAGGCAAAGTAGACCCCTCTGTATGACTAATAATGAAATTTGTTTCGTTTGTTCACGATAAAATTGTGACTTGATACAAACATGCTCCAAACTGATAACACAGTTCTGCTGCAGAAGATGCAATTGGAAATTTACATGTACTGTTTTGTTCTTTTGAAGTTGCGTATATCTTGTGCTTTGGGGCCAGAGGGGGCAGTGGTTGGATATTTGTGGGTTTTGGCGTCTTTAATCTTTATTTAAAAAATTATCCTGGAGAATGCAAATCTCCATCAGTCACAGAACTACCTGTGGCCTTATTGCATCATAAATAAATCAGAAAGGCACATAAATTACCAAGCATACTGTATTGGAAATTAGTCTTCTCCCACAGTGAATAAAACTGGTGTAATTAAACTGGATTTGTAGTCTAATACTGGTGTCAGAAGAAAAAAAACGCCACCATCACCCCACCCAAAAAAAAACACCACGAACAACCCCAAACCCAACTTGTAAATAACAGACAAATGTACAGCTGAAAGTAGAGGACATTGAAGTTTATAGGAAAGTTTGGCTCCTTTTTACCTGCCATCCATAAATTCTCTGTCATAAGTGTGATCATCATAGCAATTAATCAGACTGAAGTGAATGTCACTGAAGGGAGTTTGTCATGGAATGCACATTTTCTCTCATGAAGTACTTTTCTTCTGAGTCGTTTGTTCAAGACAAATGGGAACTTCTGGTTTCTATGTTGCCATCCAAAAGTAGCAATAAAAATGTATTTAGTTTCTTCAAGTGAGTACATTTCTATATGCTATCAAGGTTGTCTCTAATTCCTGTGGCAAAAGGGTCACACAAGGTGTCTGAACTATAATTCTACAGGGGATGGAGTTTCAAAGTACCACATCCTTCCCCCCTGCGAGAAGCCGTGTTTCTTTAGGTTCACTTGGAGTTTGGGAAGCCTTAATTTTTCATTTGTTCATCCAAAACTGTGGTCATGTTTAGTAATTCCTGACAGCTGCTGAGCACAATTTCAATGCATGTGCCTAAATCTTAACAAGCACTAATTAAATCTGGCCAACAAAACCTGCATTAATTCGCACACCCCATTCACCAGTAGATGGCCTTGGTCACAAAGCTATTGTGGCTGGGAAGTGACTGGTGGTAATGAGAATGTTAGCCGGGTAGAGAATGGTAGAGGCATTAAGTGCTATTCAAATCATTTAGACTTGTCTTACTGAAAAGTCTTGATATTTTTTACTGGCTTTCATCCCTAGTCAATGATAGTGTCTTGTGTTCTCTCTGCAGTGCCTGCCCATTTTGAAGTGGCAATTTATCAGTGTTCTTGATATGGAAAAGATGTGCTGTACCTGTGAATTCACACAGGCACCTCGGTGCTTATTGTGGTTCCTTTCCCTCCTGTTGCAGCATTGCCTGATTACTTCAGGGGACACATTCAACTTTCTCCAGGTTTTAAGACACGTTCAAGCTTGACCTTACCATCACTTCAGATTAAAGTTAGTAGTAATAGTGGTGTTTGTCACACTAGTGACCATACTCCTTCAAAACTTCACCACTCCTGTGCTTCTCTCTTTTGTGCTGTGTGATTAAACTTGATTTCTGCCCCGTGTGCCTCATTGGCTGCAGGTGGGGGCCATTGAGATTCTTTGCAGGTTGTAGTCACGTGATGGCTCACAGCTTACAAGAGATGGGATAGAAGTGTGTGTGGTGGGAAGTGGTTTTAGTTTCATCTTTTCTTCATACATGGGTGTGATAGCTGATCTCTAAGCACTGGACCATGTGTGGGCACAGGAAGAGGTATGTAGCTGTTAAAAAAACAAGCATTGCCTACCTATCTGCTGTTGTTCTTCTAAGGGAAAGGCAGGTGGGGCAAATGGAGTTGCACAGTGAGTCACAGGGGTTCCCCTCATGTCTTTTGTCTTCAGTTTCCATTGCTGACTTGCTAGTCTTTTGGATTTTTACAGTCTTGCCAAAAAGGATGGAGGTTAAGTAAGTTGCTGTGTAAATCTGTGGCACTGTTGAAAACATCCTATTAATCCTAATGCTTAGGTGTATTTTGTCTGATTTCAGTGATGTGTGCTCTTCTTAAAATATGGTTCTCTTGAAGTTGATGGGGAAACTGTCAGGCATTTTAATGGGAGCAGACTGCAACTTTTTTTCTGCCTTTGAAGTTACTCTGTCAGAAATAGAAGGAAGGTAAAATTAAATGTGCTGTAGTTTCTTGTGTGCCATTTCATCCTTCCTCTGGCTGTCACAGAACAAGGCTTTTGATAGTGAGCTTGGTACTGTAGTGCCAAGGGAGCCACTATGATGGAAAAGAGCAGGACAGCAAAGCAAAGTGCAGAGGAGATGGCATTTCACCAAGGATGCAGCCTTTTGCTTTAAGGACATGGGCTGTTTGGAAACAAGTGGTGACTTGAATGTTCCTCTGTTTTGCAGTTGATAGTAACCTTTTACAGAGAAAGCTCTTCTTCTACTCAAATGTGTGTATGGGGAGGAAATTGGAGTTTTCAGAATTAGAGCTGAAGTCCTACCATAAGTTTGCAGAGATTTCATAGTCTGACTGAAGAGGCATGAAAGAGGCTGGCTGGGATAAATCAGAGCAACTGACAGGCTGTCTATGCCTTAACACTAATTAGCCGCTGGCACATCCCTCGAAACTGGGAATGAAAAAGGGGAGGGGCAGGGGAAATGCTTTGATAATACCTCTTCTGAGCTTTCTGGAGCCTCTTGGCAAGTGCAGTGTCCATATTTTAAGTCCTGGCTGCCAAGTCTGGGAGCAGAAGTTTCAGTGGTGCACTTAGATTAAGTGGGTACCTTGTTGCAGCCCATGGGTTTGTCAGAATGTTGGGTTCTGTATTTGCTGATGGTGTTAATGTTGCTTGAGGACCTTTGTGGTTTTTATCTGCAGTGCAGCCAAATGGGCATTGCTGGTAATGTTATTTTTTTGTAATGTTTGGTTTCATTCATATAAATAATGCTTTGGGGATGTTTTTTATATGCTTTCAGAGGGAACAGGATTGAGGGTCTGCAATGTAAAGTGTCAGACAAGCTAGTGAAAATGAATGTGTAGTCTAGAATAGTCTAGAATTGGTAGTCTAGAATTCATGCTGTGTAAGGTTGACCACTTAACAGGTGAAGATCTAATCACTGCTGGTGTGATTGAGGTGGAAGTCAAGTGATGAAGAGGTTTTGTTGGATTGGCAGCTGCCTGAAATCTTCTATTTCTGTATGCTCAAAGTACATATATTATTAAAATCTCTAATAAGCTTAGTCAGGTACTGTGCCCTTTTTAATTATCAGTGGGGTCATTGTCTCTTAGGCCTACCTCAGGCTCAGCTCCCTAATTGCAGAACCTTCTGAGCTGTTAGCCTGTTTCCTATGTTTTTGTCTCTAGTGTCATTAAACCACTTTTTTTTCTTTTCTCAGATAAGAGGTATTTTTCATAAGGTAGAACAATAGAGAGATTGCTGATCCTCTGGGTCGTAGTATGCCTTGCTAGTTGGTATGGAATCCTTTATGGACTTCTGCTGAGGTGCGCTCTCAGAAGGCATCATTGCTGCTGTTGTAGTTCACACTGTGTGATTTCCATCTTTCCGTCCAGCCCTCTGTCTGAGAAAGTAGTAAAACATTTGTACAAATCCTTGGAACGTTGGTAGAATCATTGTGGCTTGAATTGTAAACTGTTAGATTGTGTATCTACTTACAAGTTTCATAAGCAAATCTATAGATCATATGTTGAGTTTAAATGCATATCAGCTATATTAAAACAGTAATTATAATAAAGTCTTAGGCAGCAGGATGACTTCCGTGAGTAAGGGAGGGCTTTTTTTGTTGTTCACGTTGTTCTGTGGTGGGTTTTGTTTGTATTTTGGGGTTTTTTGTTCTCTTAAACACCAGTAGTTAGTCAAAGCTAAAGAGTGTGTTCCACTGTTAAGAGATAGTATAGACATCTAAGGGGAAAGTGGATTCTTTATCTGGTTGGTAATTTTTTGCATATTTCATGTTCTACTTTGTGATTCTGTGTCAGAAAGAAGTGGGTTTTTCAATGCCAAATTGGTAAGATTTGCTGACTTTCTCTTTTGCTGCATAGACTGTTGTTTCCTAAGGAATTGTTTGCATGTATTTTGCCCAGTTTTCTGCCAATATAGCTCATGCTGCAGGGTCTCCTGCAGTGTGTAATTTAATCTTCTGGTTTCATTTCACTGAAGTATATGGATTTCAGCAGGGGTAGCTGGGTTAAGGTTAGTGCCTGCCTTATACTGGTGATCTGCTTAAGTGATCTAATGGCTCCTTCTGGCAAAATATGTGAAATTATAATAGCTGAAGTAGAGAGAGGAAGGGGATCAGAGGTGGATGGTAATGCAAGATTCACACAGAGATAGCCGTATGTATTCTGTCTCTAGAGCAGAAGCTGTAACAGTCCTGAAATAAAAGTAAGTTTAGAAAAACTGAGAAAAATAAAAACATTGTGAGAAACTGAGTGTTCTGACTGGGTGGTGTTTGCTCAGCTAAAAGGCCAGAAACTTCCCTCACAACTGAGGCAAGGAGAATTTCTTGTAGGATTCCGAGGTGGTGTCCTGGTTATCAGGAAGAAACAAAGTCTAAAGGATTTATAATGTCTGGCCTCAGTTTGTGAGGGAGATCTTCAGAACACATTGCAAAGTGAAGACACATGTGCTGAAGCCTTCATTTGCAAAAGCCCAGGATTCCTTCTCTCCAGCAGTAGTCAGGGCCTTCTCAAGAGACTGATATGTTCTGTGTGCAGTCAAATGGCCTTTATGCTTTTCTACTTATTTACTGTCATGCAGCTCTCTTCTTTCCTAACCTTCTGGCAGTTTAGCAGTGGCTGTTTGGGGAAGAGTAGCTGGTGATAGTCATTCACAGACGCATTAATCCCATTGGAGTCTTAGAATTACTTGATTGTCTTTTCTCAAAAATCTTGATGTTTCTAATAGCCTAACCAGAGCTGAGCAGACTGCTCAGATGAGCCTGCTGTGTTTATGTGGTGTTGGAATAATTTCCTCTATTTTCACACTTATATTTCTGAATTCTGAAGCTTAGTTTGCAGGATCTCATTTCTCCTGTTAACCATAGTACCAAGGAGTACTTGAGATTTCTCCCAAGCATTATTTCTGACTCTGTGTGTGAGCAGTAGGGATTTCTTTCCTTGTTTCATTGGGGTTTTTTTTCAATCACACATTACCACTGTCGTCTGTTTTTCCCTTGTTTTTAACCTTGTGTGTTCCTAATCTTTGTATTATATTCATTATGCTTTTCTATTCTTTCTTGTTCCTTTTGATTTCTTTATGGTGCATTAAGAGATTATTTCTTTCATCTTGTGCCCAGAAAAAAGATAAAATCTGTGTTTCAAAGATTATGCCCAAAGCTACGTAAAAAAAGGTTTGCTGATTCAGACATTCAAAAAATGCCAGAGGAAGGCCAGCATAGTTTCCTGTACTCAGATTTTCATGAGCCCTTATCTTGCTGCCTGTCTGCATGTCTCTGCTGGGACAGGCACAGCTGTGTCCCTTCAAGTCAAGGCCTGTCTAGATGGAAGTGATTCTGAAAATTGACCAGAGTACATGTCACAGTGTGTGCCCCCCCATGCACACATCTCTGGTTGTATTCTTCTTATGTAAATCAACACCCTAACTCTCAATACAGTTTATTTGATACGTAAAATTTCTCTGTCCATTCAAGCACTCATCCAGCTGATTGTTTGAGCACAAAAGACCTAATTGTTTCCTGTAGCTTCCTTGCTGCTTTACTGAGACAGTGCCTCTGCAGCTTATTGTTACATGATCTTTCCTTATTGCTTAAATTTTTCTTGAACTTTCACTAGACATTTACTTAAAGAACCCTTCCTGTACCATTTGGGTGTAGAATGAGCTACAAAACAAAGAGGATTTTGAAAGGATTAATTTAGATACATCGTGTGGCTTGCTTACTTCTTAGCTGGTTTGCTGGGCTTTGTGGTTTGTGAGAGCTGTTGTGGGGGAGTTTTGAATTGCTTTCTCATCTCTTTTAATTTCTTGTTTGCATTCACAACAGGCTGCCTGTTTTAGTAGTCTGCTATATTTCTCCCCAGTGGACTATATTTCCTGTTTTCTTTGTGAACAACACCATATGTAATTGCTTTACCATTCTTGCTTTCTTCCTGAATGATTTGAGAACTATTTTTGGAGCTTTTATCCAGATATACATCCCGTTCCCAAGCGTATGAGCTTTCTATATTCCCAAGTTAGTACTGATCAAGACTTTTTTTGAAATCTACGTATTCAGTTGCACGTATTTTGCTTTTTCTTGCCCTCATTTCTGTTGCATTTCTTTGTGGAGTCTTGACAACTCTTTGCTGATGTCACAGCCATTTGGAACACACAGGTATCTGAGGAAAGTGGATTGGTGCTGTCACTTCAGTTATTCTTAAACTGGTAATCCTGATTATTGAAGACCTCATCTCAATACTTGGTCTTTGTGGGCTTGCCAGTGTTACTGTTTTATATGTTTTGGTTTGGGTTTGCTGATTACGGGTTGTGTTTTTGTTTGGGGTTTTTTTGTTTGGTTGGTTTGTGTTTTCCCCCCCCAAATGCTGCATCCAACTTAATGTTTCATAAAGCAAATCACTGAATAAATTGGGAATTTCTGTCATCAGGGCCTTAAATGCCTGAGGTGCTTTCTGTTTCATATTCACAAGTTGCACGTAATTAAAATCCTGTCATTTTAGCATGAATTATTTTACTGAGTCATATTTTCTTCACATGCCTTTTCTCTTTCAAGGTTCTCTGGTATGCATCAAACACTTGCATATTAGTCCTACAGTCTGCTGTAACAGCTTAGCTTGGATTAATTTCTTACGCTTCTTAGTTTGTAAAACAGCTCTGGTTTTGAGTTTTAGCGTTTGCATTTTCCATGCTTCACTTTCTCCTCTTCTGATTTCTTTTTTCTTCCTCTTAGAAATTGTCCAGAAAGATTGTATTTTTAGTGGATGTTTGAATGTTTGGCCCTAAATGCAGAACAGAGTTCCTAGAAAGGATACACTGTATGTGTTTAGGGAACATAAATGTATCATGGTTTTTATCACTTCTTTGAATAGCTCTTTATAATTCACATCCCATTATTCTCAATGCCATATTCCATCCTAATATTTTTAACAGTGTTTTTTACCTATGCAAAACAAGAGCAACACCAAATAAATATGGAAGAAAAGTCACTTTGGAAATAAAGTAGTACTGTCCTTGAGAAGAGAGCACTGTTGAGAGATATGGATTTGTAATTCTTCCCATTTTTTGTCTTCCTGGGCAAGAGCAGACTGTGCTGCATGGTGTTTCTTCAGGCACTGTGCAAGCTACTGCACAGTTAATATCACACTGGGGTGGGTCTGCCAGAATTCTTAAACCATGCACTGTAGAGCTGTGTGTGGGCATCCTTAGGTAGCCCTTTTTAATAAAAGGCTCAAAAGTAAGGCCCCATGTGGCACAAGGCTTAAACACTTCTTAGGGGTCAGAAAGCATGTGTAAATGTGACATAGTGGCGAAATAATCCTGGTGTTTAAAGTATTTTTTCAATTTTGCTCATCTTGGTCATGCTTAGTTCTCAGATGTAATGAAATTCCTAAAGAACAATTGTCTTTTTTGCTTGCTACACAGCTTTGTGTTTTCCTGAGAATCTGGCAGTTTAACGAGCTCAAAGCAAATAGTTTAACATTGCGTGTCACATACTAACTCCTTATTGTATTTGTAGTGAGGGTAAGGTAAGAAACCTAACATATGTATCACTCCTAAAAAGGTGTTGTGTTCATACGGAACTGTTAATGTATGCCCTGTAAGCCAGCCATTGTAACTGGTCTTTCTAAACCACTGAGAAATGAAAAACCTGTTTTTCATGCAGCTTTCAGAGCATTTTATTTACTATGTTCATTTACAGGTGGAAATGGGGTTGGGTGGAAGAGGTCTTGACTATCCAGGTTCACTTGCTGAGGCAATGAGAGCATGCAGTTCTCCAGTCTCAGCCTAGTGCAGTTTCTATCAGGTGACAGTCTTACCTCCAGTATTTGTGCTTCATTAGCATGTGCTTTTAAAACATGCATTTTGCTTGTTTGAGGCTCGATGGCTCTGTTTCCAAAGGCCTGAGTACCTTGGGTTTTTCAGTGACTTCAGCAGTGCAACTGCCTAATACCATTCACTGAAGTCAGCTTGTATAAGACACAACTCGAAACTTATTCAGACTTATAAATGATGCCTTTGCTTTCAGTGTGCTTCAGAACAGGCTGCAATTCACTGAGGAGCCTGGGCACCCAGCAAGGTAAGGTGCTGCTGAGTGTCCTAGCCCCAGTCCTACCAAGTATTCTGTAAAGTACTATGGATTGCATAGTTTGATTCTTGCTTTTGAAGTTGTATTTTTGATGTGTTGGTTGTTTAGAGTTTTTTTGTTTGTTTGGGTTTTTTGAGTTAAAATTATGACGAGAGAACCTCTCATGGTGCAGACTTTGTAATTCCAGTTTTAGATTCTTTTTATAAATCCGAGCCTCTTTTTTCCAGTTGGATAAGTTTTCTTAAGAACTGCTTGGAACATGTTTTAAGGTCTTGCTGTCTATGTGGCTTTGTCTCAGAACAGGAGCAATGACTTGGTTTTTTCGCCTAGTGCAGTCCAAACCCAGTTTTGTATGAAACTAGGCCTGTTCTACCCTGGCATGGTCCTGGAGTAGTAAAATAGTCTCTGTAGTGTTATGTGGGGGACAGGCAGGAGCAGAGCTGTACATACAGCCCAGAGCTGCTTTCCTCAGAGCAGTGGAGCTCTCTGAGCCAGCCTTCTTCATGAACCAAGTTGTCCAACACTGATGCTTCAAATACTTCCGTGACCTATATCCCAGACTAAAGCTTCCTCTTCTACTATTGATTTAAGACTTGAGTATCAGTGGCTTATTTTTGTACATTATAGTTCTCTTTCCTATTTAATAGTCTTCTGGGATATGCAGAGGAAAAAAGTCAGACCTGCACAGTAGTAAAAATGAAGGAAGGGGAAAAGCGTAGGAAGGACACTGATGGAAAGGGACAGAGCTTGAATTGCAGTGCAACACATAGAGAATTTTGGTTCAGCAATCAAATTTTGTACTGTACTATTTGCCAAAATAGAAGAAACACAGCACTCATTCTCATGAAAGCTGTCTCCTACAGGAATCTGCTAGCTTACTTTAAGTTTCTTATTATTTATAAGCTCTGACCCAGACCTTCTCATTAACTGTTCCCAAAACACTGGAAAAGGAAAGTAGAAGTACTTCCTGCTTCAGATATCTCTCTAGTTAACAGCTGTGCCTCTTAGAGCAAAGAGAAAATAGCCACTGGTGATAAAAACTCAACGCTGCACACCTTCATGAGTAAGGAGTGTTGCTGCAGCACCTGCTGCTTCTCCCCAGGATCCTCCTGCAGCAGCAGTTACCAAATTGTTCCACCCTGCAAACAATTTAATTGTGGGCAAAAAAAGGTTTACTCATCTCCTTCCTCCACTTTGGCTGCCTGTTTGTTCTGTTAAGTCTTTGCTGTTTTCATATTTAAAAAACTGTCCTAGACTGGGCTCCTGAAGGAGTACAGATGTTCAGAAGTTACTGGGTTCTTTGCTCGCATATTGGCCTGGTCCAGCAGCCATGAGCTTTGTGAAAGCATAAGAAACCATTTATATTCCATCTCTGCATGTGATCAGGCCTGCAATACTGAGTTTCAGGGTTGTGCCCCCTTTCAGCAGCAGTTGTCCCTCATGGAGCCTGGTCTCTGCAGCTGAACCAGTGGTGACAGCCTGCTGTCTCCAAATGAATCTTGGTACATCAGACCATCCTCTTCACAGCTGTTGGTGTCCTGGTACTACCTACTCATCGACGACCTTACTTTGTGGTTGATGTGATCTAATATTCCTGAATACAAGCAGTCAAAAATGACAGCAGTGGCTTAATGTTTGTAAAATTAACTAAACTCTGAGGTCTGACTGCTTTCAGTTTGTTTTATTCTGGCTTTCTGAGTTTATATGCTTATCAAAGGCACATTTTTGGAAGCTTTCCTGTGTGGTATTGAAGACAAGGACTATGTATCTTCCATTGCCACCAAGACTGTCCCCAGTTCACATGCTTGTCGGAAATGGGGGTTTAGGATCCATGTGAGACACGATAACAATCACAAGAATCAATAGCAGTGCTTACTCATGTTTGCAGATGGGGCTAATGCACAAGCATGAGCCAGCTGACCAGCCCTGCTTATGAAAACAAAATACAAGGTCCTTAGACCTTTCCATCTGTGCATTGGCATTTGAGATTCTCTTTTCCTACGTGGCACATACATTACTTTTAGGAGGCAATGACATTCTTGTCCAAACTGTACTTTGTAAGTCAAAGCCATTTAAATGCAATTCTATTAGTTGGTGTCTTCTGAGGCTTAAACTTTTCCACCTTTTCTGGTTGAGGGAGCTTTTACAGTACTGAAAGTAGTTTACCCCGTGTGCTTTATTCAGCCCTACACAAAGAAGGGAAAGTGTTTCTAATCCTCCCAGCCCAGGAGAGAATTTTAATGCACTGGGAACACTGACAGACAGTCCCTCAGTATTCCCTTTCAATATTTATTTTTATACATATATGTACACATATGTATATCACTATTAGGAAATCTGCCCACTATTTACTAAAACTGTATCTTTCATAAGGAAAGGCCAGAATTCATAACAGTCCCTTGGGTATAAGCAAGATCAGCACCCAACCATTACTTTTTTTCTTGTAGGAAGCTCAGAGTGCAGAAGGGTGTTCTTGCGTGGCAAACTGTGCCTCATAATGTTTGATGTGTGTCTAAATAAAAATGGATGCCTTTGTATTCCCCCTAGCTAGAATATTGCAGATGCTTTTTATAATGATTAGATGATTTACTTCTCACTAGATAAAGAAGTAGGCTACACAATGAAACTAGATCACTTTTTTCAATGAACAGAAAATTCTCTTGAGCAGCTTAATTCCTGCCCCAGAATATAATCTGTATGCTTTACCTGTATGTTTATATATATGATTGCATACATCTGTGGAAGGATGGAGGAATTAACAAGTAATACAGGGAATTTTTAAGAATAAATTTCTAACCCTCAACCTGTCTGTTACCAGGAATTTTTTACCACTTCTAGAAATTTGACTGAAAGAGCCAGGCCCCAAACTGACCAACTGTCTGTTTAGACTAGCTTAAGTTAACTGGGATCAATTGTCAAGAACATTATTATTGGTTAACTTGACTGTTGGAAGATCTGGAAGAGGATTATCTTGATGACCATAAAGCTGTGTTCCTGGTAAGTAAACATCTCTGTGGGGAGGTCCATGTGCCACTGATCTAGTTACAATTGAACTTTCAGTTGGTAAATCTGTTTGGTGTCTCTCTTCAAAAGCCATCTTAATGTCTTTATTCCCTGAGAAAAATAAAAGCTCCTATTTTCTACAAGAAAGCCACAGGGTTTTTTTAATGGACACTAATTACCCATATTTTATTCATTTAAGGGGCTTTGGGGGAGGATATTGCAGAGAAACAGTGGATGGGAGTGTTGATTTGAAGCCATCAATCAGTTGCAGTTCGAGGTTTTGAGATGTGAAGTTTTAAATTATGCCAAATGCAGACTCTCTTCTGCCCTCTCTGCCAGCTGGGCTTATCTAGTTTGTAATAAAAGGAGTCAGAACAGCCATGGTGTATCTCTCCTCCCTGAAGTGACTGTGCTTCGTTCACATGATGAGGCAGCAGAGGAAAGGAATGGGGCAATAGTGTTTCAGAAAACTCATTTGTGCTGGGGAACCTTTCCTGAAAAAATAAATGTAGCAGACGATGTGATAAGCATAGCTTGTGAAAAGGAAACTGCTCCAGAACACTGCAAGGAACAATGCAGCATCAGTTGAGGCAGATATGTTGGCATTATTCTCCCAAATTATGCGTTGGGATTAGAATGCATTGGCTGAGGCTAAAGAAGGAGAGAGAGAATCTTGAAAGAGTTTTGAAAAGTTTTTTATTATTTATGTATGGAAAGCACATGTTTTTCCTTAGCAGTTGCATTCTGTGAGTCTGCATGCACTGGCTAGGACTGACTGCTTATGAAGAATATGAAATGCTCCCTGGTGGTAGCATTTATCCACTCCCTATTTCCTTCCAGGGAAATTAATTGCCTTTCTAGTAAACATTGTTCCTGGAGCTGGAAGTATCAAGGAAAAGGAGTTGTGGGTGGGCTGTTTGATATTCCCTGAATCTGAAAAATACCTTTGTGCCACTTGTCTAAAAAATTGTACTTGTATTCTTGCTCAGAAGGGAAGTTTTACTGAGGGGCAAGGAAGAGCTCTGTCCTGGTTTAACCAGGACAAGCTCTCACAGGGATGAGAGCAATATCACAGTGTAAAATATCTCTAAAATTACAAGACCTGGCAGTAAGACACTGAGGTATTTGCCCTTTGCAATGTCACAATTAATTGCACAGGATTATGATGTAAAGCTGAAGTCTATCCTTCTGTCAAGGCTTTTGCCTAAACTAATGTATTTGATGTTCCCAGTACAAGCTGTTGCTCTGAAGGCTGTACAGCCACCTGTCACTTAATAGACAGAGGAACATGAATGTCTCTAGTTGCAGATGTGAACAATGGTGCTAACATTATGAATTGTCCAATGCTAAGTTGTTTTGTTCACTTGCTTACTTGCCTTATGAGCTCAGTGAATTTAACATCAGTAATAAAACATTTCTTTGAATCAGGCAGAAGGCTCCAATATAGTCTTTGACTTGAAGTTTCAAAAATATTGAACTCTGGATGAATGGATGTGCACGACTCTCATTATTTTGCATTAAAAATTCAGGTGGTTTTAATTTAGACCAAAACAATCTTTGCTGTACCTTAGAGATAACTTTGGCCTTATATACTTAGGAAATTAGCCTGTAGTTAATTCATACTGATGCTAGAAAGAAGTATGCAAGTACTGAAGTAGTTTAACCCAAACCAGGTAACGTGTTTTGCTGTTTTTATAACCACCATCTTTTTCCATCACAATGAAAGGCATCTTATGAACCTCTGATTATCATTATGTCAAAAGCTTTGGGGGGTAAGTAATGCAGACAACTACACTTTTTCATAGTGCTTTCTTTTCAGTATATACTGAAAAAGGAAAAATGTAACTTGGATAATATTTTGAAGTTTAACTCTGTATGCATAGCTCTGCTTCCATTACATAAAACTATAGATACCCAGAAAACAGAAAGACTGCATTATAAAAACAGAAAATCTGCATTATAAAGTGATGTGCCACAGATGACTGATGATTGTTAGGGATCTTGGTACTGTGATCAATGTTGATAATATATGTGTAGAAATCATATTTAATTCAGAGAGAATTCATAGGCAAAACGCCCTTTTTGTATTTTTTTGGTTTTTCCAAGTGACTTGTCATAGCTGTAGATATAAATGACTATAGTGCTTCTTTTCTTACAAAATTTGATGAGGATAATCTTTCTTTGTTCTTGGAAAGTTTTGTAATCACTAAAGTTGGTAGGGATTGTTTCACCCTTCTGTGAATAATATCATAAATGGTTACACAAAGTAATGTAATTGTTTAGAAAAGGAAATGCTGTGTAATCATAGAAATCGTAGGCAAAATTTAAGTTGGCAAACAGCTCCGATGCAGGTTGAAATGTTGCAAGGTCACTATGTCCTTCCTGCCTGTTATTTGCTGAAAGAAGAATTCCTGGAATTCTTGATTGTGGTCAGAAACATGAGCTTCTTATCTCAAAGTCAGCGTGTCTGATGACTTTAACGTTTTGGTTTAGGATTAGATCTTGATGAAAAATGAGAAAGACCTCAAGACTCATCTTAATAAAAAAGGGTTCATGCACTTTCATTTCCCTGATATCTGGTCAAATACATTTCAAAATGTCTCTTTAACTAAAGCTCATATTTTCTTGCAATAATGTGTTATGTATAAATTTTAAAAATTGCAAACACTAGGGAGGAGACTAGGCTGAGTGTCCTTTCCCTTCGTCTGGGTTTATGTGAAAGAAATGGATCTGTGGCTCTGGATCCATATACTTGAGACCAGCATATGAATGTTTTGCAGGAATCCCCTTCAGAATGTCTTGTGTTACACACTAGTCCTGCCATGTTCCCAAAGCCTCACAAGCACAGGAAATAAAATGTACTTCCACCACTCTTTGGATTATGGTTTCCATCACAAGCCAGGGAGCATTTCCAGGGGCAGGCTCTGAGAGGAGGCTCAAGTCTTGCCAGCAAGTCTGGAACACATGGTGCCTCTTTAAATCCCTTCTCAGAGAAGAAGGGTACTTAAAATAGACTCCTTTTCTGTAACACCATATGTAAGCTATTATCAATCAAAACTTTTCCAAAGTCATTGTTCAACATTCTATAAAGGGAACCTTCTCAACCAACAGGGAGCCCCCACCTTATGAAATACAGAGAAAATGTGCTCAAAACAAAGGAGGAGTCCTCCATTTTAAAACCCAGAGAAAGGTTTAGAAGTGAAAACAAACAAGGATTTTATGATTGTGTTTATATTTCTATCAATGTGCCTTTTTAATCTGAAAGTATAAAGTCATGTGATGTTATTGTGAGGAAGAGGCTTCTCTTTTTCTGGTTATATTTTTTGCTGTGTTTTGTAAGAAGCTAGAGAGTGGTTTATTATTGAAGGCGCAGTTTATGCTAGTAACTTAACACCAAATTTTGTTGTTTCTTCAAGCACAAAGCAAGCTCTTCCTCTGCCTGTTCAATATGAAAGCAGGCAGTTTATGTAGCTCTGACTTGTTTTACACTGTTTGCCTGGGTAGTGACAGCAGCACAGTAATTGGTCACTGAATGAAGCTGATATTTAGTTAGAAAAATCTTCAGAAGTGGTCAAATAAGGTACCTGAAGTTTTTTTTATTTTTTTTTTTCCCCACTTAAGTACCAAACTTGGCTAGGTGGTCTTGGAGATATCAGTAGATACCTGAACAACTTTGTGTGTCCAAGTCCCTGATTGTTGGGTAGAAGCAGAAGGGACTTGTATTCTGTATTTCATAATCCTGAGCTTGGCCTTGAAATAATGTCATCTGGGACTTCAGTGTTTAGCTGCTGTGAAGTGGCTTTGTTTTGGTTTGGCTTTTTTAAAGCTGTTACACTGAGAATTGATGTATCAGTTTTCAGGATTTTGATACACTGGGTGAAGGTGTAGTTTCATTAGTTCAGTTTTGTAAACACTGCATTAGCTTCAAAAAGCCACATGTAGCGCCTTGGGATGTGTCTTCTATAACTGCTAAGCTGGTCTGATAAGTAATCTGTGCATATGAAATAGCTTAATTCTTTCAGTTCTTGATAGATGGTTACTGAGATAAGTTATATGTGCCTAGTGATCATCCAGGAAATACACCTAATTTAGGAAGAGAGCAAGAGGTGGGAGAGGCCCCGTGCTAAAAAGCTTCTGGCTAAATTTGGCCATACTTCTAATGCAGTGTCCCATAACATGCTGAAAACTGCATACACTGCAATTGGGAACAGCACTTTAAAAATAAAATTCTTAGGTTTTCATATTCACATGAATGATTGATTTATCTAATTGTAACTGCATAATAGTGAACTGAGAACTGAACCCCTGAAATGAATAACATGTCATTACTTTTGGAAACAGTGAATAACCAAAATAACAAATTTGGTCAGTGGAGAGCATCCACTTCCAGAAAGCTAAAATGGGAAAATAATTTGAAGTGAGGAAGTTCTTTAATACATTGCTTTGAACCACAGCCCAGTTAAAAAAGTTGGATCAGATTCACAAACGAGAATGTTGCATTTTTCCACAAAGCTGGATCCCTGCAAAGAAAAGCAGTGACAGCTTGGGGAGTACCTGTTTTCTCTCAAACTCTGCTAGTCCTTTGAAAACTCCAGGGCATGCTTTATTTTGCAAATTTTTTGAGTCCTTGCAGGATTTCACTAAATTAGTAATACTCCCTACAGGGAATTTTTCCTTTGTAATCTCTGTTATAAGCAGTTAAATAAACCAGGGGTTAGTAATGGGAGCTCAAGAGTGATGGTGGAGCACATTATGGAGATGGGCTAGAAAGGGGAAAGTACAGGTGTTTGGGCTGTGGTTCTGACCATCCTGCTTGTAGTGCCTGTACTCTAAACCTTGGTGTAAGTTAGCCAGGCTGGCTGCTGTGGTTGTGGCAGCTGCAGGAAGCCTGACTGGCTCCCGTAATGCTGTGGAGCACTGAAGAGTGCTGTGTGGGCATATCCCTCTTCCAGTGACAAACTCTGACACAACCTGTGCTATGGGATTTGGTAAATCTGCTCCTCCTAATTAGTCCTCTTGGTCCCAGAAAGCTTCCAGGATGCTGAGGGCATGGCTCAGACTATTGACCTGGAGTTGGAAGTTGTCATTTGAGTAATCACGTTTTAGTCCCTGGCACTGCCTAGGAGTACATCTCCTGACCTTATAGGACTCTTCTATTAAACTAATTGTGTTAGTTTTGGGTTTGGGGTGGGGGGAGGTATTTGTTTGGTTTTCAATAATACTAAGAGGAGACTGTTTCAGATCTTTAGCAGGTGCCTAACTTGAGCATAAATGCTACTTGGCTGATACTTTTTTGACATGACCTTCTTTTCACTGGGTACTGTGCATTGACCCCACAGTACAAGAGTGACTGTCTTTTTGAGATATATTTGTGCACCATTGTGAAAACGCAGATATTTATGGGTCACAAATGGTATGAATAGGTTGGGTATAATTGGGACACTTGTTTGATGTGCACCAGAGAGTAGTTCAAAAAATGAGGCTTCTGTCTTTGTCTTCCAATCCTGTCCTTGCTGGAGTTGCCAGACAAAGGAATGTACTTTGCTGAATCTTGACAGACTGCACAGCACATAAAAGTAGGCAAGGTGGGTAGCTATAGTAGCAGAAGTCATAGATTCAGACTAACTAGCCAGTTCTGGACAAAGGCAATATCTTGACTTTCAGATGTCTGCATGGGTGACATCCTCCCCACCCCCAGGCATAGTTTTCTATACTGGACAAAATGTTAATTTTGTTTATGGATTGTATACTTTTCTGGAAGCTTTTCAAATCCTTATCATTAATATATGTGTTTTGGAGCCCAGAAATACATTTTTAAAAACAGGAAATAATTTGCTTGTCAAGTAACTGAAGCCTGTGTTTTGCTGCAATACTCTTTATAGCTCTGGAATAGCTGATACTGGTCGTCCGATTTTGCCGTTTCAGCCCTGAACCTCTTCCCCTTTCTCAACCAATGTGTTTAGGATTCCTTCCAATCCTGCAATTGCAAAGGATTAAACAGAATAAGAAGTATTTCTATGGAGGTGCTGGATCTTACCCAAAGTCCTACGAAGATAAAATGGTTATAGATGACTTTTGGACATGTTTATCATTGTTCACCAACATGTAAATCATGTGGCTGTTTAGTTCATGGAGCATCTCTTGGTTTATGACTGACTCATCCCTGTATTCAGTTACATGGCCACATGCCCAAAGCTCTGTTGTTTTGCAGAATAAGTGCTTTGATAGTACTGTTCTGATGCTGTGTGGGCCTGTCTGCCCACACGTACCTACAAAGATGTAAAAAGCCAGCTGTTTGCAAACTTCTGTGTGTCACATGGCCTGCTCTAAGGAGAGTGTCCCACTGACATGCCACTTCCATTCGGGGCCACCTGTTTTTCTGGATGGATTGTAGCTCCTCCCAGTAGTGATCTCAATTGGTATTTATTTAGAAAAATAATTAAGTGTTTGATGTGGCTTTGTCTGTCTTTAGGATAAATTGTTTGCTGTAGTACTTGAAAAAATGCCATGTTTCCCCCCTTTTTTTAACTGCTTCTCTCAAGACTGTTTCCAGACTATTTGCACCTTGTTCTACTCCTGCTTATACCTGCAAAAATCACAAGTAGCACTATGAGAAGCAAGGATATTATATGAGAATGTTAGGAAAAATGGGAGTAGGGTCTCTACTGTAGTATGTTCTTTTCTTACCAAAGCAACCTTACGGGCTTTGATTTCCCTTTGCACCTTTCACTCTGATCCTGTGAAGTGCTTTTGCTGCACTGGTAGGAAGTGAAATCCTTTGAATGTCAATTTAGGTTGTGCAAGGCCCCTGCACTGATATCAGAGATATAAAGTAAACTGGTGTGTACCCAGTCCATCAGAAACACAAAGCAGAAAATGGCTTAGGTTAATCCACCGTGAAGGCACTTAAGCAGACGGTAATAGTACCCACTTTATGGGCTGTCATTCTTTCACCATCATGGAATCATACTTTTATGGTTTGTGTGAAAACTAAATATTTGTCTTCAAAATATAAACCATGGAAATTATATGACTTGAGCTACATAGCTGTAGCTGTTTGCTGTTTATTATTGATCAGTTTTTTTAACATGCAGAACAATGAGGAAGACATTAACTCAGATTATGTATCCGTGCCCATCTGTGCAGATTCAACCTTCTCGATTGCAATTGATTTTGCTCTTTTTCCTTCAATTGTTAGGGCTAGACCTCCTCTAAGGAGTGAAAAATGTCCACAACTGGACATATGTCCACACTTACTGTGGCAGTCAAATTATAGTAACATATAGCCATTTATGAGATATGGGAGAGCAGATAAAACAGAAAGGATGCCTTTTCTGTTTTCCATCCCTTGACAAAAGCTTGAAGGCAGTACAACCCATCTATCATGGCTGTCCAGGGACCTTATAGCCAGGCCTCCAGGCTGTAATTGCTGAAGATTTTGTGACAAGAAGTCACATGAGCCTCAAGCCAGTCAAGACTTTTTACTAGCTTTTCTTCATTCCTGCTTTTACCATTGTAAATTAGGCCAGGTGGAAGGCTGGTTTGAAGGTACATTTATTACATGTCTGACTGTGGTTGACTGGAACACTTGTCCTCTGGACTTGATGGGAAGTGCTTTGAGCTGAAGAGAGTAGGCTGTGTAAATCCAGATGCAAAAATATGTTGATAACTTTCAACTAAGTAGAAGCTGTACAGAGATCGCCTGACTTCTGACAAGAGTTGTCACCAACAGGGAGCCAGCTTATGATCTCTGTTGATGTGAACGTCACAAATACCAATATAACTTGTAGCCAGCCAGATTAAAGTTCTCTTTCCAAGTACACACATTTTTCTGTGTTTCAAAGGGGGCTGTTACTGGGTTTTTATATGCACTGCAAATTTAGAGCAATTTTTCTGCTCATAAAAAAAATAAAGGGGCTGACAGCAATAGCCAAGAAGTGCATAATGCAGTCTGCTTGTCCAAATGCTTTCCTCCTGACTTAGACCACATCCTTTTAGTCCCTTAATAGAGCTTGTATGAATGGATAAAGTGGGTTAGAGGTCACCAATGCCCTAAGCATTTTTCAAAAACACCTTAAAACTGCAATTCTACCACTAGGACTATTCATTGGAGTTGGCTGTAGTGAGTGTGTTGAAAGCAGATACAAATTTGGACACTTTTCTTGTTCCTTAGAGATCTAAAGTAAGAGTGAAAGATGCCTAACTTCAAACAAAAACAGACAAAAATTATTCCCTTGGATTGGATATGTCTAACTAATGCTTACATCGGAGTGATTGATTTGGGATTGCTAATAAGGCAAATTTTTGTGATTAAAACCAGCATCTGAGAAGGAGTCCTGTCCAGTGTGTGAGAAGGAATAAGCCCTTAGTTCAGGCTGGAGTCAGAATTTGGGTCAGGAGTAGAGAAGGTCTGTGCTGGAGTGAGTCTGCCCAAAATGAGCTTTCCCTTGGGGAGTTATGATGAAGTCAGTAATGGCAGCTGTGTGATAAGCAAACTCATTTCTACTTCCCATCTATCGGAAGGTATTTCCAGTGGCTATGCCTGCACAATATAAATGTGGCAGGAGTAACTTTCCTTAGGATAAGGAGAGCAAAAATAAGCTCTGCTGAAGTCCTTAGAAGTACGTTTTGGTCATCTTCCTCTTCATTCCCACCTTTTCCCAAATTTGGTTTAAGCAATTTCTCTTGCTCCTTTTTCAAATGCTTTCTCTTCATTCCCTTTCTGACACAACCATAAGATGCTCACAGAGCTGTATGTGTTTATCATTGCAGCATTTGAAAGTATGTAAATGACTTGCAGATGCTCTACCGGACTGTAACCAAACTTGGCTGTGTCACTTTTAACATACACATGACAAAACCACACTGGCTCTGAACAGGCCTCAGTGTAATAAGCTCTCTAGGTTCTCCTTCTACATAAACACTTTTATGTCCTTTTTAATTAGAAACAGGAGTCTGTTTCTTTCAAAGTTCATGTGATAGCAATCAGGCCAAAGAATGAGGCACATGCAATATCTGAATGGTTTTATGATAATACTGCCAGGGATTTGAAGTTTATTTTATGGGAAATATATGTTTGAGTGTGTTTGTATATAGATGTGTGTGTATATATAGATACATATATAAAAGTTAAACAAGTGTAACCAGTAAAGCTTCCTGGAATATTTGATGTGGTACATTTGCAGTTCATGTATTTCAGTATATATTTCACATGGCATATTGTTGACCTTAAACTTTGGTGAATATTTTCTTGCCCTTATATCTTAATATCTTTCAGCACAAATGGATCTTGAAGCTGCTTTATGAATTGGCAACAGTGCTGTGATTTACTGAAATAAAACTACAAGAACAGTCTGTTAATAATGATATAAATCTCCACATAAAAAGGGCCTTTAGGTTGGCTCTAATTAGGAGTATATATATCAGTAACCCTTATTTTATAGCACTGTTTCATAATATGGCAATATTTGAACATGAAGTATTTAAAATAGCTGTGGCCAATTTAACTCTGGACAAATGGGGAATAACTTCATTATTGGTCATCTATTGACAGACAAACTGGCACAAGTAAGTGAGGACATGGTTTGACTACAATAGTCTAATTGAGTAATTTTTGTCAATTGAAATTCTTATCTGCTCTGCCAATCAACAAATAATTTTCAAAATTTCCTTAATTATAGTTTGTAATGACTTATAAACACTCTGTTTACTGATATCGTGTAAGTTGCAGACTGGTGGTGGTCAAGAAAGCAGGAAAGAGGATGGAGAGAAGGCAGGTGGTAATGAAGAAAGCCCTTTCTTGAATGAAAGGGTGGGTTTGTAAGTTGCATGATGATTTGGGGCCCTTAGTAGGCCCATCTCTTGGGGCTGTAATGTTACTGGGAAATTCACATTACAATGCGACAAAAATTCCCTAGGCTGGCTGAAGAAGCCAGAAATATTGATGACTTGCACACTAGTTAATGTGGACTGCTTCATGAAGATAAATATGTGGCCTGGCTTAGTACATCTGGTCAAATCTGCTTCCCTTCAATAACTCATCAGCATCTACTTCAGTCCTGATCATTTTCCATTTTCAATTTATACCAATTTAAATTCCCCCAGAAGGCCAGATAAATATTTCCTTGTCTGAGTTTCCCTTCCTATCCGAATCCCACAAATCCTGCTCCTTTTATCCTGCTTTGTGTGAAAGGGGCAGTAACATTTATCTCAGGTGAACTTTTCCCATTTGATTTTTTCAGTGACTTTGAGAAAACCCACACATACCTTTCAGATAAGTTCAATCTGTTTTTCAAAAAAAAAAAATTTGTTTTTCAGGAATATTATTCCTGAATATTTGTATTTCGTAATTCACTTCTGTGCTTCTTCAGGAAGATGTTAAAATGGCTGTTTCAAGTAGCTGCCTCAGTACATCCATGGATTTCCTTTGGAAATCTTGGTTTACTGCACTGTGCCCACTGCTGATGAGAAGGGGATGCTTCTGTCACCTGCCATTCTCTTGGCTGTGATCATACACAAGAAAAAGCTGTGTCTAAAGACAGCAGGTTCTTACCATGTTGTTATTGTCTTTTCATCTCTTCTTTAGAGAGAAAGTCTTTCAAGTGTATGCTGGAAACTAGGACTGTATCTTTCTCTCCTCTTTTGACTGTGTAATTAAGAAATGCTGTGTTACCACAACTCACCTGAAGGTTTTCTTAATCTGGATTATGGCATGTATGAAATACAAATTCTTGAAAATGAGCTATTTGTGAAGTTGCAAACCTGGATCGGAAGATTCTGGGTTCAGTTTCTGCTGCTTCTGAAATTTTACATTATTCTGGATGAAATGTTTTCATTTGTATGCCCTTTCTCCCTCAAGACAATATGGGCTGACTGGTCTGTGTTTCCTCCAATATTTGTGTGCTTGTGCTTGGATCTGAGCAACAGAGCACTTAAATGTGAACATGGCTTTATTGATACTGAAGTGCTAAAGATAACTATGTGTTTGTACAGCACCTAGCAGATGAAAAGCAGAGCATCATTTGGGACATCTAAATACTACGATGATACAAATAATGATGGTACGGTTTGCCATATTACAGAGGGAACGTGTACTCTGGCAGGGAAGTCTGTTTTAGATAATTATCTGCATAGCAGATTGGGAAGAATTGCAATTAGCTACAACCATTAATGAAAAAGCACAACACTTTGACAAGGAAACAATTTAGAAGATTAATCTGCAGGATGGATGTTGATTGATTTCTGAAGGAAGCAAAAGGTCAATACTTTATACTAGAGCGTGTATTGCATTAAGATAATTAGGTTGAGGGATCTTTTTATTCTGAAAAAGTTTTTTAATAGCAAGATAATGTTATTGTACAAAAACTGTCTTACACTGAGGCTAAATTATCATAATTAGTGATGTCAGTTCAAAAGCTCATGCTGGATAGAAATCATTGACAGAAGCTTTATATATTGTGCTTGTGTTGAGACATGGAACTGTAACTGCTGTAGAATTTGTAAATTTTTTCATCTTTTAAAACATTGAGCTGTGTTTCCCAGTCAGCTCCTATACTGTTGCTCCACTGTTATTTAAATAAACATCTGTTCTGTGTAAACTATAAGAAGATTAAGCATTTCCTGAAGTTGTTGGTTAAAGCAAAATAATGGCTTCATTTTTTTTTTCTTGGATTGATTCTGTTTGCTGTTTGTCTCTGGCTCTAATGGAAAGCTGGAGAGAGAGGCTCATGTGTCTAATGCTAGTCAGCAAAGTAAAGCCTGTGTGTCATGAGTTTTTTTTTTTTAATTCTACCTCCATAGATGGAGCCAAAGAAACTGTATTGTGCAAATAGACCCTAGAATAGTATGTATCATTTTTCATCTGTGTTCTTTTTTTCTAAATTGAAATATTGGCTTTTTTGTTAGTGTCTGTTACTTGAACAATAGAAGACAAACATGGATTTTTTGAAATTCAGCAGTGTTGTTAACTTCTTTGGTATTTAGTGAAATTAGTATCATCACTGCTTCAGGGTTGAAGCTGGAATACAGTTAAGGCTCAAACACACAACTAAGTCACTCTGTACCAGCTCAGCCACAGCAAGTGAGACTGGACACAGACACAGGGTGAAAAACATGGGCCTAAAAATCAGTAAAAGGGTTTTAAATATTATTTATCTTTGCGCTTCGTTGATCTACTCATGACTCCTGCTGCCCTTCAGCATGTGCCTGGTTGTATCAGCTGTGGCAGTAACAGGGTTGCACTTCACCCCTTCCTCAGCATGGCTGTTTCCTTTGCTGGACTGTTGCCGTTCAGGGCAGCTGTTTCTCCGCAGCTCTAACACTTGGTATGCCAGAATAGAAGTTCTCCTACAGCATGCCCTAATGCAGCATTCATAAGCTGCTTGCTCTTGACCAGCAGTGTGTTCTGCTAGTGTTAGATGCTCATGATATATTGCCCCTCTTTTGGACTCTTTCTTGCTGAAGAGAGAGTTCTCGTGTGGACTTCAGCCGTGTTTGGATTGCTATTTGCAGTGAGGCTTTTTGGAATCAATTCACCTTTCTCTCATTCGCTTCTTTTTTGGCTAGTCCTCACTCAGATAGACTCTGTCTCTCATGTGTGCAACCTTGGGAACTCTTCTCACTAGGTGACTTGCTTGGATTCTGTGGAGGAGGTTTTGGCTCTCACTTGGCCCTCAAACATGTTTCTCTTCCCTGATGCTGGACACCAGTCAGGTAAGGTGATACATAAATGATATAAAGTGCAGAGTAGCCTTTTATGTCATCTGGTGTTAATTTTAGTACCTGCAGCAAAAATCCATGTAGCCTAATTCTCTTTGCAATTATGAATCTTTTTCATCCCAGTAAGTACATTTATGTTAGTGCAAATTACAGTATTTTACCTGATAGCCAGCATCTAGTTCATCCTGTGCCGAGGTGCTAGTAACAGAGAGTGTTCACAGAGCCATGGATGTCTGCATTTACAGGTGAGGTTTTCCATTCAAGTTTGATAAGCCCACTTATGTGGCTGTGTTTGTAACATAGCATGGTCTAGTCATAGTAAGGTAGCAGAGAAGGTTACCATAGTATAATTTATTTTAATATGGATGGATAATTTCAAAGGAAAACAGAGCTGATTCCCTATGCTTCCTTATATAGGCTATAAAAATATTCCTACATAATAATTGGATACCTCAGCTCAGTTTTCAGATAAGCAATAAAAATGACAAAAATCCTACTGCTTTTTGAAATTTCCTCTCCATATTAGTAGTGCAGCTTGGTCCTCTCTCCATCTACATCAAGGCACAATCTTGTCAACAAAGCATCTGATTCATGAGACAACCATACAGGAGTTTAATTAGCAAAGGAGTGTGCAATATGTGGTCATGTTGGATTCATCAGGTGTTTGGGGAAGGAAAGATTGCAGGAATTTAATTCAAATCTGTTCAGTGGAAATACATCACAGCTCACATGCCTTTTGATGCTGTGATAGGCTTTTTTTTACACCCAAGTTTGTCTTCTTTACTGACCTGCTTTACTGTGTATCCAGTTTCATCTTGTTAAATACCTACAGAACAGAGATTGTGCAAAGGCAACATCTTTGCACTCAGTCAGGACCCGCCAGGGCACACAGGCAGGCATCCTTTGCTCGCATGAAATTCTCCAGGGTGACTTTGTAGGCCTAGGGTTGTGACTGGCATCTTCTGACTTAGAGGACAATGGAGATTTATGAGTACCAGGAGAAAGAATAATGTTTTTCCTTTTCAACATCATCTTTAGGTTTTATCCCTGACACTAAGGAATGACAGTAAAGCATACATTGGATCCATAAACTCTAGTTTGAGACCTGAAAGCCTTTCCCCAAGATTATTTCATAACCCTGAAACTAAATTTAAAATGTTGTATTATTAAGAGTATAGAATGAGACCCTTTCCCATATGCTTCAGGGAACAGATTTCTTGTTCCACCACAGCACCCTGAGCACTTCAATCAGAGGGAAGGCCAGCAGGGCTCTGACATGTTTTCAGCCAACCCTGAGTTGCATAATCACAGTCTGAAGAGTACATGGCACTTTCAGCACTGAAAATGCACAGTATCAGGTAAAAATGGGCAAAATAACATTTATTCAGCCCTTCATGAAATGCTCCTGTTTTCCTCTTGCTTGTGGAACTTTATTATTTCTGTGAAACACACAGCCCTCTGTCACAATTAGAAGGAACAGGATTCTAGCTGTACTGCCAGTGGTATCTGCTGTCATGCCGGCAGCAAGCTCTTCTGTTAGTGACACACCCACAGCTCCAAGAGAGCAAAGCCAACAGGTTTCATTACCACAGGCAGCAAAGAAAACACTTTCTTATGTATTAATTCAATGAAATTCCATAAAGGTGAAGGGCAAAGTTAAAGTGAAAACTGAATTAAAACAAGAATTCAAGGGAGAAAGGAAGCTGGTGCCAAGAATGCTTAAATAACCTCTATCTGCCCAGTGTTTGTACCAAAGTAACCTCTTAGTTTCTTAAGCAAAAGGCTGTTTGTAGCCTGCCATTCAATCACTTAGGGGAAGCATTTAGTCCCACATTTTCTGTGTGCTGTGGTACAGTAATAGGATTTGTGTACCACTGATAAATCAATGTGGGAATAGCATACCATCAAGAAAAGCTTTGAACTTTTTCTTCAGAACAAAAAGAACAACTAAAGTAACAAATCTCATTTCTATAGATTTCTACTTCACGATTTATGCAAACTTTGACTTTTTTTACAGTTGCAAAATTTATAAGAGTAGCATTCTAACTATGTTCTCTGATGTCACAAGCTTTTCCCTCAGCCAGATGCTGAAGATAATGTCCTCTGTCTAGTTGCCTGTTTCCTCTTAACTCTGAATTGCCCATGCCTCTGTCAACCTTGTTTGAAATCTTCTAATAAATTTGTAAGTCACACAGGATGTGAGTCTACATGCACAAAAAATTACTCCTACGTTGTGACTGTTACAGTCCCATTTCCTTTGGGAACCAGCTGATTAACCCAAAACAGAGAACTCCTTGAGCTGTCAGGAGGTGCTTTGTAGCCAGAGGCTAAACTTTTTCACACAGCTTGGAAAATTAGTGCTCTCATATCAGTGACTGAGTCAGGTCAATTTTGTTTCTTTGAAGGTTGGGTTATGAAATATGAGGTGGTGTATGGAAAAGACCTCTGTGTTTATTGTGGAAATAGGTCCATGTCCTAGAACTCACTGAAAAACAAGGCTCCAAAGGAACTTCAGAGTCTGACAGGCCATCCTTCCCAGCTCATGGTGGACTGACATGTGATTATATCATGGTTTGTAGTAATTTTCCTTTCTTATTTGCAAATCACTCCATTATCTCCCTCAGGCAAGATATTTGAAGAACTTTCTTACCAGAAGACTGTGCTAAGAGTTAAGAGACTTTTGAAAGTTGCAAGCTTTACTATCAGTTATATCCAAGTGAAAGTCTGTAACTCTCACCATTGTAGAGGAAATATATAAAGTATTAATTTTTCAGCTGTGTTTAATCCACTAATGGACATGATCCTGGCAGGGCATGTAGAGATTTCTTCCTTGTAGCAAAGCCTGTGAGATATCATCCAATTTCTGTTCTGCATTCCTGATTCTATGCCTCAACAGGAAGGGACTCTGGACTCACTCTTTTCTGCCCTTTCCTCTTTCTCTTGTGTGTCCCACTCATCCCCTTCTCTTGGCCATACCGGCTCTTTTGTTCCTAGAGCTCTGTTGCTTTAACAAAATAAGTGGGCTAATGATTGAGGTATAACTGCACACTGTTTTAAGGATATCTGCAGTGAGCATAGACAGTCACTTGTGAGAATGGCACAATTAAGTTCTCACTGGTTTCTCTTACAGTTAGTTATTCTGCTTGCTTAAAAACACTTTAGCAATGACCTCAGACAGGAAAGCTGAAAGAGCAACAAACTCTGTTATAAGCATCTACTACACACTCCATTAATGTCTAAACCTTCTGGGCTACTCCCAGCCCATTCTAGAGATGAGAGTTCATAGGGGTGCAGCTCCCTGAATTTTCATACCTGTTTCACACGAAGATAACCCAGTTCACAAGGGCAGAAATATGAGAAATTTTGCTACTAGCCCTGACAGAAACATCCATCCTGCTGGTGGAGGGACATTGTTTTTAGTGGTCAGTAACAACCTCTCCTAGAGTATGTGGCTCGTAATCTTCTCTGAAGCTCAGATCAGACTACTATCCAGGGCCAAGAAGCTGTTTGCTGCCTTCTGCTGCCCACTAACTGTTCTGTAGGAACTCGTACAACTGAAGACCTTTCCAAGTTGCCTGCCTACATCATTCCCTGGGTGTCCATCTGGATGTTATCCAATGCTCTTCTTTCCATCTCTCTGTGTAGGGGATTGCCAGCGTTCTTGCATTCAGGGAATATATTTGCTGCTCTTGGGATCTGCTGTGTCTGCACTGCTCCACTGACCACCCCATGTGCAGAGTATGGAGCCTCCTTTCTTAAGAGCTATTTGTAAAGAAACAGTTGCCTAATATTTTCTGTCTTGGGTATCAATCATAGCAACAATTAAATTATTATCTTGTGCATGTTTTAAATATTACCCAGAAATGTCCTTTTTTAGCACTGGACACATGACTTTGGAAAATCCTAGCACGCCTGCCTGTCTGTAGTGTAGAACTTAAGAGTTCTGGAGAAGGACAGTAGAACAGGATCTGAAAGCCAGAGGACCTCTGTACTGTTACAAACATTGCAATGGACTTACGTGGATAGATCATTTTGCTTTTTGGATGCTCTGTTTCTTTTTACCTTTTGTCTGTTTAGATCATCATTTTTGAGGAGTGTGGTTCCATATTATAGATGTTATCTGACTTATGCCACTGTCATAATGCAATTATTTAATACTTTTCAGTGTCTGCAAATAAGCCACAGTTCTTAAGTGTATAGTGGCTCTCCTTCACTGATAAATCTGTAGTGGTCACGGAAAGGCAATGTTAACCTCAGTTAAGAGACTGGCCAGAAGTATCCTTACCTGATTGTCTGTCTATCCTTCCTGCCTACGTAGCTGCAAATGGCAAAGCATTCTTCCCGGCACTGCATCCTTCAGGGTGGATAAACACATACCTTATAGTTTGTTAATTGGAGACCAGATCACTACAAGGTCCTTGATTAAAAGGAGAGGGTTCTGATACAGGTCTGTCCTACCTCGGCACCTCAGAAAATAGGACAAGTGAATTCGGTGGCTTCTGGGCCAAATGTAGGACTGCTGGAAATGAATACAATTCTATTAAGACCAGTAGAGTCATAGTTACTTGTTACCAGTTTTAATTAACAGGGCAGGGTTCATTATTAATGCAATAAGGAAAGTCTGTAAATTAAACAGGCTTGTAGTTATTAACAGGTTAATGGCTTTTAAAAATAAAATTGCCGTGTCATTAATTCATGTACCTCAAGGTTAGTGTGTTTTGATGCAGATGTACTTCAGAGCAAGAGTTTTGTCCTGAGCAATAACCTAGTTATGACACTGAGCGCTGAAAAATGAGGCAACAGTGGTATCTGATATATGAACACTGTGCTGGAGAGTGAGTGTGTAGAAGGCTAATACAAAGTGTGAAAATATAAATCAGGTGTCTGCCAAGCCAGGACATGTGTGAAACAAATGGTATCACAATGGTGCTAACAGGTGTTAGGAGCAGCCAGCACGTGGCTCTTCTGCCAGTGCTTTGTATTTAGATCTTTCTATTAAGTGAATCCCCCCTCATTTTCCCTGTGGAAAGATTTATTTTTTTCTTTTGTGTACAACAACAGATAGGTAATGTGGTAATATAATTGGCTCTGGACTAGTCCAGGCCCTGCAGACCCTGGAAGGGGCTGGAGGGTCCTGCTTTCCTGCCTGTCTCCAGCTCCCTGTGTAAACATTGAGAGTTCACCCATCCTCACAGATTGATAAAAGGGTGGAGGTGACTGAATGCTGAAATGAAGTAAGAGTTGTGTTAGATCTGCAGATCTTGTGTTGACCCTCTTGGGGTGCACAGCTTCTATATCAAGAAGCCATGTGGTAAGGCAGGTGGGAATGAGTTTTCTGACATTTTGGGTAGGGAGTGGGAAAAGCTATGGATGCATTTAAAACTTCAGCCCAGTACACACATTTAGAGCAATGCAGCAGGAACCCCAGAAGCTCTATTTGGAGCAGAATATAAGGTCAATTTGGGATCTGAAGGCAACCTGCTTGTCTAGGTTTTTTTGCCATAAGCCAGAATATGTCCCCAAAGGACACGTCTATGTACAAACAAGAGACTTAATACTTACTCTCTCTGACACTGCTGTGTCATCTGACACTGCTGTGTCATCTGACTCAGCATGCAATAACTGAATTGTTTCTGGAAGATAGGAGACACCTTGACATTGTTCATATGCATGACCAAGTGAAATCTAAGGTAAAGGCAGTTGGATATAGTGGTACCAGAGAGTCTTGGGCCTTCAGTGGCTATAAATCAGAGGAAAAATAACCACCTGTGGCAGTCAAAAAAGAGAAATCAAAGCTGTTTGTATGCTCTATAGTCAGGCTTTTTACTGAGTGTTCCCAAAGGGTTGGCTCTGGAGAGTCTTTGGGGAACAGCTGGGGCTGAAATGCTCTTTTCCAATGCTGAGGTGGAACATCTATGTTGTCTGTGTATTTTCTACCAGCTGGTTCATGATAAGGGATTTCTGACATCAAGGTGCTGAGACCTAAAGACAAACAAGGATCCACTCCCTGAGCATCTGTCCAGAGTTTACTGAACCTGCCCACAGCTGGTGCCTGGTGTGAAGCTGGAAATTCTGAGTCGGAAAAGAGGAGGAGAGGGTCTTTGATATTGTGCACTAGAGGCTGTGTGGTTTCTAGGGATGATATGTTTGCAAATGGATCTGATTTACCTTTATGTCTGTGCCTCTCACATTCCCATCAGCAACTTGGTAGCCAGTGGGAATAGACTGTGTGTGCTATAGCAGATATCTGTGGTGCACATGATGGAGCAGCTGCCTGAAACCTCTACATTTATAATAGAAACCAAGGTGAAAGTCTGATCAATTAGTTGAGCAAATAAGGAGCTGATTAGCACCAGCCCTTGACTAGTATCTTCACAGAGGCCACAGGAGGTTGCATTGGATAATCTCAACACAGAGGTAACAAATCCTGCTCTAGCACTTTGTTCCATTGGGTTGGCAATGGGATTTTGTAACCCATTTAATTGTATCTACTTGAATGAAAGGTGTACCACATCTTTGCTGGACGATCTGGAGTTTTCTGTGTACCAGGCAGCTGTATGTTCCACTCAGAAAGGCCTGACAAAACAGGGCAAGCTGTGGTTTCTAGTCTTCTGAACATTGGACTAGAGGTTTTCAATTTTCATGTCTAAGTATTGCAATGAAGGACTTAGAAGTCATTCTTCTGTCTCAAAACTTATCTCTTCTAGTCAAAGGTGATAATAAGTAGTGTTTGAAAACTGCTTCTCTAGAGTATTTTTTTAGTTAAATATTCTTGCATTTGGCAAGGATCAAGGTGGTACTTGTACAGGTGTTATCCTGTCATGTAGGGTTTACTTGGGGAGGAGGAGATCACACAGTGAAATGCAGGGTCTGTATGATGGTCACAATTACCAGGTAAAGCACTGCATACAGTAAAAGTGGCAGGGACTGACAGGATCTCTAAATGAGCAGTTGCATGTGCGTTTTCTAGTGCAATTCTGCAGCTCAGTGGAGTGATCATGGTAGATGTGAGAAACATCATGTGGTTGTAGGGAAGAAACATTAAAATTATAAGCAGCGTTAGCAAAATCATTCCACAAATAACTTGTCTGGGTCTTTGGTGTCTATGCATTCTAAAGTCATTTGGACACTTGGAATATATAGAGAAAGAAAAGAATTTTTTAGAACTATGAAGGACTTGTGGATAAGGGATTTAAGGCTTACTTCATTTCAGTCTTCATTTAGAGAGACCTTGTTTTCTACTAACAAGTATATAATTGGGGAAGATAACTGTAGCAGGTCTTACTTTAGTAGAGGATGATATGTAGGATCTAATATTTTAAAGCTAGACAACTTCAGTGAGGACTATATCAGAGTATTTTAGCTGTGGAAGACCAATTTACTTTGCATGTGTTGATTGTCAGGCGAGAAGTATCTGTAATCCCCAACTAGATTTTCTGTTAACTTAATGTTCTGTCTTTCTGACAGGACCTTTCAGTAGGTTGTGTGATTTTTCTAGAATCTTGCTCTGTGAAATGCAGGTTACACAGCTGTTTAACTCACAGGCTGAGCGACTCTCTTCTGTTGTTTTCTGCATGGTTACTTACTACTGACATTCCCTCATTTCAGCAGGTGGGTATAGCTCTAATAGACAGGTCATGTATTCATAATGACAGTGCTGTCCCTTTACTCAGTTTAATTATTTACTGTAGAAGGCTGCAACCTTGTCATATTCCCCTAAATTGCCAAAAACGTAAAATCAGAGTTGGTTGACTCTTTTGGTATCCTGGTAATTCATCTTAAATGCCTGTAACATTACCTAGAGGGATTGTTTACTCTCCTGACAGAGAGCTGCACCAGTTTTTGCCACATGAGAATCTAGCCCTTTGTGAGGGAATCTCTTGGAAATGTTTTTAGCTGTTCCATAAGGTCTTGGTCCTGCAAACATGTACACAGGCATCATCTTATTTGCTGGCTGGTGCCATTGCTCTGTGGTTGTCTGTCCCCTTATTCACACAGAATAAGATTACAAAAAGCATTACTGAATGAAGAGCTGAAAAATCTGTGCTGGAACGGGTTTCCAAGCTCTATTTCCCCTGGAATTATAGGAGCCATCTAAGTCATCTGCAAAAATGACCAAAGTAATTGTTAAGACTGTAGTGTGATCTGATGGATAAACATGCCTACACACAGAGCTACGTGTTCCATGCTGTTTTAAATATTCTCAGTTTACCACAGCTTTTGTCCATGGGCACCAAACATTATTGTCTCAAGAGACAATTTACATTGGGAGCAATTTACAAAGCTTACTGTTAGTGTTGAAATAGAGTTAATTATGTTGCAGCATGAACCAGATATTTCTTCTGGTGGCAAGATCCTTCCAGCTTTGGATTTAAAAGCCTTAGGCCCTGATCCAGTCTTTCCAATGCTTTTGCTGACAGCTGAGATAGGCCCTCAGTGCTCTCATTTTGGCCCAGTACCTGCAAAGTCCTTGGCTCCTCCATTTTCTGGCGACTTCTGTGATAGATGAGACTACAAAAAAAAAGGCTTGGCTTCTACTTGCAATTTCACATATGGTCAAATGAGCTCAGCACTTAGCTATGGGTTTTTTTCCTCGATCCTCTCTCTTGGTGATAATTCCAAGAGCATATTTGGAAAATGGAAGTGAAAAGTAGGAAAAATTGAGGCAAGTACTGGAGGTCTGAAAGTATGGAGATCTTGATACAAGGGTGATTCATCAAACAGAAAAACATCTTCAAGCCATCAGAAGAAAATATGGTGCATGAGTTTTGTATGAAAGATGAAGGATCTGGAATGTTAATGCTCTGAGCTAATTTGGAGGCATCTGTACTGGCCTGATATAGAGGCAATAGCATGAATGAGAAGTATTAAAACCTATTAGTTAGCCAACATTTGTTGGAAACAGAAATTGAGTGAAGCGCTAATGGAGCCAGTAGGACAGGAAACATCTGTCATACTGACACAGTCAGCTTTGTAACCAAAAAGGATCCTACCTTCCAGTCTTTGCTAGGGCAGGCTGAAAAATTTTAACTGGAACGATATACAGTTCGTATTTTAGAAAGCATTTTCCAACTTTTTGCATCAATGACAACTATGCGTTGTTTTAGTCTCAGCTTTGATGAACTAGAACTTGGTTAACAGTGCCCCTAGGGAAGTGGCCATAGCACCAAGCCTGACAGAGCACAAGAAGTGTTTGGACAATACTCTGGGACACACGGTGTGACTTGGGGATGGCCTGTGCATGGCTAAGGGTTGGCCTTGGTGATTATCGTGGGTCCTTTCTGCTTGGCACGTTCCATGATTCTGTTTTTCTGTGATTTGATCCTGATCGTTTGGTGGGATTTTTAAGCTATCCTCTTGATAGACCACTGTTAAATGTTTTTCTCACTCATATGCACATGTGCAGTTCAGCTGCTGAAATTAAAAAAAAGAAACCAAACATTTGTAGTCATGACCATTATGTCTAAGCATTTATATCTTTTTAATGGCAGTATTTCTAAAGTCAGTATGTGTGGGTCTTTTTAAATCACAGAAAAAGCAGAGTTGCTGCTAAAAGTTAGGTGCTGGCTTTATAGAGATACATCAATGTACAGTAACCACAGGATGTCCAACTCCATCATCAGTGCTACTTTGTGGAGTAGTAATAGAAAGGCATGTGCTTGTTAGGACCATGTGCAGGTGGGATCACCCGATCACTTTACACAGGCTTAGCGAGTGATTATCTCACCTCCACATGTAATTACCACTCACCTCACAGCATCTGTCAGGACATGCATGGTTTTGAAAAGCCTTGTAACAGACACATTATCTGTCTTTGAGCCCGCTCTTCATTTCTTTTTCTTGCATAACCACTGCTGCTGCTTTATAGTGCAAGATTATATTGTTGGAGCTGAATGTACTAAAATTAGCATCAAGATACAATTTTGAAGAATAAAAGAACTTTTTAGATGGCAGACATTAAAGAGAAGATAAATACTCCCTAACAAAGATCTCCGCTATGAAGCTTTGTTCACATGTTTAATTTAATGGGCAAATGATTAACCAGAGGTCTGAATCAAAAACCTCTTTTAGTTTGGCTTGCTCCAACTGTTTTTCTAGTAATTTAGGAAAATGCTCCTAGCTGTTCTGCAAGGCTGATGGAAGAACAGACCCAAGAGATTTTAGAGATACAAGCAAATTCTTGCTAGCTGTAAATAAAAAATGCATTATAATGTCTTCACATTAGGTTGTATTTAGAGTTCCAAATATATCCTGCTGTGGGCTCTGTGGGAGATGTGCTCCTGCTGTGCATCTCCTCAGGGATGTGCGGCTCTTCCAAGGTCACACAGCGCTTTCAGTCCTGCTCTGCACTGTGTTTTCCTCTCTGATTTGCAGTGTCAGCACTCAGTCCACAGCAGGCTCCGCATGTTCCTGAGGGACAGGCTTTGCTCGTGCACTGTGCCATATGGAGCCAGATGCTTTAATGCAGCCTGGCAGTGGTGTACTTGACACTTGTCTCTGAGATCATTAGGGTTCATGCCTCGCTCTTAAATTCAGTGATCAAAAATATTGAATACTGCCTGAGCAATTCTTTTGGAGAGGAGGGTCCTTGGCTCCTGATGAGACAGGTGCCACTGTTGATTGTGGATATGCACAAACACCCTCTTGCAGGAGAAAAGGGACTGTGTGGCTGTGGCAGGGCCATTCCCTGGGGGTCCTTGGAGCAGATGGTTTCCCCAGGATAACTGCATTGGTTGGTGTGGATGCAGGCACAGGAGAGCTGTACATTGTTACTGTCACATGTCCACCAAATGTCCTAGGAGTATTTGCTCCACATGACAGGAGCTGAGAGGGGGAAAGCATGACCTTCTCAAATCTTCTCAATTAAGTCAGCCTTGATAACGGACTCCAGTTAGATGCTGTGGCTGCAGCGAGTTTGTCCTTGGGTTGAAATGAACCTTTAACCTTTACCAAAAAAATGGGTGAAGGAAGCAAAAGCTTTTTGATCCATAAACTCACTTATTCTGAAATCAATACCTACATTTCCTGGAACTCCTTGGCAATGATGTCTGGGCATTTCTTGAAACTGGATCACATAAAGCCTCAATATTTGCTTTTGCTGGAATAGTGTTATGTAGATGCATCCTGAGACCATGACATCTTTCTTACTAATGTGAAAACTGAATCAGAGTGATGCTTTTTGAACTAATATTATTTGTGTCTCCACTTCTTAGTATAGTATTGGCATATGCAGTGGGATTTTCATTAATTCTCATGACAAGGATATGCAGAAGTCCAGTAATCTATGAGATTTTAGCACAACTTTTGCATTCAAGTGTCTTAAAATACAGGAATTGTTCTTGAACCTTACGATCACTGCAACTGCTTGAGATTGCCTTAATACTTAGTTTGTGCCCCACTTCTGCAGCAACACACTAAACTCTGCTGTCTCTGTTACCTAGCAGATGTTTGCTGTTTTAAACAGGTGACATTAGCATCTAAGAATTATTGAAGTTTTAATAATTATTGCAGATTCAGATAGAAAAGCAAAATTTTGTCCTTGCAAATTATTCTTTGAAATAAATGATATAATGGCTAATTTCAGGGACTTAATTAAGTAGTTAAGAGAAGTCCTAGTGCTGGTAGCACTAACGTGGAATTTTTATTATGGCCTAAGTGATTCAGTTTTCAGTGCTGTTAATTTTCCTACTGTGGGAACTGTCAGTATGTTTGATGCATCTGACACCCTACTGAAACCAGCAGGGAACTGTTAGTGCACAGGATGTGTTTAATGGGTCACCCGATAAGTTGTTGTTTCCTGCAAGGACCTGATGACAAGAGAAAATTTTTTGTTGCATGGGCTTACACAAGGGATCTGAATTTTTGCAATGTATCATGGTACAACTTTGTGAAATGAGCCACTAATGGAATAAATTCTAAGAATCTATATCATTAAACTGCTGAGAGTTTTAAAACCACTGTGTTAAAGTATGAGGTGTACTTTAGGAGCTGTAAACTTTCTGGAATAGAATCTAGCTATAAATTACCAGTAGTTTTAAAAACTCCTACACAAAGTGGTTTTGGTTTTGGAAATTTTCATAGTTTGGGGTTGACAGCGGTTGCCTTAAAAAAATTACGGATCCATCCTCTCTTGATACAACCTCTTCATTCACAATTTATCCATTGGAAGTTAATACTCTTAAGCACAATAGGGGTCTGAGATTGTTGTTCCTGCTTCTAATGTACAACAAGATTTTGGTACAGCGAAACAATAGAGCTTTAGTTTATAATGTGATACATAACAAAGTGTTTAAAGCTTTGTCACAAATACCTTTATATATGGACTTGACTGAGCTTCCATGGTGCAGGTCTCTGACATGGAAAGGGTGAGAGGCAATGAGGTAGAACGTTCCTGGTCTGTGAGTGTGGATCTGTAGGGGAAGGCTGTGGAGATTACTGGCACCATCAGTACTCAACTGCTTAGTGAGTAGGGGAGAGGAGGATTGTTTACTCCAATACCCTGATGTAAACTCATCAAAAGCCTATTCAGTTTTTCACACTGGGCAAAGAAATTTAATCATTGGTACCCATACACCAACATTTTATTCCCTTTTGATACTTTTGCCACTTTTACTTGCTGTCTAACAGAGTAATAAATCCCAGGTTTCCACTAAGTCAGCTCATGGACTAGGATTGAAGATTTGAAGAGTATGCTGCTCTGAATCTGTGCTTAACAGAGGTTTTTTGGATAAAAGGTAACACATATGTAGTATAGCTGCCTTGTTTTTCTCAATTTGCAGAACTGGAATAACAGGACAGTTCTGTCATATTCACTGATCTGCTCATTTGCATGTGGAATTCATTTGCATGCTATTGACATTTGAGGGAGAGTACTGGGATGTGTCTGGGAGGAGCTGCATTTGATGCAGAACAGATCTCTGGCTGCACTTGGATGGGAACAAAATTATCCTGGCCTCTGGGAAAAATGACAAATTAAACTTGGCTTCACAAAAATGTCCCAGTCGTGCATTTTTTGTTTGGAAAGATGCAGCAGTGCCATATAAGTAAGGCATAGATGTTAGATATGGGTAGGAAGGAGAATTTGATTGCAAATCCCCTTCTGGGATGCATAACTTCCTTCTCTCTTTGGCAAGTTCTTGGGGATTCATTCTTTCCATCTTCAAAACACTTCTCTGGGTCATTGAAAGGCTCTGTAGAGTCCGAAGTTCTGCTCTTACTTTGCTGACCAGGTTTGTGATATTGTGTGAAAGACACTTTTTCAAGGTTAGCCTATGAATGCTTTCTGGGGTTCTGGAATACACCAGTTACACACTTGTCAGCAAACTGTTACTTTGGTTTAATAAGTACAGGAGCCAGGAAAACTTGTCTGCTGTTTACCAGGACCAAACAGTCTGGTGGAATGAGTACTCAAGGTAGTGAACCATGGATGGAATGACGCAAATGTGTGTGGACACTCTCAAAGCCACTCTTTTGCTCGGGGTGAATGTTAATGACACTTCCATGTCCCATGATAAATTCATTCAGACATTAAGTCACTGGAAAAATTACTCTGAAAAGTATGCATGTGTTCCTGCTGACTGAAACCCTTGTAATAGCAGCATGCTTGGAAAAGAAACAGTTTTAGTTATTTTGAGATCTTAAAAACCAAAGTTGGCAGAAAATGTCCTGCATTCAGATTAACATGGTCATTTCAGTTTGTCCAGGACACTTCCCTGTGCCTTGGTTAAAGACTGGGAGCTGGGATGTCTGTGAGTGAAGGAGGAGGCCCCTGTTGCATATAACCAAAGAGGATTTGGAGCAATTAGTTTTGGACTGGAAAGAGGATTTTTGTGTTTAATTACTGTGTTTGGTAATTAATTTTTATTTTAAATATTTGGTAAAAATAATAGGATTATGGTTATGATTTTATTTACTTCTTTTTATAATTGCTTTAAATGCTGGACTGGTACTGAAACTTTAATTTTAATTAGTGAAAGACTACTGTCTGAGAAAACAGGGCAGCACCTTTTGGGATGGCACCTGAGGTGAATGTATTAGAGAATTTTCAACACAGTCGAGCAGTAAAAGTAATTGTTCAGCTTGTGTAGTGGTGATGTGAGTATTCTTGGCAAGGAATAGCCAGTTCTGGATTTGATGAGCCTTCCTCTGTGACTTTGGTCAACTTCTACCTGATTTTTTTTTTTTTTTTTTGTGCCTCGAGTCCATCTGTTCAAAAGGCTGGTCATTTATCTAGGTGTCTTGGTTTGGTTGTTCTGTAAGGATATATTCCTTATATTCCGGGCACACCTATCTCCTTCCTACCTATGTGTATAGCAACTGGCACAGTATGTCCTCATAGGTGTTACTGTACCACGGAGCTCACTCCTATTAATGGTTATAAAGCATTCCCATTCATGTGAGCAAGAACTGAGCCTCAGTAAAACTGGGGAAAGGCTTCACTGGGGGAGGTGGAGGGTGCACTGGCATCGTGTTAGTATCCCCCAGAGACACATAAAGTGTTTGGAGTGTGAAGTAGGGCTGAGCGTTGTGTAAGCCTCCTCAGTGTTTTTTCATGTGAGAAAGTTTCAGAATGAGCTTTAAATTCTATATTTAGGTCAGGCACCTGGGATGTTTTGTATATGTTGCATGTAATAGCTGTACAGTGAGGGTTTAAAGAAGTTCCATTTAGGGTAGGAGAGGAAGAAATATATCTATTTCAAAAATTCCTCTCCCTTTCTATGAAGATGTTGGCTAGATGGCCAGTGGCTGGCATCTCCTCTGTAGGGAATACTTGCATATAGGCTTGTATATGAGCAACGCCCCCCACTAAGATGCTTTGTGTTAAGAAATGCATAGCAATATGATTAATCAAGAAATTGATAAATCCATCACAAAATAGAGGCTTGCCATTCTCTCCTTGCAATTTTTTTTTAAAAAACATGTACACATGTTTTCTATATGCAGGAATGCCTAAGCCTATGCTATTTTAAGCATGTGGGCAATACATACAAGCTTGCAAATCAATTCAAACCGATGTGCTTAGGTAATATCAAGCTTAAAGATTAATTTGCAGCAGAAACTGCTGCTGGCTGAACACAGAAAGGAACATTAGTTTCTAATTTCTCTTTCAGTGGCTACTGAGAGGAACATGGATCCCTCAAGCCTGACATTACATAAAATTATTAGTAGTATGTGGATTCCAAATTCTGTTCCGTTTGGGTTCTGATCTTTGAGATTTAATCAGATAAAGATGGGTCTGAGGGGTGCTGATTTACATCTGCTAAGAATCTGGTTCAGGGGCTCTGTTGGTGCCCTGGCAGGTGCAGATCCCTCTTGGAGGCAGCCATTAGTTCCTGTGCTCCTTGGTGTCTCCAGCTTCCTGAGGGCACTGGGACTGGAATGCAGTTCCCAGCCAACCCAGAGTCACTTCTGAAAAACTGCTTCACAAGGGACTTTACTTAGGTTTGAAAGACATCCAGGCGCTTAGAAATAGTGGGTAAATCCCTCATTGCATTAGAAAATCCCATTTGGTGCTTATTGCCAGTTGACTTCCATGGGAATTGAGCTTGTTTGTGGTTTTTAAAAATCCCATGTGTACTTATATGAATCTTTATCTACTTAAAATTCTGACTGTTGACAGTTTTGAAAGTATCATCTGATAACCAGCAAAGTGGGGAATTGTTTTGTGTTCCTGTCTTGAGATTTTAGTGATTGCTAACATGGTCCTGTCTGCAGGGTGAAACCTTTTCTTGAGCAGGAAGATTACCTTCTGGCAGAGGCCAATTAATTTTTAATTTATGTTTATGATATTTGTTCTGCCATGTTTTAAGGCATATGAGCTGCATGGGTCAGAAAGGATTTCTGTGCCTGGAAGTTCAAAGCATTCAACAGGAAACAGTGTTCATATACGTGGTTCCTATTGCACTGAGCAAATTTTCACAAAACCAGAATCTGACCTTTAGAGTTGCCAGCAGTATATTTAATGTGCTTGTAATCTATTTGAAGGCTTCACTGATTTTTATTTTAGCTTTTAATATCTGACACATTCACATTACTTATGGGATTCTGCCAAAAGCAATTCCAATCACAGCTGAAAGGGAAAAGATGCAAAGTCAAATGCCTTGCCCCCTATTCGCTGTGCATAGACAATCTGTATGAATGGGGATATCAGACATCTGCCTAGGCTGAGAGGTTGGTGATTTTTAGAAAGAGGACCAGGTAGCTTGCACATGCAAGAAGCGTCTCATTTCTAACAGCCAAGTACCTAACTAGAAATGAAGGTTGAATTTCACTTCATGAAGTGTTGGTAGTGAAGCAACTGACAGATCATGAAAGCCATCCAGCAAAAACTAAGTTGGATTTGAGTAATTTACGAAAGCTATAATCATTTGTTCTGTGAGTGCTGGCAAGAAGCAGTAGGCATGGCTGTTTGTCTGGCTGCAATGAAACTCTGCAAGAATAGGCAGCCAAGACAGCATAAACAACTGCAGCTGACAACGACACTCGGTGAAAGAGCTCAGATGGGTTTCAGCCCTCTGGACAAAGTTACCTTGCTGCAGTTCCAGACCCAGAACTGCTCTGAGGTAGCAAATCTTCAGTAGGAAGCAGAAAGGCACAAAACGCTGCAAATAGAGAGCAAGAGTGTCTTGTGCTAGCCTCTCCAACAGGGGAGGTCCAAAGGCTTGGAGCAAAAGATGAGTTTTTTGTGGCTGTCCTGGGTTTTACCAAATGTCCATCCAACCTATTGTTCTTCTTGGCCTTGTAGTTAAGATTGTCATGTCTGTCCTTGATTGTTCAATATCTGATAGGTCTTTGCTATGAGGATTTGCTGTTAAATATCTCTGTGGAGCTGGGCTGTGGCATGTGGGCTTGCTGTCTTCCCCCTGTACCAAAATGCCTCCATGACTCTTCACAGTAGAGTACAGTAGGAGAACAAGGCAGGGAAAACAGCACTTCAGTGAATATTCTACCCCCTTCCCACAGTTTGCAGCTCAGGGATTTCCTAAACCAAGGGTGTTATCCTTGTGGTAAACTCTTGATGGAACCTGATAGTCATCTAAACAGACTATTCATCTCTTTGGGAAGCCAGGTGTATGTGTGGTATGAAGAACAGTATCTTTCCTTCTGGACCTCCACGGATTGCTGAGCTGCAGTGCACAGGCATGGCAGGTTTCAGAGGCTGACAGGATTGAGCTGGAAGGTGAGTTGTACCAAGTGTCAGCCAGAGACTGTCGAGGACCCCCCAAACTGCCTGTGGGAGCTGCCTCTAAAACAAAGGCTGCCCTGGTGCTGGGCAGGCTGCAGGCACAAGGACTGAGCTGCTGTTTTATAAATCTACACGTGGCACTGGGCAAAAGTGAGCCAGTGGTACGTGAGACTGTAGGAGGCTGCAGGGGCTGATGCTATAGGCAAGCCAGAAGGCAGAAAACAGAGGCTGAAGTGACTATTACCTGGATAGAAAACTTAAAAGAATGGCAGAAGCAGCAGGCCCCACATCATGCAACATTTCTGCCTGAAACAAGAAGAGTTCTTTGGTTTCAGATTTGACTAGGACTATACAAATACAGAAAAATACTGCTGGAAATGGAATTTCTGCCAAATTCAAAATTAGTGACTGTGAGTGGCAATTGTTAGCAGATGTCAAGTTTCTATTTATTTACTTGTTTTATGGAATGTTAACAGATTTAATTTTTATCTTTTTTTTATTTTTTGTACATTAGTTTTTCAAATTTTCTCATGTGAGGTGCAGAGAATTTGTGTACTAGCTCTTTAAAATGACAACATGGGGGCATCTGGGTGAGATTGGGTAGGACAAGGAAGCTTTCTCTGTATGTTTATTGGTGCTGTAGATCTTGTTTGTTTAGCGAGTCAAACATTGTTAAACGACTCAGCTGATAGGCAGAATAACCAGTCTATCCTCTCTGGCCTAGTGTGGGCCATTATCACCCACCCAGCTTTTCTGCAGAGCCTGCTGATAAAATTAACATCCCTCCAAAAACGAAGTAGCTGTCAGACAAGAAGTCTGTGCCCTAGCAAGGCAATGGCAAGACCTTTCCCCTCCCCTGGAAGAGAAGAGCTGTGGTTCTCTCTGACAGTGCTCCACATTTGCAAGGAAAGCATGCAGGGAAAAGGAAGAGCTGCATAATTTTCTTCCAAGGCAGTCCTTTCACTCCTGGCTGTTGACATGTTCTTGGTAAAATGGACACTGCAAAAATGCATGTTAGCGGCTGTTTTCCCAATTAAAGTATTTTCCTTGGATGAGTGTGTCAGCTGGCTGAAAATGGTCACTAACCATCTGACTTTCCATGGTGGGGTGGGGGGTGTTACTTTTATCACCAATAAAATATGAGAACCTTGAATGTGGTATTACCTGGCTGGCTTACACATTCTGGTAAAATTTCCAACAGCTTTTTTTGTTACTGTCGGCTTAATTTAAATCTCCTAATTTTTCTGTGTAGGGAAACGAGTAATACAAGCTGAAGGGTGGATTTTTCAGTTGGCTTCTTCCCCAAAAGGGCATATACTTTGTGTGCTGAGTAGGGGGGAGATGGAATGGGATAGGACAGGATAGGATACAAGTTTACTTCTCTGTAGTTTGAAGGGGAATTTGAAAATTTATTCTCAATTTATGTGCAACTTCCTTGTGTAGGCAGCTAGAACCTTGGCAAGGACTTAGTGTCCTTCTTCACTTCAGGATTCCTGGGAATTTTATGTGTTGACTCTCTGGTTTTGTTCCATTTTAGAAATATATGGAAGAAGGGAAAAAAGTTCAACAGCCTATTTCAAGAAAACAGACAGGCTGAGTGGAGAGCACAGAATTCTGGGAGGCCAGAGACCTAGGTCCTATCCCCATACCTATCATTTGATGCACAAATGAAGGCATATCACTTTAGTGTCTACTATATTTTCTTATGCTTTTTTCTGCTTGCCTGTCAAGCCTTTGAAAGTGCAGCTCCTGACACCACAGAAGCTGTAGAGCCCATGTGGGACTGCCATTACTGGTAGTTGTGATGACGTGTCTCTGCAGTGTTTGATTGTGTGACATCTGCCAGTCCTCTCCTGTTCCCATTTGCCAGCAGCAGCTTGGTTTTCTTACAGGTATTATCTGACCAAAGATGTACATTTCAGTGATCTGGAAAGTTCTACAGTAGTGAATACTTTGGCCCTCATCCTGGATTCAGATAACTCTGCTTTAGCCTTCCTGTGCCAGTTAAACTGTCTCAGGCTTAACCTGTCATTCACATGCTTTTTGACATCTTAGTTGTCTCCTGGATAAAAAAGTGTTACAAAGATCTCCTAGATACAAAGGTGTTACTGAATATATGCCCAGATTACCTCTCTATTACAACAAACCACGTGTTTGATATTGCTGTTAAGTACATGGGGAACAAGGGGTATGTTAGAAGGTATGTAATCTTCCTGAAGTCTCTTTATGCAAAGTATAATAAAGTGCATTATAAAGCTCTTTCCTTTCAGTGGGCATTGAGCCCAAATGGTGGAATTAACATTTGGTTAATATCGTCTTTCATCTTGATGGGTGAAATTGCAACTCAAAACAAGACAGAAGAAGGTCTGTCTTAACTAAGAAAAAAACTCTGCAAAAAAAAAAAAAAATTTGGATCGGAGTCTGCAATCCACCATCTGCAGCTATTTCTTATTTGGTGCTCTACTGTCTTGCAGAGACTGGAAGATAGTGAAATATTGTTCAAAATACAGGTACTCAAAAGCCTGTCTTCATTCCAGTGCTGGCATCCTTTCAGCCATAGGCAGGGGTGTCATTGCTCAGCACTGTCTGCACCTGCCTGCAGAGCAGCATCTTCCATCTGTGCCGTCAGACTGCCCCGCTTAGTTGGCTCGGATGGTTTTGGGGGCCTCCAGTGTGTTACATCAGAGATGGACGTTGGCCAAGGATTCAGCCTCAGTTTGGATTTACCACCTCCCCTCCCAGAAGGTGGGCTCTGAGGTTATTTTAGGAGTGTATATGTAAGGGTAATGATTCTCATGTGTTTGCCCCAGCAGGATCTGATAGACTGCTGCGCTCTTTTCTTTATTTCTCATCTCTGACATAATGAATTGTAGCCACAATTGCATGAAGCCATCTACTAAGTAATTTTTTCCATTGGTGACTTTTTTTCCCAAAAGGTCACAGACTACACTACTGCTCACTGTTTACTTTAAAGAGAAAGAATGCAGCCACATATGTTCACATATATAAACCATAACTGGTCTGATGCTGTACTGTGTACAATAGTTTTTCTGAAATAACTGAAAACAGACCACTGCGTGTAGCTTCAAAAGCTGAGTGTACAAGGAAAAAGGAGGTGGGGGGGAAAAGCTGAGGTTTTTTTGTTTGTTTCTTTTTTTATTATTACAAAGTATTGTGGGTACTGTGCAGCAATAAAAAGGGTAACTTGTTCGAAGTTTCTGCCCAGTCAGGGCATGACTAACTGGTAAAATTGAAACCCTGTTGTGAACCTTGTGAAAGACAGTTGTAGAGGTGAGATGCCCATGAGATGCCTGGGTATAGTGTAAGTGAAGTATATCTAGCACCAGTGTTTCTGAACAGGGCAGGAATGGCTTCATAAAATCCAGCTAGGTTGGTGAATTCTGAAGAAAATAGAGACTCCTGATGGTCTTCTTGTTAAGAAGTCTATAGTGCCTTATGATAACCTCAATACTTAGTGGAATGGGGTTTGTATTTTACCACCAAAGGAGGCATGGCTTTCAAATGACTCCAGTAAATGATTTCTGACATCCAGTTATGAGGGCTCTGTTCCAAAAGCTGAGGAGCACATGGCACTCCCAGCTACCCAGCTCTCACTCCAGGAATGTCAAGTAATTTGACCACTGTGAGTCCAGGGACCTGGCAGAAGGTTTTTTTTCCTGTAAAAATTTGGTAGAGTGATTGCTACAGCTTTTTAGTTTAAACTGTGGAACATGAGAGGGACTGTGCAGAAAAACATCAGGCTACGGATAAAACACTGAGCAGAGATGTGAAGGATAATAAGCCACAAAACACTGTGAAGGAGTAAGGTGGACTAAATACGGCAATTAACATGGAGGAAGATGGCTCATTGTGATCTTTGGATACATTCAACAAAATTTGGTGTTGATTTGTCAGAGCCTGACCTGTACCCCAGCTGTGGTTTGCTCCATGCATTATGTAACACTCAAGGGACATAAACCATGCAACCCCAGGATCCATGGAGTTCTTGTGAAAGCTTCTGAAATGTCTCCTCTGCTGGTAATTCACAAATGATCTGCACATGCAGACCTTGCTGCAATAGCATTGTCATGGGAACTCTTCTTGCTTTGCCAGTAAAAGTACATTATTTCATCTGAAAGGATAAGCAGTGAGGGTTACAGGAGCAAACAGAAGACCTAGTATAGGTCCGTAATTAATTTTCTATTTCTGTTTTTCCAAGACATATATATGTGTGTTGAGATATGCTAAGTACACGGATGTTGTTGCAAGTGTATATGCGGCATATCAATGACCATAGAAGTATGCAAAAACTTGTCTTCACTAGGACCGTGTGCCCTGGCAATAATGTGCATTTCCTGCTAAGTATTTATCTTATTGTATCTCTGTTTACTTAATGTGTGCTTTGAAGCTATGGGGCTGCATTTGCACTTGTTTCCCTGTGGTAGGCAAGCAAACTAGCTCATTAACGAAATGTGCTGAGGAGAAGTTAACACATTTATATCCTTTGAGGACTCTTCTTCCTCTAGATTGAAGGGTTGTGCTGTTAGTGAAATGATGCATAAGCTAGAGGATGATCAGTTAAAAACCAGTTGGAGTAACTGATAAGGCTTAAGAATTCTTGCTGTGATTGACAATATAATGATAAGCACAGAGGAAATCTGTTGTTGGACTGGAAACTATGCAAAGAAGATTGCTTGGTGATGTGCACTGTCTTTGTGGGGTAGATGTGAATGACTGAGCTAAAACTATCATTGTTTCTTCTGAAGACCTGAGAACAGGATGTGGAACTAGAATAGGAATCTTAGAAATAGCAGAGAAGAATGTATCCTTCAGATAATCCTCAAAAGCTGCTGAAGGACAAAGGGCTCTTTTACACACCAAGGCCCAAAATACTGCATTTCAAGGATAATCTCTACCGTAGCTGCTGCTGCTGGTCTGTGCTGTTGGACTCTGTAAGATACTTGATTATTTTGTTCTCCGGTTTATGCACTGTGCTTTCCTCTGGTGTGTTTAAGTTGTCCATCACACAGAGTTTCTTGTGACTAAGTAACACAGGTTACAGTAACAGAGGTTCCTTCAGAGCTCTTGACTCTCTCTTTGACCATAGAGGAATTCATTGAAAAATTAGACCCCTCAAATTTGAGCCATTCTTTCTCTAAGCACAAGAATTTTCTCCTCTGGTTGCTGTGCTTGGTAGAGGTGTTCCTTTGCTGGTTTTTAAAAGATTTCAAGGAGGAAAAAATACTTAGTAAAAAAAAAATAACACAAATGCAAAATGCTTTCCTCACTCTGCTGTAAGTATTATGACAGTGAGTGTAACACGAAAAATACATGTCCATTTAGGGAAATAAAAAAAGGCAGGCATTTAGCAGGAATCCACTTGAGCCTATAAGAATATAGAAAGAATTTCTGATGTGAAACAGGAGTAATTGTGCTGACAGAGGGAGACTGACTTATTATACCCAACTAGTTACCCTGTGATTGTATTACTTTCCTTTACAACTGTATGCAATATGATACTGAAAAATTAATCCTTTAGTTTCTCTATGTTATGTGCTTAATGACGTTAACAAATGCAAAAGATTCCATGTAAAATGGACAATAACTTAGTAGAAAACTAAACAATGCTTATGGTGTCAGCCAAAGTCCACTGAATTCAATTGCATGATTTGTATCAGGCCCAAAGTAACTAAATTAAATTTATAGTTTATCAAAATGTTCATTTTCTTAACTTTTCATTAACTTTCTAATGGAGTAGTAGATTTTTCCAGTAAAGCTGAAAACTGACTTCCTTGTTTTATAAGGAGGAAGGAAGAACCTCAGATTACACATTGTTTTCTGAATGCACAATGCCACAGAAACATTTGAAATTACTAAATATTTTCTGTAGAAAAAGTGCCATTCACATGCTTAGAAAGTAAGGCAATTTAAAGATAACTGATCTGCTGTCAAATTTAAAGCAATGATTTAGTGTAAAATAATAAATAGTGGATGAAGAACACTTCAGAAGTGTAACATTCTTATTCCACATCATAAGCTATAGTTGGAAAAGGCTGTTAAAACAAATCTGATGTCTGTAAATGTAAACCAGCCACCTCATGACACATTTTTCAACTGCAGTTTGCAATCTAATCCTCGACTCAGTTAAAAGACTGACTTAGAAGTAATGTAAGCCAGGTTACACCGTGTGTGTAGTCACTGGATTCATGGCTGTTCATGCTGTGTAATAGGCTGTGGATTACTGGGACTTTAGCAACTGTGAGCACTCCAGCTTGAAACAGAAGTGCAAGCGTTGTTTGATACTGTTTTGGATGTGTGTATCTGTGACCTTTGCGATGGTTTTGCTGGAGGACAGTCAATTATTCAGCTGCTGTGATTCCACCACATTCCAAAACTGTCAGTGCATCTGCATTCTTCTGCACAGGCTGACACTCTTTCTTGGAAGATTGTGTATTATCTTAACAGTGAAAGAATGTAAAAGAATTATCACATTTATTAAGAGGAGTAGACTAATGAAAAACCTGTTGGATCATGTGCTGAGTAAAATTAACTTCAGCTTAACTGGAAAAAAATTGATGATTGTTTTCTTAAATGGAGACTTAGAAATAGATTATAATATTCATATTTAGGCAACTCTGCAGATGAAGGTGCTGAGATTTGAATTCTCCTACTCATATGTGCTAAAAAAGCCCTAAAAACTGACTCTATTTTCTGTTCCAAAATCTCATTACCCTGTAGGACGTGCAGGAGATACCCCCCTGAGCTATGGCAAGCCCACCCATTGTGCCCTGGCCTGAGAGTACCAGGGGTTCAGTGAGCAGTGGTTGGCTATGAAATGCAAAATTGTCTTGCTTGAGTTTGATCTGTGTTGACATGCCGAAAAGTAACACACTGGTTCCCTCAAAATGTTTATGGTGGAACCAGTAGGTGTTCTCCCATCAGCCAGGTATGTAGTGAGTCCAGCGCTGGAGTGTACAGGAGGAGGGAGGGATGCTCTGTGGCACAAAGTTGCTGTACCAGAAAAGAGAAAAATATAATAGTTATCAAATTATGCGAGTTGTTTAGATACGAGACTAGCATAATCTGTCATATAGTGATATTTTTTCAATTTATAATAGGTTGCAATTATGCAATATTCTCATTTTGAATTTTATATATGTTTTTCTATATAAAATTCATTTGGTTCATATCATAAGTGCCTCTCCAAGCTGATCTGCATATTTCATTATAATTCACAGTTTTCTGCTAAGGTAGCCCCAAACTAATCAGTGCTTTACAAGCTAATCAGCTCATACTGTCACAAGTGGCATAATGCAAGTAATTATGCTTTAATTCAACTTCTAAACAAGGAGGAGAAAAAAATCAGATTGAACAAAAAGAGGCTTATCATGAACTCATGAATTGATAATCATGATTAATAGAGGGTCTCTGGGAGAAGATGTGGTTAAATCTCTTGTCTGTGACCCTTTCTTTGAGTATGGTAGAAGAACAAGCTCACATACTCCTGTGGTATGTTGACCCAGCCAGCAGCCAAGAACCTGTTATCTCCAGCATCTTCATTTAATCAAATCTGTTATCACATCCACATATAAAAAAAAAACCCACCAACAAAACACTTTTTTCTCTTAGACAATCTCCCTATTAAATATGTATGTCCTGGTCTGAATATATATGTCACATATATATTCAAGTGAAAGGACAGACTGTTTCTCTAAAAATGCATAATTTTGACAGTGAGTGAGGATTCCCAGTCCTGTTCTTCACTGTGTTTTTGAATCCCGGTAAGCATATGGATAATAATTGTCTCTGTCTAATGTTTATATAGAGATCTGAAAAGAAAGATGATGTAAGAACAAAATAGTTTTTCTAGAGAAGGTAACTTTTAGTCGGGCTTTGTTTTAGAAAAATGCTTCTGTAGTTTGGCTGATAATTCAACATGACTGGAAAAGAAAACCTCTGTAGCCTTGCCATACAAGCCAGGTGAGAGGAGAGCCCTTCAAAGGAAAAGGAAGTAGTAAGAGTTCCACCATTGTATCAGGAACGGACAATAGAGTGTCTACCCTCTGTCAGAAATCACAAACCTGGAAAAAAACCCTTCTTTTCCTGGAAAACAAATCAATACCAAGCCAGAAGCTTCTTCTGATTTAGCACTGGTATGAATTATTTTTGACTTGCTCTCATAAGGCTGCTTAGGAGGCAGACACTAATGCAGTTAGAAGTTCTCTTGCATTAGAATTGATGTTAGAAGAATAGATGGATTAGATTTCTCTTGAATATTCGCCTATGCCATTTTGCAGAAATAACGAATCATTTAAAAAGGGTAGATCAGGATAAGACCTACACACACATACAGTCTGTCAGTACTGCAGTTTGACTTGGAAATGAAACTAGGATCCATAAGAGAGCACAGGGTTGTAAATGCAAAAACATTCATATTCCTCTGAACTGAGTCTAGTGTAGTACTCAGGATTTTTTCATGTGCCAAGAAATTCTGCATGACATTGGAATTTTTAATCTTATTATTACCTATTCTGTAAACTAACAGAACTATAGTGATCTGATGAGATACAGGTATTTTAAGCCAGTTAAAATAAATATGCTTTTGTATAATATATAGTGTCCTTTGGCAATGAGTTCCATCAGTTTAAGTCTCAGAGATGAACAGGATTTAAATATCATTAAAATGTAGATGTCAAAATCAACTGTTATGTATGCTTTTTAAGATTAGGTTATATGGTCCTGAACCCTACAGCTGGTGGATATAAGAAGAAATATCACTTTTATCAGGTCTCCAGTGAAACCAACTGGCCAGCTAACCAGACTAGAAATGGGAGAACTTGGTTTGTTCTTTGGGATGTGTGATGTGCAAGCTGAATGTGAAATGGGCATGCTAAGCTGCATTCAGTAACCAGCTGGAGGCTGGCCCAGGGGGCCAAATGTATGTAATCTACATTTGTGTAATCTCTGTTTGTGTCTAGGGTTTCGTAATAGGCACATATGTAGGTAAAGTGCTCCTGAAACTGTGTATCATTAGATGTTGAAGGATTCTTGAAATGCCAGGTAGGGGCTTTTCTGCCTTTAGTAGTGATTGCAAGTCTGGGTAGTTGCTATAAATGCAAACACTTATATAAAATTATATTTATTTTTTTCCCTTTAATGCCAGGTAAGCTCTGTGAAAAGATACTACTAAATAAATTGCCTCTTCTTCTACCCAGCATCTGCCCCCAGTCAGCAGCCAAGCACATGCACAGCTGCTCACTCGCTCCCTTCACTCGCTCCCCACGCTGGGGAGGAAATAGGAGAAACAAAATGAAGAAAACTCTTCACAGGAGATAAAAGCCAACTTAATAGGCAAAGAAAAGAGTGGGGTAGGGGGAAACAAGTGAAGCAAAGGAGATGGCACACCACCTCCCCGACAGGCAGACTGATGCCAAGCTGGACTCTAAACAGCCACTTTGGAAGCAAAAAAAACCAAACCCACCTTTTTCCTCTTCCAGTTTTATTTCTGAGAATAGATGGTATGAAATATCCCTGGTCAGCTGTCCCAGCTGCCTTCCCAGCCTGGCTGTGGGGGTGTAGTGAGAAACAGGGGTGGCCTTGACATTGTGCAAGCAGAGCTCAGCAGTAGCCAAAACACTGATTTGTTGTCAGTGCCGTTGTAACCACAGATCCAAAGCACAGCACCGTGTGAGCTGCTGTGAAGAGAGTCAGCTCCATCCCAGTCAGACCCAGCACAACCTCAAATCAAACTACTTTTTTCTTCAGTTTACCTTTGCATATCCTAGTTTACAAATTCAAATTTCCCGTTTTCTTTGAGATTGTCTTCTCACTGTAGGGCTGTTGAATACTCAGTTTTCCTCAGGTGGTTGCCACATTTCATTGCTGCTGTGACTCCTTGGCCTATTCACTTGTCATGTTGTTATTTCTGTCCTGGTTTGCACCAGTACACTGAGGCCCATATTTGCTTATGTTACCAGCAAAATCTGTTGTACTTATCCTGGCATTCTTCTTGGTACTTGTGGTAGGTCTTCACAGGTTCTTCAAGACTGTTTAGGACCAACAGGAAAAGTTACTAGCCCTCTTTGTTCAGTTGCCAAATGTCTTTCAGATTTCTCTCTTATGGTTGCCTGTCTATCCAATACCTCCAAATCATCTCTGTTATGACAGACATCTACCCTTGCCTTGGCAGATCATGGCTTTGCAAGCACATAGAACATGCTCACTTTATTCCAGTTGTCAAAATCATTATTGTGAGATTCTGGGGCAATACTGCATCCCCCTTACAGTTTACTGCCAGACAAGGTGTGTCTGGATTTTAATCAAATTGCTGTGTATAATGCCTAGCTCTAGACTTTGCGTCACTGCATGTTTGCATATTCTCTGTGATTTTCTTAGAGCAATTGTGAGTAACTTACTTTTGCCTTTACTTTTGTATTTCCCTATGACTGGAACCCACTTATTTCCTTCAGTTTCTCAATGTCTTTATTAAAATTGACATCCCACATCCATGGTCATCTTTGCACAACAATTCTTTCAGGTTATTGGCTTGGAGCAGCTGAATGCCAATTTCACTCCTTAATTCACAGTGTAAAAGCCTTTGTAACCCTTATTGGCCTGCAGGAACAACCCCAACCTTGCACTGACCCACTTACAACTGTTACTCTGCCAAGGTCTCCTTGCCCAGCTTCAGATGTTCCTCGTAGCTGATTCCTTCTTCTCAGGTCAGTTATAATCTCTCCTACAGCTTTTCTGCCTTTCCTTTCATGACTTCAGGTTTTAAAAAAATTATGTTTTGTTTTCACATGGAGTGAAATTAGTCATGCAATTTGCTCCCTTCACCTGCCTTAGATGAAAGATATTACAAATTCCTGTTGCATCTGAGGAAAGGAAGTCTTTTGATCTGTTTTCCTTTCCTTGGCATCTGTGGCTCAGGACTTTTGAGCTACTCCCAAGACTTCTCTCTGAGAAGAAAACATTTTCCAAATTTCATCACCTTTGGAAGAAATGAAACATTCGATTGACTTTAAAATGTTTAAAATTCAGACCTACTAGTGATATTATCCATGGGTTTTGCATAATGTTCTAAATGTGGAAGGTGCACTACAGAAAAGACATCAATGAAATTCCTGCACCAAATGTAATTGGAAAAAGTACTGCAGGACAGGACAAAGATCATTGTGGACGGATTGTGCATCTTGGCTGTGATGAGACTGTTGACTGACAAGTTAATATAAATATGTTAAACTGTAACATATTTTTTATTGATTTAATGTTGTGTTGCTGTTTATACATGTACATTTTTGGGTGTATATATAAAGTAGGTCACAAGTTTCTGTGAGAACTGAACAAAGAACTTGAGCCTATGGAAGCTGGGATAATAGTGAAAGCTAGGAAAATACAGCTAATGAGGTGAAGGGGAGAGAAAGGCACTTCTTAGTCTTAAAAAGAAAAAGCAAGGGGAGATAAAAATGAAAATACAGAAATTGTTTTAAGGAGAACAGTGATAAGCTTCCTTCCACTGGGCATGGGGAAATTAACTTAATACAGAGCAAGGAAAACAGAAGCCTGATATGAAGAAAGATTTTCTGATTATACAGGCTTTGAAATGCTGGAATATTGAAAAAGGCTGAGGAGCTTCCCTCAGCAATGCTCAACAGACACTTGCCAGGATGGACTAGGTCTGCTCTGGGAATCTCTTCTGCATCCCATCTCTTTTCTTATACCAGCTTGACTTTTAATGCTACAGTCAAGCAAGGCAAGATTTCCCCCACCTTTGCTCTCACAGAAATCTGGCTCTTAATATTGTTAATATTGAAATAATAACAACAAAATAAACCTTCTGGTCTTCTAATTTTTTTTATTTTTTTTTTATGCTTAGCTTAGGGGCGTAGCACACCTTCCCTCATTCCATTCAGTTTTCTTCACTCTCACAATTTTATTATGATTTTTGAACTATATTATATTTTTCTGCATATTTCAGCTCCTTGACAGCTATGATCAGGTGAAATGTTGCTTCTGATCTTTCTAAACTAGTAAAAAAACGTATTCATCATGGGAGTGTTTCTATTACCACAAACACTCAAAAAAAAAAAACAAACATCAAAGGTAAACAAATTCTTTTTTGAAAGACATTACTGTTTGAAGACAAACTCATGCTTTTGGGTATGCCTAGACCACAGTTTTGGAGGTAGACAGTGCTAAGCCCATCTAGACTGTCCTAAGTAATTTTAATGGATTTCCAGAGTGTTTCAGATAGAGGAACTGACTGGCACTTACATGACTTCTTGCTTCAGTTCCTACATAGCAAACAGCAAATGTCTCTACTTTGTGCAAATGGCAAAAGTGCCAACTTTTGTTAAAGAAGAAAAAAATGTCAGGACAAAGATTTTGTACATGGAGAGAACTTTATACTGATATGAGTTGCGTTCATTGAAATCTCTGGGTAGCAGTGAGCTTGCTGGGAGCAGCTCTGTATTTGATTTACATAATTAGGCTTTTAAATTTGCATATTTTTATATGTATGGGAAATTATTATGAAATATTTCTGCCCTGCCTGTGAGCAAAACCCAAGCCTGACACATTTGACTCTTTCCTGTGAATGTGAGTATGTAATTGTCATAACTTATTTTTTTTTCTTTAATTCTGTGTGTGTTGGAGGTTGATGTAGAAAGGTGTTTCTCCTCTTCATTTATCCTGCACAGGACAATATTTTTTTATTTATTTACTGATGACTTTAAAAATATGTATTTTCTTGTTTGCAGGAAGCTCTGAATCCCAGACTTCTTTTAGTGTCCCAACCAAGAAACAATGCAGAGATAATTAATCAGTAATTATTATATATTTAATGTGTTCAGGAATTGGGGATAAAATTCTCCCTTACTAAAGTCAGTGGCCTTTAAAGGGCTTAGATTCTGAAGCTGGCTTATTTCCTTTCCTAGGACTGAACAGAAAATAAGTTTTCCTTATGAACTTCATTTACCTAAGGCTGAAATATTATAATGCTTGCATAATTTGTTAAAGTTCTTTTGAAGTTTGCAGAAGTAGAATGAATAAGATCTCCAGTCTGGCCCAGTGTTTCTCCAGAAGATACCTTTGAATAACCACTGGGATCATAACACCACTTAGGTTTCTCTTCTTTCAAACTCTGGCAGCCTCACAGCAAAACCAGCCAGGACTAAGAAATTGTCCTCCTCCTCCCAGTGTCTCTCGGACTTAATGTTTCAGTTCTGCAAAGGGCTTAGGAGCCTGGCCTCAGTCCAGGCTGCTATTTGGACTTTGGGAGTTGTCACCCATATAGTGACACACTCAGGTACTGTTAGGCATTTCCCTGTTCAAACCCTGAAAGATTAAGATCTTGATCCTGGTAATTTCCACCATGCCAGAAGAAAGATGCCCAAGCTGCTTGTTTCTGGAGACTGGGAGACTTTAGTGGAGAAGCCACACTGCACACTGTCACATTCTTTCTGAATCATCAGTTACTGACTGAGACTCTGAGAAAGGAGATGCTGAGGTCAGGTCTGTGATTTGACCCTGTACTCTGGTGTTAACATGCTCAAGTGCTCCTTTCTGGCTGAAATGTCACTCCCTCACCTGACAGGAGGTGTGTCTCCTAATGTTTAAAGTCTAGAAATGAGCATTGCTTTACTTTGTGAAACAAACTGTATCTGAAATCCCTGAGACTGACAAATATGCCTTCAGTCCTGGTGTTGCCAGGGCACAGAAGGTGAGATCCCAGTGGCACTAGTGGCAGTGGGCCCCTTAGCATTCCTGTATTATTTTCATGGGACCAAGTGTTTTAGATGATAGGTTCAAAATTTTACTGCCCTGCTTATCTCTTGACTCTTCTATTCCAAATAAGAAGTGGGAATCAAGGTTTTTTTTAAGCATATTTAATAGGAGATGTGAAATACTAAGAGAGCTACTCTTATTGGTATGAAAAAACCTCCCACTGCTTTGAACCACTTGTGAACTGTAGTTAATGTCAGTCCTGTATATCTGATAAAACTGGAAAAGATCTTGATGTCTTAAGAGAAGTTGCTGGTTCATGCACAGTTAATATTCTTAGGATATGTATTATTCCAGACCTCATTTGTGAGGTGATCATTCTAATTAATGTTAAATACAGTCAGAAACTGGCAATATATGTAACTGTAGTGAAAGATTGTTGCAAGAACTCTCATAGAAACCTTTCAGTTCATTCAACCCTCAGGTTGGCTAGCAATAAATCACACATTCTCAGTGACAGTTGCATATCTACTATTTGGAGTGATACTCAGGCAAGAGTAAAAGATATCAAAGAACATTACATTTAGTTGATACATCAAATTGTTAATGGGTGAAATTTGGAGGTCCTTCCTGGGTTTTGGATTCAGTGCTCTACTTTAATGGAAATTTGCTGAATAAACAGTAAGTAACAACTGATTCTGAACCTCAAAATGTGACCCAGTAACACTTACCACTTATGGTGTGCTCTAAACTTTCAGAGCTTTTCTGTGGGTCAAATCTTAAACACAAAGGGGCTATTGAAGTGAGCATGATTTGGTCAATTAACCTGTTAAATCTTTGCATGCAAGGCGGTCGGAGCCTGCTGTGGTTTTGGAGAGGGGTTACTCAGATCCAGTTATTTACAATATGTTGAGAATCCCATGGAGGTTGTATCTAAGTACAGGCTTTGTCAGATCCCTGCTCCTCATGGAATAATAAATCACAGAGAATTTTTTCAGTTGGAGAAACATATTAACGTGTCTGCTACTCCATCTGGAGAGAATAAAATCATAATGTTTTATGATAAATTGCATATATTTCTTGTATACATACCATTTGTGAGATATTTTAAGTTGAAACCACAATGACACATAGAAACAGGTTTTTACAATGAACTATCCATGGAGACTAGAGGAATATTAAGGATTAATTAAAAACATAAGTCAACGAAGTTGATTAGAATGCAAACTAGGTCTAATTTCATGCAGGATCCATTAAAGGCAGCCAAGCTTGTAGCAGAGAGACAAAAAGGCTGAAGAGCTGCTATATTTAGGTGAAAAAATACACTAAAGCCAAGAATCCCATGGATGGGAGATGAAGGGTCCAAGTGACAAAGGCAATTTTGGAAGCACAAACCCAAGTGGGGAATTATGTTGCTGGATTTCCGTCTCACTGAAGGCTTCTCTGAGGTGACTTACCAGAGCAAGTTAAGCAAGATTGGGTCAGTCTTGCTCAATGGCAGTTTGATTCATGGAGGCAGAAGGGCCCAATTGCTTTTTGCATGGCCAGTCTATGTAGTTTGCTCACACCCCACCTAGTAGACAAGGCAGAGCCAAAGTACTAGCAGTGGCCCCTGCAAAATCAGTGTTGTGTGACAGTGATATTCTTATTGCCAGTTTGGGAAGGCCATTTCCAGGTAGTCTGAATTGTCCACCACGCTGATTCTTCTCCTGGCACTCCCTCCTGAACACAGCCTGGAACTGTATCTGACTAGGAAGGGGACTCAGGTTTTCTACTTATACCAGGTGAAGAGATGTATAGGCACACACTTTGTTTAAATTGTGAGATTGTGGGCAGCAGGCATCAATATTTCTCCTTCAAAAATTAGCATGACATGATTGGGTTTGTTTTTAGTAAAACTTTTGATATCATTCCTCTATTGTGGTTATTAGCAATTGCCATGCTGCTTCCCCCTTCCTCCAAAGCTTTCTATGTCCTAATAGCAGCTTCACATATTAATTTCTAGCACCATCCCTGCAGTCAGCTCTGTCATCACAATTGCTCAGCCATTCGACTCACTGTGGTTATTGGTTTGATGGATTACAATCAGAATTTTGATCCCAGAGCAGCTTTGCAATAGCAATTGATGCTGAAAATGACAAATTATATATTCCTGTACCTATATTTGGCTAACTGCCGGCATCTCATCTCACTTACCACTGTCTTTTCCTTCACAACACTTTGATAAGGGGATTGTAGCCAATTGTTGGTATCCCTGAACAAGTGTCAGAACTGCATTTTACTGTACCTTTAACTCCCACTTTAGGTTTTACTGTAATTCTGGTGTTTTCTCCCTCTGAAGAGCCATTTTAGAAGAAGTAGGTATAGGCTTGTCTTTTCTTCATTGCTTTTTGTTGTTTGGGGTTTGCTCTTCAAAATGCAGCTGTTCCTTTATGTAATTTAGTTAAAATTAAAACCTGCTTTCTAGTCTGTTTCATTACAGCTCAGTACTTCTGGGGCTTAAGGTTTGATATTGCACGTAGTGTATTTTTTGCAATCAATTTATTGCAATTCTTAATTTACAGCTGTTACAGAAACACAAACACCCAGCAACTATTTGGTGAGGTCCTCTTCATTAGTTCTCATGCGGAATATAAAACTTTGGGAATTTTGACACAGATGTAAGTGCTATCAAATCTCCAGAGGCCTGGAAACCTCAGAGGTGGCAAGAACGAGCCTGTTAAATACTGAAGCAAGATCTAGAAAATAACAATGACATTCTCCCACTGTTTTGTGTGGACATTCCCCATCATTTTGAGAGCTCTCTTAGACGTGCCTTCTCTCCTTCCTGTTTTTAACAAAAGAATAAATTATGTGGATTTGATTGGCAAAATCAGAAAAATTCCTCAAGTAAGTGCAAACTTAGTCTTCATTTAGGAAGTTATTTGCACTTCTGCTTGATATTTATAGTCTAATGAGGTATAGGAAAGAGGAGAGTACATTGAAACCCAGCTCAGCAGCTTCAGTGTTTATTTGTTCACATGGGATATTCTCTTTTGTGGTGCTTGAAGATCTTTTTGATAAGTGAAGTTCACAAAGATGGTCCATAATTCTTTTTCTGTAGTTAATTCAAACCTTCCAGTTGTGGAGCTATACCATTCAGCTCGTGGTTTGTAGAGATGAAGGTAAAGGGTTTGAACTGTGCCTGCTGTTACTGACACAACACTACTGCAGGTAGCAGGTGCTGGATGTGGCAGGGGAGCTGTGGGGTCTGCACACAAACTTTCCACTGTTTTTTTCAATGCTGAATATCCAGTTTAGAGTTCAAGGGGTATAATTTTTGCGACTGTAAACAATGATGCAAACTGAAAAGCAGCTTTTTTTAACATAAAAAACCTATTCTACTTCAAAGGGCTTATTTAAAGCTGGGAATCAAATGGCATAACTGTTGCAGCCTGTAGCTTCACTCTATCTCTTTTCTCCATTACTTTTCCTCTCTCTGTTTCTGTGGGGAAATTAACTCTTACTGTGCTGTAGACAAAACACAGCTTACTTAGTGTTTGTGACATAATGGGTGGGGAACAGCTAAGCACTTTATTTTGTGGTCAGCTCAGCAGGGTAAACTTGGATTACGTGACAGGTTTTACAAGAGACAACAAGTTGTTCAGGTAACTGTCTTCCAAGCCCTACAAGAGCAAACTACACTGTTGGGTGGAGAAGACCATCTGGATCTTTTACAATGTTCACACACACGTGCACTGAACCTCTTGTCCAGGATGGTAAGAGTTGCTGCTTCTGCTTCCCCTGTATCCTCTCTGTCTTCTCAACCTTCACTTCCAGTTGTTTTCCAACCTGCTTGTGCCACAGTTCTGTTTCACTAAGCCTTGCTCTCCTGACTTCTCTATCTCCTCCTAGTTGTTTCTACCCAGGAATGATGGGAGAACTCATACCAGTAATTCTATTAATGCAGCTTTGGTGAATGGGACTGGTGGAGGACTTTTTAATGTGAGTGACTGCTTAATTATTTAACTTGTATAGCACCAGGTAAAGAGCCAGCTTGGAAGTTGTCATACGTCTTAGCTTATTTGTCTGTGGCATTTTCTCCCTCTGTTTTTTATTCTTCAGACATGGTCTGAAATGTCAGAGTAAGCCAGAAAACTCAATTCTGATACCCCATCTGCCTCCTCCTGCACCAATTGTGCTGTTAATATTGATAACTTGTTGGATATGCAGATGAGAAGTATAATGATGGCTGGCATGTTACATGTTCTTGACTGCTCCTCTGGTGCATTCCACTTACTGTTTTACACACTTTCCCAATGAACCTATTGTCATTTCACTGTACCATGTCCCTTTCTGTCAATCACACGTGTCCTGTAGGCAGCAGCAACATGCTGATCCCTGTGCTTGTCTGTGAGCAACAAAAGATGTGCACTGGGGGGTTTTGGCACATTTTACCCCAGCAAAATGTTCGCTCTGAGTTTTGTTTGATTTTTTTTTTTATACAGGTTGTACCGCAAACAGCATAATCCGCCTCTTAATGTTCAGTTAGTCTTACAAAAGGACAGTCTTTTGTTCCACATTTTCTTTTCATTAAATTTCATATCAGATTGAGCTTTTAGAATACAATGCAAAATCTGGCCTCAAACATTATTTTCTGTTAAGATCCTGAATTTGGAAGTCAACCATCAGTTCTGCTGAGGAAAGAATGGGGCAGAACAAAATGATCTTTGCCTTGCTGTCATGGTAATGGCAGTGAAGTGCTGATAAGTAACAATATGCATCTGTGTGTGAGTTAACTCCTTATGTATCCTTCAGGGAGAAGTACTCCAGCATAGAATATCATCTTTCTCATAAAAATGTGAAGCCAGACTAAGGATTTCAATTAATAAGGGATTATATTCTTATGTAATAAATTGGGCTGCTAATGGTACATGTTTGGAGAGCACGAGTACAGAAGTATTGTCTGATTTCTGTTACATGCAGTAGGGCACTTGTATAAATGATGAGCCCAAAGTTGGGAAGGTTTTATACTGCATATATATATACATATATGTCCCTTTTTCAGTTTTGCCTTCTGATTTTTTAATGTCACCTCTACCTTCTTTTAGTCCATGAGCTGTCCTTTCTGGTCTTAGAAAGTAGCAGGCTGTGTTTGGGCATTAAATCAAGTAACTTAATCTAGATGGATTTTTGTTCTTGTTTTAGCCAGTGTTGTTTTAAGCAGATCTAATTTCAGGATAACTTCCAGCAGGTACTCTAAGGTAGGCTCCTGGTGGAGGGCCGTGTTCAGTCCCCCCACAGCCTTCCTTGCAGCCATGGGTGAGGTGCTCTGAGCTGACACCCTCTCCTTGCTGAATGGAGGTGCTGCTTTCCTGGTGCAGAGCCATGGGGATGCTTTCCTTTTGCTTTGGAGGATTTTGGATTCCACAATGTTGAGCTTCATTTCAGTCTTTTCAGGGACAAACCAAACCTATGCTTGGCATCATTCCATTTTAAACCTTAACTTACCTTGGTAATTTCTGAATCACTTTGCTGCCATATTTTCTGCTATGATCATTGTACTTCTAAAGCACACTGCTGATTGATCTAATCTTGTTACCCCTTGCTTTTTTATGCCTTTTAGTTTCCTCTGTAATTATTATCTATGTTCCAGTACTTTCCTTTAATTCCCTGTGTGCTGTGTAACGACACTAAAGCTGTAATACTTGCATTTATTGGGTTTTTTCCAACTTAATTATATGTTTCTGCTTGTTGGCCCACCCTTTTTTCAAATACTGTCAGACGTCACTGTATCAACAACAGCCACAACTGCCAAACTCCTGCGTTCAGTAGTTAAATCATAGTTTAAATGTGCCACTTTTGTTATTTATATTATTTCCTAGATAAGTTTCTTGTTGATCTTGAAACCACACTTCAAAGCACTGAATATTTTTGCTCATCTCTTTTTCCTTCTGGCTAGGATTATCTTGTGCAGGTGACTTTCTGATGTGAAGAAGACCAGAGTAATGTCCCTATGAAAAGCCAGTCCTTGAGTCTGTTCCCTACTTTGCATCGTATGTATGTACCACACATTTGTTCATTGCACCAATGTAAGTGTCAGTTAAACTCCCATACATCTCCAAATGGCAGGGGAATATTTGGTATAGGATTTTTTTTGTTATAGGATTTGTTTATGGGGGATTGTCTTGATTTGTATGATTAGTAAATGATATGGTGCTTTTTACAAGATTTTTGGGTTTTGTTCAAATTGAGCCTGGTGCATTAATAGCAGAAAGTACATTATCCTCTATAAACTTGCCTAGCCCCTGTCATAAAAGGTCCAATTGTTGTAAATTCTTCTTCTTAGCAGAAGGGAGAGGGGGGCAAGGGCTGAAGTAGCATTTTGCACACTTCCTAGAACAGAATTCTAATGCACAAATTGTAATTGCTACAATTTTTGTGGAGCTTTTTTTTTGGTCCAGTGCTGTGGGAGAAAGGATTATAAATAGTTTCTACTATAGATCATTTTGTACTGCAAGACTTGGAAGCAGATCTACATCTTTCAGATGTCAATTTTTTTCATCTGCATCTGTCCTTAGCTCACACATGGGATTAATCAGACACTTAGGTCTGAATCCACTTTAGAGAAGTGGGACAAGATTTAGAAAGTAAATAAATAAATTAATTAAAAAGTCGTGGTGCTAAATTAAAGATTCTCACAGAATTGCAGCATTTGCAGACCATATCTTCAAAGCTGGAGAAGTTTGCACACTGGCCTATGACACAATACTGAGTTTGAATGTTTTAGAGTTATGGTCATGCAAAACCAAAGGGCTTTTTCACTATATTTTATTCAGTCAGTGTGCGTGCTTTACCATCAACACTCTCAGGTAGCTGTATGTCTTTTAAAGTCTAAAGGGGAAAAAGTGCCTTCTGTGTCACAAGAGCCAGCTCTCCCAGCACCTCCCATACCTGTACCTGGAAAGATGGGGCTGTTGGTTATAAAATGGAGACAGTGATGTGCAAAAGCTCTCAGTTTATGAACCCTCAGATTTTCTGCTCGCATTATCAAGTCCAGACAGGACAGCAATCTACTAGTGCTACCAAATAATGGAAGTTCCCAGCTCTTTTGTTCCTGAAGTTTTGGGGTGGACCAAACCCTTTCAGAAGATAAAGCAGTAAGCTGCTGGAGTCAGACAGTAGCAGAGTTGCCTCTGGGTTACTGAGGGGAGGTAGTTTTACTTGCAGGAAGGTAACTCAAGTAACACACTAACTGTTCAGGTCATCCCTGCACTGGGGTTTTTCACAGTTTGACTTCAGGCACCTGTCAGCAAAACAGCACCTAACTCTGGTGATTGTGGGGCTGAAGGCTCCTGCAGAGTCCAGGGACACCTCTAGCTTCCCCAGCAGCCCAGACACCGAGCCTGCTGGCTTAGGCACTCAGGTGGGATGCCTCAAGCTAAACAGTGACACCAGGCTTTTTAGCCCAGGGTCTAGTCTGCCACAGAGCAGGAGTTTACCACTGCTGCTGCTGGAGGTACCACTTTTGCTGTTTCTTTAGTGCTGAGCACATCCCAGCAACCTAAATGCATGGTGGAAGTCCTCAAAAAGGCAAGCATTAAACCAGCTTTGACGTTGTGGGACTGCAAGCTATTATCAGGAACTTTTCCAGTCAACCACAGCCTTTTTTTTTTTTTTT
>WBMV01003410.1:91757-295475 GCA_013396655.1 Campylorhamphus procurvoides
TTTTTTTGGAGGTTAGCTGGTGTCACAGCTAGTGTCTCTGTATCTATATTTCCCCTCCTTTTTGGATGCTCCCCCAGGAGCAGGGAGGCTGTGGTCTCGAATAATTCCATATATAAGTACAAAATATTTTTTCTTCCTATCCCTTTTCACCTATTGATGAATTAAGAGCTTGTGCAAAAAGGAACAGAGAGAGAACAAAAGACATCAAGCCTCATCTTGTTCACACACTCTGCTGCAGCCCAGAATCTGCTGCTGTGCAGAGTGCCCTTCTCTGGAGTCCTGGGAACCACAGTGAGGAAGAAGATGAGGCTGTTCACCCTGTGTATTGCTCGAGCAAGAATGGGTGCCAAAGTGAGAGTCAGAATCCCAGGACCTGATATATCATGGTCCATTGTTAGCTCTATTTGTTTTGGGGGGTTTTGGTAATTTTTCTTCTAGGTTTTTGTCTCTCTATTTAATTATCCTTTTCATTACTGATTTCCTGACTTAATCTGAATGTGCGTAAATCTCCACCATAGATTTATCATCCCTATAGAAAGTGCTTTCAGAGTGGTTGTGCAGCTTCCCAGAAAAGGGACACTGTTGGAAAATGAAGCTTTCAGATTCAACAATAAGCCTACTATTATGCTGATTTTTGCCAAGCTTTCTCTCACTTCTTTACAAGAGTGAGCTCAAGGCTTTTTTTTGTTTGTTTTAGAACTTCAGTCATTCTTAAGTGTTTACCACCCTGCTCAAGTCCACTCACTGTGAAACATGAGACAGTACAAGATACGGCTGCGTTGCTTCTAGAATCAGATAATGCTCAGGTTCCTTTTTTCAACTGCATGTTTTTGTGAGAGTTTTAACCAGCCTCTTTGCCAATCTGGAAAAAAAAAAGTAAGAATAATTTTATGTCTTAGAATATTGCACTTTGACTGACACAGTCATTTGAGGACGTTGTATTTTAAACCAAATATGAGATCTCAGAGAAGCAATTGAAATTAGCTTTGATATAAGTAATCTCATTGCAAAACAGATTTTTGTTTGTATGTTATATAGCCTGTGTGCTCATAACCATTTAATCAAATTCAGGTCTTGTCTGAGCAAACATAATGGCCATTGACTTATGTGTGGGTTGTGAATTATCCTTTCTGAATTTGACCTGCTTTGAAAGCCAAAAAAGCTGCCTTCCTTGATTTTTTTTTCCTTGGGATCACACATGAAAATGGAGAGGCTTTTCTACTTTCTAAATTTTTCTGCATGTTAAATATAACTTTCTACTGATAACATGTAGGAGCCCAGCCTCTCTAGGGTGTTGGACCATTGCAACTGTCAGAATTTTTTATAGTTATGAATTTTCTTTTTCTTCTTTCCATGTTGATACTCTATATAATACTCCTTAGGACTCCACACAGGGCCCTTGAAAGGACCTTCTGTCTTTTCTTTGCTTGGCTGATTTCTCCTAAGCCAAGCATGTAAACATCTATCTCCTGAAGACATATCCCTGTTAATCACTTCTGGTGCCTCTCTTTGAACTACTTTCCGTTAACGTTGCAGTTTTCAACTGCTGTTAACAAAAGCCAGGATAAAATGTTATTATCAGCCCTTCTCCTGGCTTAAAAGACCCCTGTTACATTTATGCCCTGGATTAGCCACTTCTGTACAATGTAAGCTATGTAATTTGCTGCTTTCCGTATCTTCACCCTCAGACCTGTTGCCAAACCACTGTGACTGTACCAGTTTATTTTCAAATTTTTGCGTTGAATCAGTTTTCCCGTGTTGTGAGCCAGAAACAGTTTTGTGCCAGGGGAATTTCAGCTGATTTAATTTGTTGCCAATTAACAAACTTTTTTATCACTGATTCTGGTGTTGAAACCAACAAACAAATACGTATGTAGAGAGAACACACCTCAGCTCCCTTCCAGACACTTCTCCTCCACACTCCATGGTCTCCAGTCCTGTTGCTGCACATGGCATACAGTCCCTTTGGAGAGGCAGGAGATGAGGCTTTGTAGTTAGTGCATTGGGCAGCACTTGGAAGACCTGTGTCCTATTTCTGCACCATTTCTTTCTATGTTACTGTCTCTTATCTGTAAGCCAGAAAAAACGGCAGTGACCTGCTTCAGGCAGTGCTTTAAAACTGACTGCCAAGAAGCAGTCCAAAAGGATGTGGTACTAGGGATGTGACTGAAGTATTGGAGTCTGCCAGTCTTGTGGGAGCTGTGGGTGTTTGAAGAAGAGAGGAGATACAACAATTACATAGGGATATAATTTTATTACCTTTGTGTTCAGTTGGCTCCCGTTCCATCACTACTAGCCCTAGTAGTGATCAAGTGGGAGAAGATACGAACCCACGTCATGTGTGAGGGGTGTTCTTCCCCTTCAGAAACAATGAATTTACAAAGGCTGCATTGTGACATCCCTCCGGATTACTGCAGCTCATGGAGTGTGACATGTCAGTTTTCAAGGTCCTTTTCATGACAGGTTGCGAGCTGCTGGAGCTTTGGTATCAACTGGTTCTCAGCTAAAAATTCTTTAAAGAAAGGGGGATGTGATGTGGTATTTTTAGCCCAGGTCATTTCAGTGGTCTGGTTCATGAGTCAGTTTCATAAACTGAAGAGAATAACAGATTACAGTGCCAAAATGGAGTCAGGAAGGCTGCAGGAGAGCAAGAAATCGTAAAGGCACCTTTACTGCCAAAGTTACTACATTGTACAGTTACACCTGGATTATCTCATAATCTTTATCATGTACACTGAGGTCTGGAAATTCCTTTCTTCTCTTGCAGGTGTGAAACTGAGGCCCATAGAAATTAAATGAGTTGCCTGGGCTCACATCGGAAATATGACCATGGGTGTGTAGGAAATTGTGAACTGAGGATTTAATGCAGAATCCAAAATTGTTGCTCTGACCAGGCCGCCTCACTTCTAATATAGCCCAAATGTTCCAGCCAGGATGCTTAATTGTTGTTGATTATCATTTTGCCTTTATCAATTATTGACCTCTACAGAGAAACTGAACCACTGCAACATGTGTTGATCCATAAGGTTCATACTGCTATTTGGCATAAATGGAAGATGAGAACTAAACTCTGGGCAGCTGGTGTCCTCTTTTTGAAACTGTAAGCTCGGCATCCAGCCAAATATACTGCAAGTCAATGCAGATTTGCACATTTCATGCAAAAATTAAAAATCTGGTGGAGTAATGCTAAAATTCCTTCAATGCTGCTGTAGAATCTGTGTCACCTTGTCTGAAGATCAGCTCCTAGGTATTGGCCCTTTATTCCTTAAAAAAAAAGTTGGCAGATGTTGCATCAGTCTCTGTAGGAAGGGCTCCTGTTCCCTGAAGGTTTGTTTAAGGCAGCTATTCATGATCCTCACTGCAGAATATACATGTTCCCTTCTATGTTCCCATTCCAGCCCCTGTTTTCAGTTGCCGCAGATGGCAATTTCCTTGTGCCAGCTTTTGCACACACCTGAAGGCTTTCCAAAGCTGTTATTCCTTCTTTATTTGTTTACAACTCAGACTCCTACTTAGTGGTTTTCTGACTCGTGTTTAGTACCCACACAACTCCTCCCTCAAAACTGTCCAAATACACCATTTCTCCCACCAGTGATAGATGAAAATAAAAGAAAAAACAAAATCATTGGGAATTAATTTCTGTGTATTCAGGGTATAAAATCTTTATTGGAAAATATATAAAATGTAGACCACTTAATTTTTGTTTAACTTTTCTAAATAGATTTACAGTTCATGTTAAATAATGAACTTTAAGTCACCAGTTTTTCAAATGCCAAAAGTAAAGACCTGGAATGAAGTTTCAGTTCAGTTTTTTCTTCCTGCTATGCTGTCACACAAAAACCTAAGCTATTTCTGGCTGTTCTTATTTTTAGGTTGTTCTTCATATACCATTTACTGTCATTGAAATTAATGAGAAAATAAAAGGAGTGACCTTTGGCTGAGCACATACAGTTTATGCATGAGCTAAACAGCAGGATCCTTTTTCATTCTTCTTTTTCCCACATTCTCTTTCTTCCTGCTCTCCCCCATCCAAATATAATTTGTAAAGCCTTTAGAGCCTTTCATTCTATGTGTTTCTACTGTGTTCCTTTAGACGAGTCTCAGGTCCATGATTCACATCTATTCTCTTGTGCTGAAAGGTCAGTGGCACCCTTGTTTTATGAATATAATCCACTGTTCTCTTGAACTTCAGAATCGTTTCCAAAACTCCCAGGCAAAATTCATACAGCTCAGGGTGCAGATAAATGTCAGCACTATTATAAAGAGCACTCTCACAACACAGATACAAGTCTGGACATTTAAAGTTATGTTATTTCAAATAAACCAGTGTTTAGTGAAGATCTGAATGGTTTTGAAGACATGACTCCTACTGAAATGGTAATCCTGAACCTGTGGCCTCACGGTAATGTTGAATATGTAACTCATGCCCAGCTTTCTGCAGCAGGTGGATGAGTCCATTCGACACATACTCATGCAGGGAAGCCACTGGGACTGATTAGAGTGGAAACTGCCCCGGGAGGTTTCCTTGGGCACCGCTGTCATGGCAAACCATGCGCTGTCACACTGAGGTTCTTCTCTGCCAGCCCACCTGCCTGCCTTGAGGAAACGCTCCCAGCTCTGCAGGTGGGTCGGATACATTCTTATTATAAATTGCACCTTGAAAGATTTTCAGTGCTGCAGTTTGTGAATCCTTGGTTGAGAATGACAAGGCCCAAGTGCCACTTCCAAACTGTGTTTGAAGATGAAGGAGGTTGGTTTCCTGGCTGAGAGCAGGGATTTAAGTAGAGGTGTGCTATGACCAAGTCTCCTTTGTGCTAGCTGGAAAAGAGCTCTGCAACCATTTTGACAGGGAACACTATGATTTTCTAGTCCTTGTGGCACACAGTGCTAATAAAAATGAGAACTGATACGTGTTTGGGTAAGGGAAATGCTGATCACAGTGTAGGGTACTGATACTGATAGTAAATGCAGATTACAGTTGTTTATGGAAAATTTGCTTTTGTTGTTGTGCTGTGTGCAGTTGTGCCTCTGCATTTCTAGTGTTTAAATTTAAGTGGGTAGTTATTTACTGCTCCTTTAGCTTTGCCTTAGCAACCCTGACTGTGTACTTTATTTGGACCTTTTAGGTGATATTTTAAAACACTGATTACTGAAAAACTCAAGTTTTTATATTCTTGTTGTTTGCTACAAGTATTCAGACATTACAGCATGGGTCAGGTTGGAAGGGACCACAGTGGGTCATCTGGTCCAACCTCTCTGCTCAAGCAGGGTCATCCCAGAGCACATGGCACACACAGGATTGCATCTAGAAAGCTCTTGAGTATCTCCAGTGATGGAGAATTAGCATCTCTGAGCAACCTGTTCCAGTGTGCAGTCACAGCACAGTACAGCAGCTGTTCCTCATGTTCAGGTGGAACTTTCTGTGCATCAGGTTCTGCCCATTGCCTCTTCTCCTATTGCTCAGCACCACCAAGAGCAGCCTGGCGCCATCCTCTTGGCACCCCCCTTTTAGATATTTAAACACATTAATGAGATCCGCTCTCGGTCGTCTCTTCTGGAGGCTGAAATCCATCAGCTGGCCATGACTGACGTTTCCTTTTCCTTGGCGAGAGGCTGGTGAATGTCTCTTCCCGCGCGGGTCGCGGGTGTTTTACCCGTGCATGGCAAGAGGGGCGCGAGTGCATCCCGTGCCGCGGCTGAGGCCGGGGCCGCTCTCTCCCAAAGAGGGCCAGGCGGGCAGGGAGGAGGCGAGGACAGGCGTGGGTCAGGCAGCACTCCCCCACCGCATCCCCTCCCTCCCCTCCTCCCCTCCCTGCCGGTGCCGCGNCGGACCCCGCACCGCGCCCGGCCAGCGCCGCCTGCTCGGGCAGCCCGGGCCCTCGGGGGCTGACTGCGCGCCCGCACGGACGGGTGTCACCGAGCCGGGTGTGCCCAGCCGGGTGTCACCGAGCCGGGAGTGCCCAGCCGGGTGTGCCCGCCCTGCCCTCGCTCTCCTCGGGCCGTGCGGGTCCCTGTGCGCGCCCGGCGCTCCCCGAGGCACGGACGGGGCCGCTGCCGCTGCTGGTGCCGCTTCCCCACCAAGCCACCCCGCTGAGTTATTTGGGTTTTCTTTTAACTGCGCCAAGGTAAAAAGATCACTAAGGTGATACGGTGTTTTTGTGTGTTTTTTGTTTTGTTTATTTTTGGGGTTTTTTGTGTTTGGTTTTGTTTGGGTGTTGGAGTTGTTTTTTATTTAGCCTTCGTCGTGTTTTTTTTACTGTGCATAAAAAATTAATGGTTAGGTATGGAATTCGTTGATAAGCGGTGGCAGCTGGCAGTATTTTATTCTCTATCAGAATGTAGTGCCTCCTTTGTTGAGCTGTAAATTAATAGTGTAAGCTTCTTCCCCACCCTCAGCCTCATCGTTCTGAGATGCGAATCACTTGTACTACCAGATTTGTTTTCTTTAGGAGAGCTAAGAGGCAGCACAGAAAATCCATCTGTTTCGTTCCAGGTCACATTCCACTGGATTGATTGGGTTGATTTCAGCTTGAAAATGTGCTTCAAGGCAACTAATGGTCTTTGTGGGAATTCTCTTTTGTTAATTTTCAAATTTGAATTACCAGTGTATGCATAAAATATTTTTCTTGTGTTTTTTGGGCTCCTAATGCAGTCATAAAGTATTTTCCATAGCATGATGATTCAGGAAGGTAAACTAAAAACTTTCTACACAGAAAGTGAAAAAAGCCACTGCATGCAGAATGTCAGGTTAACTAGGAACGTATTTGTACTGGCCATGAGAAAAATCTTGGATAGTAACCTGTTGAATGCCACTAGCTGCTGTCAGCAGGACACTGTGCCCTTGCCACAATTGTTTCTGTGAATGCAGTCATACCGTGTAAGTGTAGCATGATTTCCAGGTCAGAACAGGCTGGTGAATTTTGTGAGGCACCATCACAAACTGAACATTGCTGCTGGGCTGTGAGTGTTCTCCCACTAATTGTTATGGGAGTGGAAGGAGTTTGGCCCTTTATGAGAACAGCAGGATCTGTTAAACGTAATGAGACGCTAATCAAGATAAGGCTTGTACTCTGTCAGGTGCTGTATAACCATGCAAGGAGGTAAGGTCACAACTCTGGAAAATTCACTGTGTAAGAAAGCGTTATGATTAAGATGAATTAAATTAAGTACTCTTAAAAAATGTTCTCGGGGTTATCCCTAAGGACTGTGGAAGAAGACTCTTCACTTATGCCTGGGCAAATGCCTGAGAAGAACCATGTGCTTGAGAATTATTGTTTTGTCTGACATTTAGTAGTGAGCCTGAAAATCGAACACAAGCATCTTTCTGTGCTGAGAGAGGTTTGGTTCTGAATTTAGATCAATTATTCTTATCTAGCCCTTCTTGCTCAAAAAGCCAGAAACGAGGCTATGTCAGGACACCTTCCTGCTGCTTTCCAAATTCTAAGGAAATACGTGTCTGGAAGAAAACACAAAGATTCCACTGGCCTACATTTTCTTCAAGTGTTTCTCTAGCAATCATGGAAGTACCGAAGCTGTGTCTGTTAGCAGTTGGAGGCAACCTGTATTTGATATTAATTCCCCTAAACTGTTAGTTTTGTTCCTTTTCACCCACGCATGTGGCCTCTGTTGTTCTAGGGACTGTGTTTCCTGGTACGTTTTCAGAGGTTACATCTTAAAGGTCTTTAGAGGCTGTTATAAGCAATGTTAGTCATGCAGAATACAAGAAAACCCCACCTCAGTAATTTTCTCAAAAAAGTGTGGTGTGGTGCTTTGCACGTCTATAAAGAGGTCAAACTCCACTCTGCACTGTGTACTGGAGGATAAAAGTAAAGCCGTGTAATGACTTGGAGCAGAAGATCCAAGGGCACTGAGACTTTGCATCTAGGGAAGAAAAATAGCTTGCAGTTAACCATTAATTGTAGTTGACTTGTTGCTAATATTAAGGTTTCAACTGTCCATGTTACTCCAGGGAAATATGACTCCATGCCTATGGCTGGTGCTGCTGTCTCCCCCGTGTTTTTCTGAACGTCCAATCCCCCAGTTTCTCTGTTCTTCCTTCTGACTTCCCTCCTCAGATGCTTCACTAGCTTTCTCACAGTTTTCTTCTAATATGAGAACAAACAGTAGTGAAATAGTTAATTCGAGTAGCAAAATACCTTTATTTTAGACTGGATGGCTTCCCTTGCTAATAGTTTTTTCAAAGCAATGCTCCATATCATCATTATATCAAAGAATTTAGTCCTGAACTTCACTGAGATTAGCCTGGGGCCTTGCACTTCACACCTCTGTGCCCTGGGGGTTTCTGCGCACCTTGAGCTTCAACAAGGTGCAGCAGCATTCTTTTGCCTCTACTTTGCATTTAGAGATTCTCTTTACGTTCCTGAGAACTGTAAGCTGTTGTTTTGGAGAGCATGAGATGATGTGGTGTGTAGTTGCAGGTTTATTTGTTGTGGCAGGACTTTTACTTCCAATGTGTATCTGAAAGGGCCATCATGGGTGCTTCCTGCAGTAAAGATTTTGGCACGAGTAGTGCAGTCTGGTAACATGCCAGGGACCAGCTCCTTGCCTCATGTAATTTGCTGGGGTGGTCAGAAGAGCTAAATCCAACTGGCACCTTGACCAACAGTGTGTGCAAAATATATTGTTTAGTTTCGGCTGCCATGAGTGGGAGCACAAGGAATATAAATTTTGGGTTGTAGCAAGAAGCTGGGGAGTGAAAACTGACATTTTTTTGGTTGTTTAGTTTCACAGTACGTGGGTGGAACATATGGGTGAAGAGGGCAAATCTGACAGCTGTGACTCCTGTTTGTGAATGGAAGTACAGTAACTCCCTAGTTCTGGGCTAGAAGCAATCTGGTTTAGTTTATTAGCTTCCACTGTCATTCCTGCTGAAAGTTTGTCCATGTGAAGCTTGTTTAGAAACTCTGTAATGAAATCATGTGTGCAAATCCCGTTTTGAGAGTTTGTCTGTGTGTGTCTTTGCATGTAAAATCTGAGAACTGAAATGTGATTGAGGTGGGTGGAGAAGTAAAACATTTCTTGCTTCTGGGAAGTTGTCAGCAGTAATTGGCCTTTTTTTGTGAGGAACTTCAGACACTTCAAAATTAGAGTCTAATGCTTGTTTCTCAATATATAAAAAAAGGGTCTTTTTCTTGAATAGGCTATCTTATACTTACGGGTGATGCCAAATTTGCTCAGTTACTAAAGTGATTATTAAGCAACACTGACAATGCTTTCACTTATTATCCCAGTACAATTATCCTTCTACTAGATGTTGTACTAAAAAAGCTCCCGATGATTTTCTGTTTACACAAGGCAAATAGTGCTGCAGACCCTAATTAGTGTTTGGGAATAAAGTCAAAACTCTGCATGTGTTTTAAACTTCTCTTGTGAAACAATAATAATGCAGAATGCTTTCCCATCTATTTGTAATACAAAAGAGACTAATCTAAAAATATGCTCTGCATGTACATAGTAGGAAAGGATTGTGGCATAACATTTTCAAAGCTTGTTCTTTTCTTGGTCTGCTTTTAACTGAAACTGCAGTTTCTTCAAAAACCAGGAATTACAAATGAATCTGCAATACTTTGTGACTCCTTGTCCTTTCCTTCAGACAAAAGGCCCTTTCAATCCATTGTGGAACAGTCACTGATTTTCATGTGGTCATTCAAGAAAAGGATAGCGATTGGCCTTCATAATAGGCCATTCAGTACTCTCTCTAGTGGTTTGCTGACTGAAAAAAAAACGCCTATGGCTGTGTACTGTGTCCAGTGTTTAAATTACTGATGAATCTAATCTCCCAAGTGCTGCAAAGGTAAGAGTTCAAATGGCAAAGAAGCCTCACCTGTTTGTGAATACCAGTGTGCTGCTGCTCCGAGCTGGGGACAGATTTTGGCCCGTGTGATCTGGTACAGTTTTATTTGATTTTCTCTGACGGTCTGTTCTATTTCTTTTTTTCTTTTTCTCAAGTGGTAACTTAAGCCTGGTGTTTCCATGAACTGTGCTTCTGAAAGGGCTGATGCTGTTTTATGTCCTGAGTGGCGTTGAGCAATGTTATCTGTGCTGTGCATAGCCAAGTGAACTGTGAGTATGATTTCTTGGGAGGTGACTATCCTCGAAAGTTGTGGGTGTGTTTTGAGTTAGCAAAAGTTCAAGCAGCAGCAACCACTGTTGTGTTGACAGCGCAGTCTCACAGAGTTATCTCTCTGTGCTGGTAAGGCCAGCCTGCCTGGCAGCATTTCAAAATAAACACCTCGCATTCAGGGTAGGTAGGTTGGGGTTTGTTGTCCCAACCTTATGTAAAATCCGTGCAAGAATTTGTGGTGTTTGACTGAGTCTTACCTGGAACAGCACCAAAAGATATTGTTTGTGCTATGAGACATTTCTGAATGGTAGTAGCACTTCAGGATCCTGGCTGATTTTGTTAGAAATCTGTGCAGTACTTGCCCCGAAGGTTCAGCACTGGAGTGTCTGCCTGAGTGCTGTCTGTGGCACCTGACTTTCCTCACTGCTGAAGAGTGGTGCATGGTGGCAGATCAGGACTTGAGGCTTTCCTTTTGGCTTAGGCACAACTGCCGAGAAAGAGTACTGGGGCTCTGGATGAGTCTGAGCTCAAGCACATACTTAAATGGTTGTTTCAGATTAAATTACTTAGTAATATATAAAACCAGCTTTCAGTGTGTACTGTCTTATACACATCCAGTTTGTGGCTTCATCTTCTGCACTGCTCTTAAGCTATCCACTTTTAGTAGTTAAATTGCGGTGCTGTGTATGGTTCTCTGTGTAAAATTCAATGCAATAAAAGCATTGCACATGCAGTCTGGGTGTGGTGGTACTTCTCAGTGGGATTGTGTTCAGAAGCTGTGGTTTATGCTCGCAGTGAAAAAACCTACAAGTCCCAAAATGTCATCACTATTGGATTTCTCCTTTATGTGTTGATGGAGGGAATAACTATTTTGTGCAGTAATACTAGCCTGTGTAGAACTTGATTTAGTAGTCTTTAGGACTTGGTCTGAATGAAATATTACCTTTTCTGTTTTCCAGTAATAACTTAGTTCTGGCTAGAAATTGAGTTGGCTGGTTTGTTAAGGTGCTGGCATGAAGTTGTGTTTTGGTGTTAGAGTTGGAGCTTATGCTCCATGCACTGGATGTGTTGGAGTGAGGGATGGTGTGGAGATAGACTGCCTGCACAGCACACACATAGAGAGAAGTTTTGCCGTCTGTTCCCACAGCTACTGAGGTTTTCCATGTAGTGCACCCACTTTGTTACTATGATGAAAGAGGGAAACCAACTTCTCATTAAAATCCTTGAGGGTTTCTTCCTCCACAGTAACCAAATTAGGTTGTGTACAAACACAGTGGAAGCCAGGAAGGACTAGATGATTCATCTGGCCAGCAGAGGCAGGCAGGTCTGAAATGTCAGCAAAGAACAGGTGAAAGGAGTCGAAAGGTCAGGTGTGCTATCAGATGCAGAGTTCTAGCGCAGGTAGGACAAGAGATGCCTGGAAAAGGTCTGCAGTGTGAGGGCAGTACAAGTGAACTAGGGCAGCTGCTGTGTAAGGGTGCCTGGAGGCTTCTAGTAGTGAAGACAGCAGAAGATGGTGGTTGGAAGGAGCCCTGGTGGGGAGGAAAAACTGTGCAAGTTCCCAGGGCCCAGATGAAGGTCTGACAGTCAGAACCGGTCTGATCATGTCTGTTTGGTCACTCAAGTGGGAATGGGGGCTCATAAGGTGATGGTGAAAGGGTATAATTACAGGGAATAATTTTTGAGTGTGATAGTAATGCAAGATCAGGTCTTACCTAGCCCTGATGGGGTTTTCCTTAGGTTTGGCCTGCTCGTTTAAGGATCTGTTGGAAATTATGTGCTTGCAGCATTTTATATGTTACTGATTTAGAGTCTGATTTTCTTAGACTTATACTCACTGAAATCCACAAATAGAGAGTTTGGCCCATTATCATTGCTTCCTTGCCACTCAATAAAAACAGTTTTCCCTTTATCTGTTGCTAAAACTACATACCTGTCTTAAACATCCGTGCTCTTGGGCCTTGTTGGTCTACACGTGCTGATTATCTACCAAATTGCTAGTGGGTTAGAAGTTTTTGCAGAGGGCAAGCGAACATGGTTGGCATAGAGTTGATTGTGATAGCTGTGCTGGCCTTTTTTTTTTTTTTTTTTAAATGTAGTAATTATTATTTTATCCTAAAAGAAGTAAAATATCCAAACAGTGATGTGTTGGAGAAGCCTTGAGCAGAGCAGACAATCAGGTCTACATCAGAACTGTGACTCTTTAATGTATATTTTTTTGTGAAAGGAGACTGTGGAAAAGGTTCTAAGAGTAAACAAAACCAAGGAAGTTCTGAGTAAGGACAGACATTTGGATGTGGATACCCTGCCCCTGAGGTGTTTAAGATCAGGTTAGGTGAGGCGCTGGGCAGCCTGATCTAGTGCTTGGCGTTCCTACCCGTGACTGGGGGGTTTGAACTAGGTAGTGTTTCATGTCCCTTCCCATCCAAACCATTCCATGATTCCATGATTTGGCAGTCTGGAAAGTCACTCCGCTGTTGCATAATGTGGCAACAGATGATCATGTATGAAATTCATCCTTTGCACTGCCGTGAGTACAGTGAGGATTGCAATGAAGAGATGACTGAGAGGGGACCTCATTAATGTGTATAATTATCCAAAAGGGGAATGCCAAGAGGATGGAGCCAGGCTCATCTTGATGGTGCTGAGCAATAGGAGAAGAGGCAACAGGTAGAAACTTTCTGATGCCCAGTAAGTTCCACCTGAACATGAGGGAGAACTTCTTTACTGTGCAGTGACCACGCACTGGAACAGGTTGTCCAGAGAGGGTGTGGAGTCTCCATCCCTGGAGATATTCCAGAACCCTCTGGACCTAATCGTGTGCAATGTGCTTTGAGATGACTGCTTGAGCAAAGAGGTTGGGCCAGGTGACCCACTGTGGTGCCTTCCAGCCTGACCCATGCTGTGGTTCTGTGATCTCTTGACAAAGAGCAATGGGTTTTTTCCTTTGCTACCAGGGTGAGGTTCATGTGTTGGCATTTTAACGCCTAATTCCCCTCTCTTATGTTGCACTGTATCCAACCCTGATCATTTTGCACATTACCTTATAGATGAGGAGAGGTTGGAAATTTTTATTGCTTTCCTGGTGTTGGAATTTCAGGCATGTTGAGTGCAGGAGGTTTTAATTGGAATTGTGTACAGTCAGGTCCTCTGAAAATCAGCCTGTAGGTGAATGATGGTACTTTCCAAAGCATTTTAATGAGAATTGTCAAACAGCAAAACCTGATTTCTAAAGCTGTAACAAGGGACTTTTTAGATAGAAGAGGGATTGTTTTGTAGTTGCAAGGTCTGTTAAACTGCAGAAAGGTTGGTCATTACCATTGTTGCATCATATTAAGAAGCAATGTAAAGTCAGTCATTAATTAAACTGAAAAGCATACTTTTAAACTGCTGTTCACTATTTTGTGTAAATAATACCTTCTTCAGTTTGGAGAGCTGCTTAGCTTAGTCCTAAAGATTCCTTTTCCATGAATTAAAAAAGAAGAATCTCAGGGTTGCAGTTACTGATGGCAAAAAACAGACATTTTCTATCATGGTACGTGCTCCTTCTGGACTGAACTTGGCCTGCCAAGCTCTGCATCTTCTCTGAGCTGCCTGTGAAGTCAGGGCTCTTATGCACTGCATTTTGGAACACTTTCAGTTTGCAGTACTGACCACAGAAAGAGCTTTGGGAAGGAATCTGCTGTTAGTTGAAATGTAAAGTACAGCAGATGGGCTCTAAGAGACAGGTCATAAATTATTAACCATCTGTGTTAATACAAATGTAGAAAGGTACCTATTCATGAATTAAAGTTTAACACCCCCCATGCAAGAAAACCCCAAACAAAACCAATAATATAACCACAGGAAGTTCTACCTGAATATGAGGAAGAACTTCTATACTGTGCAGTGACCACACACTGGAACAGATTTCCCAGTAAGGTTGTGGAGTCTCTCTCAGTGGGAGATATTCAAAAACCCTCTGGATGCAATTCTGTGCCATGTGCTCTGGGATGACCCTGCTTGAGCAGAGTTTGGACCATATGATCCCCTGTGGTCCCTTCTAACTTTACCCATTCTGTGAAATGATGTAATAATTTCACTCTTATTTTGTGATTTGATAATTCTGCCTTTAATGGTCAGCTTTTACAGTGTGTTGTAGTCCTGAACATAAACCAGGAGTTGCTTGTCTGGCTTCTCAGGTCCATTGACTTCACTAATTTAGTAGAAGCCACCAAGGTGGCTGAGATAATTCTAATTTTTAACATATTTGTGATTAAGGTGAGTAGGAGGTGGTCAGACAGTGTGAATGTTTGAAATCTGCAGGTATGGATGTTTGGGTGTGAACGGTTCAGTTGTTCATACTGAGGACTGAAGTTATGGGTGATACGAGTGGAGCCTGGACCATCAGGTCGGTCTGTGAAAGCCAGGAGGCCTTGGAAACAAGAAAGATAGGTTGGAGCTATTGTGTGCCACTTCCCTCTTCTACTTAAGCAGAACATATCTCAGGGCATAAAATGGAAAAATAAACAACATCAATGTACTATGAGTTAGCAAAGCTTAAACAGGCAACTGATAGTTTGCAAAGCAGTGGCTGGGCTGGAGATGGTAGCTTGGCCACGTTGCATGCATGTAATGTTTTTCATGCAACTTTCTGTCGCTAAATGTGATGTTACTTTTTTAGTGTACCATAAAATATGCAGACTATATCTTGTGGGTGAGTGGATATTACTGGAATAAACTTTGCTCTTGGGATCTCAAAGGCACTTGGAGTAGAGGTGCCAAGTCATAAGTCAATTGCTGAGGCTCAGTGTCAGCAGTAAATGCGTGTTTGTTCCTAGGAAAGTAAATGCAGATGTGAATTCAGAATAAATGATCTATACAGAAGATGCTATGCCCATAAACTGAGGTGAACTGATTTCCTTTAACATGGGATGTATCTTAAGTTCACTGAAGGCATTCCAGATTTGTACCAGTGCTTACTTTTATCCAAACTTATTAGCAGAATAGAAAATCACAGTGTATTTTTGCTTTATTTTAGCCAGATTCCTTTGTAACTAAAAGACTGACACAAGCATTTCAGCTGAGGCCCATGCAAAAATATTTTAAATCATCAGAGAAACAGTAAGTGCCAGTGTGAGAAGTTTGCTCAAGAACTTTGGGTGTTATTTTGTTATTTGTATGTCATTCCCATGAAAAGGCTGCTTTGACATACAAATTACTGTTTCCTGGAACCTTCTGTTTCAGGGCTGTGGGAGCTCTGTGCTTTCCTTTGTGGTGTGAAATACCACATGGGAATGAGATCTCATTTACACTCATGACAGGGTCTGACCAAGATACCCTGGGTAATTTTGCTCCTCCTTCCTATTAAAACTTCAAGAGAGGCTAGAGTTATATTTACATTTGTAAATTGATTTCATTTTTCATTTTTGTTCATCATGATCCCATTCTTAGAATCTGAATGCACAATAAAAGAGAGTATTTCCCCATTTGAAATGGAGAGAAATAAGGATTGGAGTTTTATATGAGAGGTGCATGTCTAACCTCTGTGCTGTACAAACATGCTTTGTGGTTGTGTTCAACTGTTGTAGGAGTGCCTAGAAGGAGAGCAGAGTGTGAAATTGTGTAGATGACAGCTGGCTGCGAGTTCTCAAGCCTCCTGTCCACACATCAGGCAAACTACAGTGGAGTCAAGTGGAATCACACCTGAGGATCCCATTGCTGCTGCAGTACTGGACCCTGGGTGTTGTCGTTCCTTCCTGGGCAGGATGCAGTGCAGTAGAACTGCTCTAGTGGGTGATGCAGTGTGTACATTCCTCTGCTGGGCTACTTTCCAGTAAGGGTTCTCAGGAGGTGCTCTCCTCTTTGAACTTCAGATGCACTTATGTTACTATAAAGACAGACTTAACACTGTTCTCAGGACACGATGTAGTGTTGACTAACAGTTCTACTTTGCACATTGATGGTGAGATGTTTTTTCACAAGCAGTGAGGGTGGCAGTAGACCAAAACCCTTAAAGCCCTCTTGTCTCTCTGTCTCAGTGTAACTTGGAGGGGACATCTTCAGATGTGGTCTCTAGCTGGGGCTTTTTGGTGATTTTAATTCTTCTTTATTGTAGTCTTTGATACTGGGTAATGCAAAGTAAAACTCAGTATCAGCTGGTTACCAGTATGAGGAAAAGTTGGAAACCTGTTCTGCAGGATTGAGCTTTCTAATGCACCCTGTGAACTCTCCATACCTGCATATTGTGTGTTAAGTGTACATCTGCTGTAGCCGGGCTGTGTTGCTTTTGCTCCTGATCTCACTGCCCTGCCTGTGAGATAAGGTGTAGTTCATTGCAGCATACACTCAATATCCACAGCCTTGGTGCTTTGACTACCCACCACACATTGGTTGTGTTCGGTAGACACCCTTTGTTTCCTAAAATAAGGTCTCATCAGTTAAAAGCATATGCACTCATATGATACTTTTTAAAAAATATCATTTGCGTACTTTTCTTTCTCAGAATGTGATTATGTCTTGAAATATATATACAAAAATACATTGGCCTTTCTATTAAGAAAGTGTCTGTTTTAGAGCAGTTAAGTTGCTTTATAAAGTGCTGAATAAGAACTATTTGACAGACTTGAGGGCACAAGTGATTTTGCTTAAGTGTGCGAAATATGAAGTGCTGCTTCCTTCAGAAGCTTCTGTCCCTCTGTGGGGAGGCTGAAGACAGATTACGTGGAGGATGTGCCAGTTTGAAAATAGTGCTGATTGCAGTTGCATTGAAAATGAGGTGTTTCGCCTGTGGTTCACTGTAGAAGCTGTAAAACACTTGATTGTTCTGATGTGCCAGAGAAGAAAGGGAGGGGATGTTTCTGGCCAGAAAGAAAATAACATTGTGGATACTTTTTTGAACTTACACTTTTTATCACCAATTTTTGGAATTAATTTTAAGGTTATGATCTGCATAGATGAACATATTCAAGATTTACATGGGTCCACAGTGAATATTCTAATAAATCTGTGGAGGTTATTTTTAATTTGTTAACATGCTGTCTGAGACAGTATTTTTGAGTTCCCAAGCCTCAAAAAGAGGAAGCTGTCCTGATAGACTGACCTTTCAGTATGCAAAAGTGGCAAGTAAAGTTGAAGTGGCAGCAGAATTCACTTCAGAGGGAGGCAGTTTTCACACAGAGGCATGAAGAGTCCACAGATTGTACAGAATCTTTTCCTTATTTTTAGGATTTTTTGGCCCCTGAAGTGTACAGAAGGGGAGATCCTGTAGCTCTTCTAGGCACTGAACGCATCCTGGCTCATCAGGGCATCAGCAGGTCTTAACCAGGGCTTTCCAGCTTTGTGGTGTTGCTTGGTTACCATCATTCCCACAACTCTCAAATAAAGGAAGAAAAGCAAATGTAAAAAAAAAAAAAAACCAACCCTGGTTTCTATTTATGGGGTAGACTACTGTACAGATCCAAACAAAACAGAATTGTAAATCCTCTACAGCTTCTTTAATGATAATTTTTTTCCTCAAGTGTTCCACTTGGCTACTCCCAAAGGCTTTTTGTTTTAAGTGTGTTTTTTTCAGTATATTGGGCTATTTCTAGGATTCTGTACAAACTCATTAAGTTCAGGAGCTGGAATCTTGACAAATAATAACTTGTGTTGTTGGGCAGTCTTGCTAACTCCAGATGGGATACTGCCTTTCCAGGCATACTTTATGTGCATTCTCAGGTCAGGGCAGGGAAGAGCGTGCAAAGCTTAGCTTGTAATGTGTTAGGGGGTATTTTCTTTAGTAATAATAATGGACTGTCACAACTGTTTGACTGAGGATGTAATGTATTTTTTTTTTTAATATTTTCAAATGTAGCCTCAGAAGTCCTCTCCTGCCCTTAGGGGAATAATTTTGGCATGTGGGCTTATGTGTTTCAGGGAAAATTCTTAATTCCAATTAGCTGATCTTGACAAAGTACACAGACTTTCTGAGAACTGAGTAGAGTGTTTGTGCCTAGGTAGCTATTCTATTGTTATGCCTGCACCACTGAAGAGTTCTGCAAAATGACAGGTATCAATTTTTTATCACTTTCAGCCTGAAATAGATAACTCTAAGACAGTCATTTTATTTCTGTGTTACAAATGAGTACAAGTTTCTTTTCATGAAGTTTATTCCCAAAATAAGGCTTTTATGGGAACATGTGGATGAGTTTCTCAGTGAAGAGAGCTTTCTGTAAATCTACTAGGGTCATAAATAATCTGCCTAGAGTTGGTTGTGGAAACCCTCTTAGTGTTTCTGACAGTGGAAAAAATTAAAATAAGTGGAGATATCTGAGTCAGACAGATTGAGGAAAAATAAACATATCCAAGTAAAACATTCCCAGCTGTGGAAAAAACTATCCCCATCTATCAGAAGTATGGTACGTATAGGAAGCAGACAGCAATTCTTGTAGGAAGTAGAACTTCCAAACATTGCCCTATGCTCATTGTGTGAGAGCTGGTGCTTTAGTAGGGCCCACGTTTCAGTCCCCTAACCATTTTGGGCTTCCAGTGGGTTTAACTGTGTGGTGTTGAGTTTCCAGTGTCACCGGTCTCACGTCTGTCTGTTACGCATCTATTCCAGCTCCAGTTCTGTCAGGAGGAATTGGGTTAAGCCATTAAGACTTTGGGAGTAAATTGTTGATCGATGTTACATTAGGAGGAGTTACAAACTGAAATAACAAGAGATCACTCTGAGGAGAATAAAGGTGCCTACAGGCTCTACCTGTGGATTTGATTTTAAAAAAATACATCTATAAAGATTCTGAGACTCATCCTGATGCTCTGGCTCTCATCAGAATTTCCATACAACAAGGAAGCGCTTCACAGACTAGAAGAACTGGATGTTTAAGTCCTTTAAGGTGTATAGATCATAGTAAACACCAGAGTTGGTTTGTTTTTTTAGATCATTCTATTTCATGCTGGCTGAAACTGAAAGAATGCCAGTTGTATGTCCGGTTCCATTGCTGGCTCTCTGCTATGAGGGCCTTCAAGAGCAATTTTTCTCGGTGACATGATGATACAGCATGTATAGGTTTCCTTCTTTTCTAGGCCGGTGTTGAACATGAATCCTCTCCTTTGCCCTGCTATAGTGGTATTATCTGACTTGTGTCACTGAACAGAAATCTGGCATAGGATGAGAGCTGGTCCCATCCTGAAGTTTTTATTTGGTTATTTCCCAGTCCTGAAGTCAACAGATTCTTTTACTGTACAATCTCTGGCAAACATCAGAAGTGGATGGTTTTAGTCAGAGAGCTTATGCTGCTTTACAATCATATGCATCTTTTGTTGTAATAAGAAATGCACGTTGTAAATGTTGATATGAATTGTCCTCTGAAGACTGGATCCTGCTGGGTGTGCCTAACACTGCATTCCCTGGCCAGAGCTGGGGACTGCAGTGTGCAGAATGGAGCATCACGGGTTAGTCGTAAAGGCATGTGGAGTCCAGTTTTGGAGACTGTTATTTATTGACTGAATACTGAGATGCAAAGCAGGATCCTTACAACTGCACTGAGGTGTAGCAGTGACGGAAAAGGAGCAACCCTTATTTCCTTTGACTACGTCAGAGCTTACAGACTCTGTTGTGTGTAAGGTTGAGACTAAATGTTTTAAGGCTTAACTGCCAAAGACAGGGAGGTTTACTTTATATGTGCTAAATAACTGTATTGGCAATTAGGGAAATGTGACTCGCTAGCTGGGCCAAAATCAAAACCCAAAAAAAGGGCCAAAGAAACCCAAGTGCCAAAACCATCAACAAAACCTCACTTGTGTGTGTGTACCAGCAGATGCTAAATAGCCTTTGCAGTTGGTCATATCAACATTCAGTAGAAGATTCCCTGCCTTCTATTCACTTGCTTCTCACCTAGATGTTCCACCAGTGGCCTCACCAGAGAAATATCCTGGAAAGAAAGGTAGCCACAGTCCATTGTATGCCTATGTTACCAGCATTCCTCCCTGCTCAGCATGCCTCTGATTCCTCCTATAGACCTACCTTTCAGCTGTCTGAAAAAATGAACAAAAAACCAACCCAAAACAAAAGCCAAACAAATTATCCTTAGCAGACTCAGACAAATTACTTTCAGTTAATTTCAGTGCTAATCTTTGTCACTGGGCTATACTTAGCACTGTATTTTGCGCTGCATATAGGATGATATGTACTTGGAATTGAAGATTATGTTTACTGTGAGGATGTTGAAGGCTCATAGGTCTATAGTGGGATTAGCAGAGTGCAGTGTTTTAGTTTTCTCGGCTCTTCCGTGTGGCAGGTGTATTGTGAAGTCCTAGGTTAAGGTTGGGGTCAGGCTTACACATTAGAAGAAAAGTGATCTAAGAGCTTGTTTTACTCTGCCAAAGAGTAAAGAAGATTCATATAGGATGAGGACCCCTGTTTTATAGCTCATGCTTTGGTTCTGCTCTGTAGATTCATTAAGGCCTATGTCCCAATGAATAGCTGTCTGATCTAGATTTAAACTTAGTATCTGGTTCTGGTACTTGTATGTGGCATGTATCACATTAATACCAGGATTAGGGAAACTGTTGGAAAGGTCAGAGTTCAAGATGGGGAGGGATTTAAGTGCTTGGTTTATTTGCATCTTCTACAAGTGCTCTAGAGCTGCAAGGAGCACTGGTTCCTGCTGGGTGTTGTAGTTTGTGTCAGTTTTGGTGCAGTTGTCACTGAGCTCTGGTGGATGTGCAGTTTGGTGATGTGATACCTGAGGCTCTGCTTTTTTCCCCTTCATACCCTGCAGTGAGGGGCAGTGTGTTGAAGGTTCTGCAAGCAGGGGGTTCATGTCATCTCCATGCACTTATTCTTCACTGACCATGGGTCTCCTACAGAGGAGTATGAACTGATGTTTTTAAGAGTCTGTAATATATGGCCTGCAGAGTGACAGCATGCTTTCCTGTTTCAGAGTCCTTTTTAGGTTGAAAATAAAAATAACTTCAAGAATTGACCTTTCTTTACAATGGGAAATTATCTGAAATATTTGCAGACGTCAAGCAACAGTATTTTCTGTGATACATAAGTGAATTAACTTTCCTTTTATCTGTTGTACCTTTACTCTTGGTTTCCTTTCTCCTCCCTTGAGTCATTATTTCCTGCATAATGTTTTCTTTGATAGCATGCTACGGAACATTGAGTAAAGACAGAATGGTGACTTAGGAAGGTGATCAAATTATGGAGACATGTCCCATAGAATTAATTTTTTTCAAGGTAGTAAATCTCCTTTGATCAAACATGGTAGATGTGCTATTGCTTGGAAAGAACAAACCTTTGTAATATACAATAAAGCCTGGCCATTTTTATAATTTTACATAGAGCATACAGTTGTCTTGTCTATCTCTTACTTTATGGGGGTGCAAAACAAGAATTTTTTGCTTCTGTTCATATGTCTTTTAAAATAGTCTTTAATAATAGCCCTCAAAGGAAAATAATTATAATTCTAACTTAAATTAGTTCATACTAGTGACCGTGTTTTTTGACCACGTTAAGAAATGGGATTCTGGCATTACCTGTCACTTTCTTCAATATCTTGTGAAGTTCAAAAGGACAAAAGAACTCACTGAGCAGGAGGGCAAAGATAATTTTTTTAAGCTTTAAAACTCTTCCCATTTGAATTTTTTTTCAGATTTTAATCTTTCAGTGAAGTTGGAGAGGATACTCTCCTGCAGCTTGGGTTGAAGAACATCAGAACTGGGGTTTAGGTGTATTATGCAGGAAAAATAGCAGAATCACTCAGGTGCCTCAATAAAATGTGCATGAATTGATTTGCTGTGCTTAAATCCTAAAAATACCACCTGCAGACTAGAGACAGTACTGGAAAGAGTTAATTGTCCATATGTTGGTATAAGAAATGCAGTAACTATTAGGAATGTTGCTGTCTTTCTCTGTTTTAATCCAGGTGCTCACTAGACAAAAGGGGTGAGTTCTCAGCCCTTTCTTATGTCCTTTTGAAGGAAATAAATTGCCAAATCTTGCCCTTGCTTGCACCGAAGAACAAACTACCGGTAAGGCACATAGCCCAGGGCTCTTCCTGAGTGCTTGGTTAGGATATTCTGCTCAAAGGCAAGGAGCTGAGTGTATTTCCCTCACCAGCTTTCCAACCCCTCTATTCATCTTATGGATCTGTGCCTGTTGTGTAGATTCCAACACCCAGAAGTGCTCTTTAGCACTGACATGTGTGAGTACTTGTATTTCTTCACTGGAGCGTCACATTCTAAATTGCTCTATTCATTCCTTTGATTTTGAACATAGCTGTGACTCAGCAAGCCATGCAAAAATGTGTTTTTAGGTTGCAATGGACTTTGGGACCTATGCTGTGAGAGTCTTTGTTGTGAGAACCTTTGCCAGGTGAAGTGCTTCAGGGAACATCTGGCTGTTTTGGATGCAGAAGCGATTAAGAGCTTTCTGCCATGCCTTGAAATAAAACCTCTGATGCTGACAGGACTTTTGCAGTCTGAAATTCACTTTGGTTTTGGCAAAACATGGCGTTTCAATAAGGATAAAATGGATTAAATAGGACAGCAGTCCCACACTTCTAGTCTGTTAAAGGGAGTGAGTGTTTTGTAATACAGAAGGAAAAATAAGTCTGCAAAGACAATCCGGTCATAGTAGTGGTTTAGTAGAGACTGATTTCAGCAGTCAGGATGTTCAGAAATGTCACAATACACTTTTAGTGGTAGCAGAGGGACTGCTGAACAGATCTTATTCCAAAACAAACAAGGACCAGTCTGCAACTCACTTAATAGCAACCAGAGAGGAGTAATTTCTGTCTGGCATGCATGGTAAGCCATAGACCAGTTCACGATTGCCTTCTCCTTGCCCCTACACAAGAGAATACAAAACTTAAGTACTGCCTTCCTGCTAATAAAATTGGGAAATCAGTTTCCATTCATCTGTGTTTAGACATAACAGGCACTCAGCTTTCCATGTGGCTGTGTGTCTTTAACTTTGGGGACAGTTCCTCTGAAATTTATATGCAAATTGGCAAAGGTCTTGTACCGTGACCAAAGTGCTGGTGTCACTCTTTGAGTTTCCCTTTGTTTCATCCAAGTTAGTATTCTTGAGATGATAATGTTTTCTGGAGAATGACTGCAGTGACACTGCACTAGTGCTGCTCAGAGGGGTTTGGGTAGTGACTGGTGAGTTACTGTAACTTGCACCTGAGACCCTCTTGCATTGATGGATAGAGCAGTGTGTGTTGCTTAGGTTTACCGTTCTGCACATCCCCCAACATGCTGGCTAGTTTGAGTTTAAAATATGTATTTGAAAAATGGGTTTGTTGGAAGTGGGAGAATTGTATGTGTGGTGAAGAGTGCGGCTAACAGCAAGGTTAGGTGATTGCCTAAGCTTTCATGGCAGTGAAGATAAGTCTTTAAAAAAAGATAAGCCTTGTAAAAGCAGGTAAGGGGTACCTCCATGTGTTGATCAGAGCAGTAATGGCATGAAGGATGTTTTTTTCACAGAAGTCTCCTGTAAGAAGAGAGCAGTAAAGTAAATCAAGAGTGAATTAACTAATTACCTTTTTTTTTTTTAAACTTCCAGCTAGTTCTGCAGGAGGTACAGTCTATTGGAGAAGACAGAGAATAGGAACAGAAACTGGAGTCATTCGTAGTGGTAAGATACTTTTTATAATCCCTCTTTGACTTTACTTATAGGTCTGTCAGTGCAGGAGCAAGAAGCCAGGAACTTTGGGGGCTTCTTTCACCAGGGCAGTGCAGCCTATCTGAACATCTTGGAAGCTGAATCATAGAGAAATCAGAATGTCTTGGGTTGGAAGGGATCTTAAAAGTCATGTCATACCAACCCCACAGCCATGGGCAGGGTCATGTTTTACTAGACCAGGTTGCTGAGAGTTCCATCCAGCTTGGCCCTGAACACTCCCAGGGATGGGGCAATTTCGTCTGCAGAGTCTGTCACCACTCCAGATAAATGTCTCCTTTATCTTCTTGCTCTGTGTCAGTAAGATGGCCAGCTTATACTATATTGTCCCACTCCTTCTCCTCCTCATCTTTTATAATTGCTTGAACCACTGTGAATGGAGCGTGGTTTACAGCTGAAGGTTCTGCCTCACTGGTATTCTGAAGTCATATCACACAAAGTCCAAGGTGATGTTCACAGGGTAGGGGAGAAGGCAGCTTTGTTGGTAATAAAAGAAAAAGAATTAAATACACACAGACTACAAAACTGATAAAGGGCATCTGTGCAATTGCATCATTTTAGAGCTTGTCTAAACGGCATGTTTTTGTCACTTCTTTTGATGAAAATATTTGTTTAAACTTATCAAGTAGTGCCTTTTGCTGCTTTGTCTGAAAGTGGGCAGTTTCTCTCTGTCCAGCACGTTACAAAAGCATAAGTTCAGTCTGTTCCAAGCCTGAGTCTGAGAAGTGGGCTAATGACCTCATCGTTCTGTGAAATTCTAATGGAGCTGACATTTTTTACAAATGTCTTGAAAGTTCTTCAGTTGCAGTTAGGACATCTGGCTTGTGTTCCCTGTGAATAGCTTCCTGAGAAGTCTTCAATTAATCACTTTATGCCTCAGTTTTCAGTCTGTAAAATGGGGATAACAATACTCCTGTACTTAAACATGGGCGTCAGGATGCTAAATAGATTATGTATTGAGAGTTATGGAATGCTTAGTCATTATAATAAATAGGCTGAAGGAGAACTCATCTCATTTGCACATGTCATTCCATGCATGTTCCTTCTTTTTTTGGTGAAAGGCAGTTATACTGTTTCTTAAGGATTTCCTTTTTACTTCAAACTTCTTTTAGACAGAATTACTACATGGCAAATTTTCAAAGCTTTTGATGGTAGGAAGCTCTTGGGGAGTGGCTGCATAGAATCAATCTGGTAGTTAAAAATTCAGCATGCTAAACTCAGTAGGGGTGAGCTGTGTGACTTCCTCAAAGGAAAGAAGAAAAAATATACGTGCCTGAAGTGGTTCTTGCACATCTGCTGATTGCAAATGTGGCCAAGTATGTGATGAAATATTACTTGTCTGGCTGGCTATAAGCTCTATATAGTACAACTATAGAGAAGTGAATCATCAGGTCAGTTGCTGACCAGAACTTGAGGTGTCAGAAGCAGATGGCCTGCCTGAAGAGCAAGATCCCTTGGCAGCATCTTCACCCTTGTCAGCAAGGTTATACAGCACAAGGATTTTGCAGAAGTGGTGCTGGCATTCAGTGATTTCAGTGAAAAGATGGTAGTTTTTCAGCTGCACTTGGTCTTCCACATCAGAATAATGTCTTGTGGCCCTGAGAATAAGGAAACTTGCTGGCTTGTTAGTGAAGGTCTATTTTTTCATGTGGAGGGGCAGTAGCAAGTAGGTCAGTAAAGTCCTTAGACTTGCAAAGAGCTAGTTTTTCAGCCCTGACAAGCCTTCAGGTTGCTAGTAAAAAATGGCTGGTGTATGTAAATGTTCCTTCTGGACATGAAGGCAAAGATCTTAGTCAACTCTGAAAATGATAATAATCTTCCTCAGATGGTAGAGTTGGGCTGAGGATTATACTCAACTCAGATATTTGGATGTAAGCACCGTAAAATGTCTAGAGAATATAATAACGTTTTGGAGGCACTGAATACTGGGGCAAGTTCTAGGTCAAAGTCTGGGAAGAGAATAGTAAACCAGTCTGGAGTGGGTTTTCTGTTTGGCTTGCTGTGAGTGAGCACTCACAGCTCCTCACTCAGTCCCCACAGCAGCTCTCCACAGTGGGAGGGGGGAGAAAATGGGAAGAAAAAAATCAGGACAACTCTTGAGATGAAAAGAGTTTAGTAGGCGAAGAAGAAAAGGTTGGTTCAGGAGGTAAAAACCAAGCAGAGCAAAAGAGTGACATCAGACCAATGCCCAGCTAGTCTCCAAACAACAGTCAACTTGTAAATAAAACCGCCCTAGTTTTCTTCCTCTATCCCAATTTTTGTTCCTGAGCTTAAAGATACATCATATAAAATATCCCTTTGGCTGCTCTGAGCCAGCTGTCCCAGCTATGTCTCTTGCCCACCCTCAGCCTGGCTGTGGAGGGGCAACAGAGGTGGCCTTGACACTGTGCAAGCAGAGCTCAGGGTAGCCAAAACACTGATTTGTTGTCAGTGCTGTTGTAGCCACAGATCCAAAGCACAGCACCGTGTGAGCTGCTGTGAAGAGAGTCAGCTCCATCCCAGTCAGACCCAGCACAACCTCAAATCATGCTGCCTTTTTTTTTTTACTTACTTTTTAATGTAGTACTAAAGTAAGAATTATCAGAAGAACAAAATCCTATTGGAGGATATTAAGAACAGAATATTCTTCATTAAAAATGTTTTCTTGTATGTACAGATGCAAAATCTTCATTAGAATCCTGTGCACATCTGAAACAGTTCAAAAGGACTCTTAAGAATGTGCTGAAGTTCACTTTTCTCTGAAAAAGTCTCAAAAATTTGTTTCATGGAATTCAGTAGCTCTTAAGTGCTTGTCTGAATAGGGGATGCATATTCAAGCTGCCTGTCCTGCAAGAGCAATTCTGAAGACAGGTTTGATGTTTACACTGAGCAGATTATTTCAGAAATGGGTAGTTTGGTAGTTGCCTATAGATGCATCTTGTTACTGTCTGTATAAATATGTCATTTTGTGCCTTAAAATAATCAACTCTGCAATGTTTATCATGAGACTGGACAGATAAAACGCCTTAAATTGAAACATTAAGAATTCAAATTACGTGAGTATCCTAGGAAATGGAAAAAATGAAATAAAAAATCTAAAGTATAGGAATGAAATCTTCATTCACTTCTCGTAAAAAAAAGAATAGTGAATTACATTACTGTCAGTGTCCCTGTTCTTACCTGCAACACCTTATTTTTGATGACGTATGCTGCTGTCAATAAAAAGTAACTGGCATCTGTGTGATGCAGAGAGCTAGATAATTCAGATTAGAGTTCACTGCTTACTTTGATCAATATCAAAGTCTGAAACTGAAAGCAGGTTGATCTTTCATACAATTTTTAGAGGGAATAATTGAGATTGAAGGAGACTTTCAAGTTCTTGAATTGATTCTTTATTTTTAGGATATTTAGCCTGCTGTTATTGCTGGCCCTTCTTTATTCCACGTGTTAAGACAGATAAGCATTTGTTCCTGGGGGTGAAAACCATCACAAAGCCTGGGGTGAATGCATAGGAAGTGCGGCTGGTCCGAATGTAAGAGTTCAAGGTGGCCGCCTTCAAATCTCCTACCGAGTTCAGCAGCTGATGCTGTCGTTCTAGAAGAGATATTATGGGATTTGGTTGGTCATGCAGTAAGCACAGTGAAACTGAGACTTCAGTGCCTTCATAAAAGCTTTTATGCAATTTCTCATGACTTTTTAGCACTCAAGCACTGATATGAATGAAACTTTAATAATGGGGAAGACTGAACATAAAAAGGCAGCCCACAGTGAAGGCAGAATAAAATTACCCCTTTCCAGTATGTTCTGAAATGGTTCAGGCTATAGAGGTTCATGATGAGAGCAAGTAGTTTTTCTTTGCCAGTGATAACTTTCATTTTTTGCTCTCTCAATAGGGCATGCACTAAAGTAGTTTGGAAGAATTGTCGGTATCCTTGTCCTCAGCAGCAAAGGAATAAACACCTTTTCTGAGGGCAGTAGGATGGAGTGTGTATTCTGTTAGAATGGAGGAGCAAGGCAGTAATTTGTGCCCTGTCCAAAACCAGGGTGTATGTGGGGATAAAGTGGTCAAAAAGTTCTTGTATTTTTCCTCCAACTGCACAGTTCAGGCAGTTTAGAAAGAGCCAAAGCATTCCCTGTTCGCTGTGCTGTGATTGCGAGCAAGGTGGCTAGACTGACTGAACTCAGTTAATGAGCAGAACCCCTGGAAAAATTATGATGAATAAAGCTCAGGTCTTGGAACAACTCCACCTGTGTCAATATTACTGGGAACTCTGCGTATTTAAGGAAGACAGCCACTGGAGCTCAATCTCATCCTGTGTAAATTGCTTCTTCTACATGAGTCTCTTTTGTTTTTCTGTTTTTCATTGTTGGAGAGTCCAAATCCTGAGTAATTATAAAGCTGGCTCTCTTCAGCCAAAATTTTTGGTTCTCTGGATGCCGGTGATAGAGCTCTGTTAACCACAAAATCCAGTCACTGCTCATATCTGCTTCCTGCAGAGCCAGCCCTGCTTGTTTTGGTGTGTGGCTAAATTGGAGACGTGAATTTGTGGCAGCTCTGACTGTGCCTTTGTCTAGAGTAAGAAATCTGTACAAGTGACTGCCAGAACTGGTCATTATGAATGAAGATGATAACTTTGTGTATGGCTTCATGAAAACACAGTCAGACACTCAGAAGAAGACTAGCTGTTCAGGAGTCACTTTTGCCTTTACTTGGGAAGGTTCTGCAAGAGCGAAGACGTGACTGATACAGGGCTCTGATAATAAACACTGAGCTCAGCTCTTCTGTGTTTGCACAAGCCACAGTAACGTCCTGCTTTGTTGAGCTGAACTTTGCTTATCCCAAGTTTTGCTGGGATGTGGGCTCTCTGGGGAAAGATAACTGGCTGATAGGGAATTCAGTTATCTTTTGGGGAAGCCTTGTTTGGCAGACATTTGAGAAGTGTTTCAGTTATGTGGAGGTAGCTGCAACAACCCCAACAAACCCCCTGTTTGACTGGAAATTTCCTAGCCAGCTCAGTTTCTCTTCTGCCAGTTATTACTGCTTACAGAGTGGTCAGAGCAAGCTGAGATACTGGGAATTTGACTTGCTGAGAGTTTGACTCTGTCAACCAGCACCATTTCTTTGTCAGTGCCTACATGCAATATATATAAGAGCTTGTAAGTGCTGTTGTAGTGTTGCTAATTAACAGCAGTGAGAAGAGAGATTCAGCAGTTAGGGCAGTTTTGAAGTTCACATATAAAATGTGCTTTTCTGTGTGCTTATGGGGGAATGACCCTGACTGGGTGCCAGGTGCCCACCAAGGCTGCTCTATCCCTTCTGTCCTCAGCTGGATAGGGGAGAGAAAACATAACAAAAGGCTCATGGGTCGAGATAAGGACAGGGACAGGTCGCTGTGCCATTACCATCACAGGCAAAACAGACTAGACTTGGAGAAATTAGCTTAATTTATTACCAGTTTAGAAGAGTAAGATAATGAGAATTGAAAATTAAATTTTAAAACACCTTACCCCCAGCCCTGCCTTCTTCCCAGACTTAGCTTTACTCCCAAGTTCTCTCACTCCTCCCTGGAGCAGTGCTGGTGGATGGGAAATGAGGATCATGGTGAGTTCATCACACATGGTCTCTGCTGCTCCTTCCTGCTCAGGAGAACTCCTCCTCACACTCTTCCCCTGCTCCAGCGTGCGGTCCCTGCCTTCAGGGTGCCCTAGTGTGGGTCCCCCACAGTGTCACAAGTCCTACTAGGAAACCTGCTCCAGTGCGGGCTCTTCTCTCCATGGGTCAGCAGGTCCTTGCCAGGAACTTTTTCCAGCATGGGCTTCCCACAGGGACACAGCCTCCTTTGGGCATCCACCTGCTCCTGTGTGGGTTCCACTGCAGGCTGCAGGTGGATCTCTGCTCCCTCATGGATATCTGTAGGCTGCAGGGGCACAGCTGCCTCACTATGGTATTCACCACAGGCTGCAGGGGAATGTCTGCTCCACAGCCTGGAACATCTCCTCCCACTTTCTTTTCCACTGATCCTTGGTGTCTGCAGAGTTGTCTGTCCCACATATTCTCACTTCTCTCTCCAGCTGTGATTGCTGCTGCATAGCATGGGTGTTTTTCCCTTCTTAACTATGTTCTCCCAGAGGCACTGCCATGGTTGCTGAAGGGATCCACCTTGGGATGAATCCAGAGGTGGGTCCATCTTGAAACTGGTTGGCATTGATTCTATCAGACATGGGGGAAGCTTCTGGCAGCTTCTCACAGAAGCCACCCCTGTAGCCCCTCTGCTGCATTGCCACACAAACCCAATACGGCATCTGAAACGTGCTGGTATCCATGTTTGCCCAAGAAAAGTGGATTTGGCATCCTTTAGCACACTGAGAATTTCAACTGGTAGGGTCCTGAGGTAACTGGGCCTTGTGGCAACTGCAAATCAGAGCTTAATTTGTTGCTTTTGAACACTAGATTTTGTGGAGCATATAGTATATTACATTATCTTTCAAGGCTGTGTTAAATTTTCATTGCAAAACTTCTGGACAGATGCAAAATAATAGTTTGTCTAACATACTAGATTATACCAATTCATGGACCCTGGCACGCTGAAGATTACTTCCAGGGAATGGGCACAAATGACCTGAAAAATTCTCTAGAGTATGTATCTATGCTGTACGGTGTAGCTGAGCTTATCTGTCTTTGAGAAGAATACCTTTTAGTTTCTTTAAAATACTCCTCAACAAATAAAAAAATCCCAAAACTGCTTTTTAGTCTGTTGATAAAATTACTCCTTTTGCTGTCTACATGTGCTAGCTAATCAAACAGCTTCATCAGGACTGCCCTTGCCAAGTTAAGAAATCTGTAATTTTAAAAAAACCCAAAAACTCCTTATACACCTGGCTAAACAGAAACCTGGGTTCATGCATGTCAGGCAGCACTTCATAGGCTATTGACCTTCCGAAGAAGAAAAGTTTCCTGGCATTGTCTCCTGACTGTTGGGGTGGATATGGGAGACTGGTTAAAGTGCCTTTGCCTATTTCTGGCAGTACACAGTCTGCATTGACTGTACTTTCACAATTTTGATGTACCTCCCTAGTGTGGGTGTCAGCTGAAAAGAGTAATTCATTTCTTTTGTGGTTTTTTTCCTCTAAGAAGTGCAGTTGAAAGTCCAGTAAATGCTGTAATAGCCAGTTATTTGATGTGTAATAGCAATTAGGGTGAAGGACTGTATGAACAATAAGTAATTACAGGTTAACTTATTTATATACTTTTTTTGTTGTTTCCAGGAATACTTTTTGATAACATAGAAAATCAGTGTTTTCCTTGGCAGTCAGAAGATGGGGGAGGCAATGAAGACTAGGAGATGAAGACTAGTGTTTGTTGTAAATCTGGGAATACCAAAATGTCAGCAGTAGTGTTTCCAATGTAGTGTCTGACTCTACAGATTCTGTGAACTTGGGAGCGCTGCTGAGCCTGTGTCTGTTCGTTGTGGGTGGGTGTACATCAGGCCATTTTACTAGAAGAACTTGTAAACATTTTTTTAGAGTTTTTACGTACATATGTTTTGTGTGTATACATATATATAAATATAATAATTTAAAATACTGTTCAAGGAAAAATTTGCATCTTCTTCAAAGGATCTATATGGGGTGACTCGGTTTTGGAAAATGAAAGGCTGCATTTAATGTCAGTGTTTGGTGTTGGAAGGTTCAGAGTGCTCTGGCACATTTAAATCAGGTATTTACTTTCAAGCATATGCATGGCCTCGCTGACTCATAAAATATGCTTACCTCTACTTTGAATATATGCATTCTTCAAGTCATCTTGCCTCCAGCTGAGTCCCTGGCTTTATCAGTTTTCATCAGAAGCCCTTTACTTCAGGGAGCTCTTTTAGACTTCTGGTAAAGTTCTTTTCTCAAAGTCACCATAAACTTGCCAACTCCTCATGAGTGCAGTGTGTCCCTGAGTGTTTGGCCAGGGCAGCTGGCGTGACTGCTCTTTGCCTGTCTGCAGTCAGGGCAGCTGGTTCAAGTCTGTGTAGCTTCTTGAATTCAAAGGATTGTATTTGCTGAGAATCAGCCTTGCACATCTGGCAGTGGTAAACTGTGTCTTCAGAGATGTCTGAGCAAGAAGGAAAGGTGTTGCAGACTTTAAACACTTAACAGAAAGAAGGCTGAAATCAGAATGGCTTCAGGGCTGTCTTTGAACTTGAGATTTATTCCAAGATTATGAGAATTTACTATAACAATTATACTGTACCAGTCTGTTGGTAGACGTTTGATTCCTTGTGATGGTTTTATTTCTTAACATCAGAAACAAGTGTGAATTTGAACACTTCCTGATGTTCATTTTTTTCCTTCTGTTCTTTCTGTTTAGAGAAACCCCTGTGACTGAAGCAAGGCATGCTACCACTTTACATGCTTCACTGTTAGTATTCCTATGCCACACTCCTCTAGCAGTCCACATTTGGGCAACCACAGAGCAAATGAACCAACGCTGTCTCCTGGCATGCCATTCTGAGCTGAAATAGGAGCCAGTGTAAATGACTTAATAGCTCAAGTCCCTGGCAAGAAGGGCTTGGAAGATAATACCTGATTTGTAAAAACTGAAAGTTAACCTTTCTTTGTTTTGTTTTACAGGAGGGTAATGTAAACGTAGAATTTGAGTAGGGTTTTTTATTTTTTTTACTATTTCACTGCTCTTTATCAGTGTGCTTGGCAAGATTCCTTCAGACGCTTCAGGAAAAGTAAGACACTAATGTTTATTTTGGCAAGTCTTACTATGGAAAATGAGTTTTCTCAGTCTGAATTTTTTTCCAGATCCCACATCCCTCCCTCCTGCCTATCAGAGAGGACCATTTTACAGACCATGTAGCTGAATCCATCTATTGTGAATTGGGCTCAGCTGTACTAGTGTGATATATGTAATAAAACTGGAAATTCAGTTTATGCTGAATCACAGCGATGCTCTGCAGATGCTCCTCTAGGATGCCAGCCAGCAGAACACAGGCTCTAGGCTCCCAGCAGTGATTCTCTTGCGGAGTGGAGAGGGTATAGAGCCCCTGGGTGCAGTCCCTAAAGTGGAGAACATTGGGAGCCAAGCAAGTGGCTGCTTTATCCTGAGCAGCCACTGGCAGTTGTGGTAGTGATGGAATGGTGCTGGGTTTCTTGCCTTTGGATTTCTGGAGTGGGAAAATGCCTTTGCTGGCTCTTAACTGCTTCTAGGAGACTAACGGAAGTATTTGAGGGGAGTATGAAAACTGCTTAGAGAAATTGCTCTTCTTTTAAGAATGACTTGGGTTAAAGTGCCCTTCTAGTGTAGCAGGAGGCAGGTTTGGAACAGGCACAAGCTCTTCAGTATCTGTGGGCTGAAGACAATCCCTTGTCACTGGGCTGCTGGGAGAATTTTTTTCAGTCTCTTCCATTTGAGCTGTTACCTTTTGTTTAAATAAACATTTGTAGGATAGGACTCTTCATTCATTTAGAAGTTCCAATTTTAATGAATTGATAAGTTGCTACTCTGAAATGAAAAATTGTTGGGAGACACTGTGCCTTATCCTTTTTCAGTTTTTCACTATTTTTGTAGTTCAGTATAGCTTCTTAATGTAGTGTGGAGTCAGTGCCATTGCTGAGTGTTCCCTTCATAGGCAAAAGGGTGGGATAAATTGTATGGCTCAAAAAGAAGAGCACTGGGAAGTGCTGTCACCTCAGTTTAGAACTAACCGGGCTTTTGACCACTCATATCCTTTCAGCAGTGTATTTGATAATTGTCCAGGGGTCAAAACCAAATGGATAGGGAGTTCAATCGCATGATTTTGTGTACAATTTAGGTGGGAAACTGTTGGCTTCAGATTACTCTGCTTCACATGGCAAGTTGTGCAACTTCAGAAAAGATCTGGCTTGAAAATAAGTATCTGGCTATTAATCAGTATGGTAAAGAGGTTGGGAGGAATTTTCAGAGATTGTGCTTAAGTCACTTGAGCGTTCACTAAGAAATAGCTCTCTTACCCTGTGAATAACCTTCTGTGGAAAAGCCTGCTATTGTGCAACAAGACTCCCTTCCAGAAATTTGACATGTTTTGGAATCTGAATTCCTAGGTCTTGTTTAGGAAATGTACTGTCACATGCGTTTTGGGGATGTTTTTCAATATTTAGAATGCAATATAGTTTTTAAAATAATGGTACTTATTTTATTTTCATATTTATTTTACCTATGATAATTTCATAAAACATTTTATTATACTCATAGTTTCCACCCACTACTACTGGACTAGAATCTGTTCTTAGAACACTCCAAGTAAACTAAACAGAACAACATAGGGAAGTAGCATTTCTTGGTCTGTGTCTGTGCCTATATATATGCATATATATACTTCAGCAGTTACAGAACATCTGCTTTGTACTGGTACCACTCTGGTGCAATATGGGTACATTGCTCTATGCAGGATTCCCACATGTCCCCTTCTGTAGCCCAGTTCTTCATTCCAATAATTTGCTGTAAATAATGCAGACCTGGCCTTTCTTTATACATTCTTATGGGGTTTTTAAATTGACCTCCTTTGCTCACGTGCGGGATGGTGTTAATGACCTAAACTAGTATTTTAGATCCTCCTCAACCCAAGGTACATTCTACAAAGTTAGCAGGTGGTTGTACTTAGAAGGTGTCTGGGGTGATAACTCTGGTGGTGTTCCAGAGTGTCAGTCACTTGCTGTGAATGAACATCAGCTAGTAAGGTGACACCAATCTTTAGGGGAAGCCACACTGAAAGTTGTGTTAAAGAACAGCTTTTAGCTTGGATAGGACAGACCCAGCTTTCAAAGACCGTACAGCAAGAGCATTTGCAAGCAGCCTTACTTTTGTAACAAGGGAGTGTTTTCTGTGGACCAGGGGTAGAAAATACAGCCAGAGTCTTGTGTGGTGTCTCTCAAAAGATAATTATATTACTGAATACTTGTAAACTGTTTGGATTAAGTATTAATGGGGTTTGGGGAAGATGCCAGTCAAGTAGCTTTTTTTTTGACCCTCTCTGTCTGATCTTGATGAGGGCTAGAACATTCTTCTGCAGCAGTCTCTTAACAGTGGAGGCTGCAACAGAAGTGCAGGGAGGACCTGAGGATCCATCTCACACCACATCTGTGTGAAAAGATGCCTGTGGAGCCCACATACCTAGTAGTCTGGCTTCTCAGGCACTGGGACAGGGAAGTGAGCCAGCTGACAGAAGAGGAGAAGGCACAGGCTCTCCCTCGGTTACATTAATGGCACCATTTCTGCTTAGGAAGAGGAGAGCATGGCAAGGTCAGAGAGCAGTGGGTTTTATCAGAATGAGATACAGGACTTACTGGCATCTAATCATTTTATTATGACACTGATTGGATATTATAGTGTTTCTGTGATACCTGCTTAGAGCTATTCCTACCCTAGGCAGCAGTCTAGGAGGACAGGAGGCAAAAGGACACTGACCCAGGTATTAAGAACTCTCCTTCCTCTCATATCCCACTGTCACCTCTGTCCTTTTTCTCATTATAGCAGATAGGCCCACGGTCTCTCAAATATGGATTTTATAGTGTTAAATAACATAAATGAGTTCCTGATGTGTCATGGCATATTTTCTAAATCTTTACACCTTAGTGCCCATTTTCAAGCAAGAAGTCTGCTAGGCTCCCAGAATCCTCAAAGAGCTGCTGATGTCATTGCAAAACTTCTCTTGATGATTTTTGAGCAGGCTTGGGAATGCAGAGAGATCCCAGCTGATTGGAAACTGGCGAAGGTTGTCCCAGTTTTCAAGAAGGGCAAGAAGCAGAACCCTGGAAACTACAGGCCTGTCAGTCTCACTTCAGTGCCTGGTAAAGTTACCGAGAAGATTATTCTGGGAAGTATTGAAAAGCATTTGAAAGGCAATGATGTCATCAGTGGCAGCCTCATGAGAGGAAAGTCCTGCTTACCCAACCTGATTTCCTTTTATGACAAGGTAACCCACCTAGTTGATCCAGGGAAGCCAGCTGATGTAATCCTTTTGGATTTCAGTAAAGCTTTCAGTACTGGCTCTCCCAGGATCCTTCTGGACAAACTGTCCAGCACCCAGCTGGGTAAACACATCATGTGGGGGGTGAGCACTTGGCTCATGGGTCGGGCACAGAGGGTAACGGTGAATGGGGTGACGTCAGACTGGTAACCTGTCACTAGTGAGGTTCCACAGGGCTCCATCTTAGGCACAGTGCTCTTGAACATCATAAATGACTTGGACTGAGGACTGGAAGGGATACCAGGCAAGTTTGCGGATGACACAAAACTGTTGACTCCCTTGAAGGCAGGGAGGCCCCGCAGAGAGACCTCACAAACTAAAGGACTGGGCAATCACCAACCATGTGAAGTTCAGCAAAGGAAAGTGCTGGATTCTGCACCTGGGATGGGGCAGCCCTGGATGTACAGACAGACCGGGGAATGAGATGCTGGAAAGCAGTGCTGTGGAAAGGGCCCTGGGGGCCCTGGTCAGCAGCAAGTTGGATATGAGTCAGCAGTGCCCTGGCAGCCAGGAGGGCCAGCCCTGTCCTGGGTGGGCATCAGGCACAGCATCACCAGCCGGGTAAGGGAGGGGATTGTCCCACTCTGCTCTGCACTGGGTGGCCCTCACCTGGAGTATTGTGGGCAGTTTGGGGTACTGCAGTATAGGAAAGATACTAAGCTCTTAGAGAGCGTCCAGAGGAGGGCAAGGAAGATGGTGAAGGGCCCTGAGGGGAAGCCGTGTGAGGAGTGGCTGAGGGTACTTGGTCTGTTCAGCCTGGAGAAGGGGAGACTGAGGGGAAACCTCTCTGCAGTTACAACTTTCTTGTGAGAGGAAGAGCACAGGTAAGCACTGATCCCTTCTCAGTGGTGACCAGTGACAGACCTGAGGGCGTGGCCTGAAGCTGTGTCAGGGGAGGCTTAGGCTGGATATTAGAAAGAGGTTCTTCCCCCAGAGGGTGGTTGGGTACTGGAACAGCTCCCCAGGGCAGTGGTTGCAGCACCAAACCTGACAGAGTGTGAGAAGTGTTTGGATGATACTCTCAGGCACAGGGTGTGACTCTTAGGGATGGTCCTGTGCAGGGCTAAGGGTTAGACTCGATGGTTCTTTTGGGTCCCTTCCAACTCAGCATATTCTGTGGTTCCGTGAGATGTGCACTTCTTTCTCAGACTGTCATGTCAGTCATTTTAGAAATCCTTAGGGAAGAGATGATAAACAGTGGGGTTGCATTTAAAGAAAATTCTAAGGCCTCAGCTACCATGAAACTTACCCCTGGATACTTAGCTAGCCTGAAGGGGCTAATCTCAAACTTCTGAAAACCAGGAAATACAAAATGATGGTGTGGATACAGAATTTCTTCACACAACCTTTAGAAAGGCAGTAAGCAGTACTAGAAAAATACTAGTTCTGTATTAATTACACTTTACGTTGTTTTTACAGATATAAAATTGTTCATATCTAATTACACAGAAGGCTAAAAGGTCAGCTGGGAGGACACTTGTTAATATGGCCTAGATGCTCCTGACTCTGGTTATGGTTATGCATTTATTTTTTTAATAATTATGCTTATCTTCAGACATTAGACTACAGCAAATAGAAAATCATACCTCTTGCTAATCTCAAGATAAGCGAAGACAAGTGTCTAAATCTTACTATTTCTAGTAGATTTTCAACCACTGGCAGTGTTTTGTGCGCAACTAAGGACACTAATTGTTGGAAGTGACAATCGTATGCTAATGCTATGTTTACCCTTTTGGCCTTTGACCTAATGTAATTTTTTTTTTCTCCTATTTAAATAAGGTCTGTGGGAAAAACAAAATAATTCCTTTTTGAAATACTTGAATTTTGGCATCACACTCTTGAAGTTTTGTCCATCTTTCTGATACAGCAATATTCACTTAAAACTGCATCAGAAAAGGTGTGTTTATCCCAGCCTTCATCTGCAGTTCTCTAGTAGCATCTCTTTATAACAAAGTGAAATGTGAAATGGAGGCCATGTGTCTCTGATTCTGCTGGTTTTGCCTTTACCTGGAGCACATGGAGGTCTGCAGGCAAGGCAGTGTAATGTAATATATATGGATAGATAGGAATCCCATCTCAAAATGAGATGTAATTCTGTAGAGAAAGTAGAAGCACAGAAGATGAAAGCATAGTGCCGGCTGCTACAATCTCATTAGATACTGTCATGGTTTAATCCCAGCCAGCAACTCAGCACCACACAGCTGCTCATTCACCCCCTGGTGGGATGGGGGAGAGCTTTGTATGCTGAGCATGACATCATATGGTATGGAATATCCCTTTGGTCAGCTGTCCTGGCTGCGTCCCCTCCCAGTGTCTTGTGCACCTCAGCCTCCTTGCTGGTGGGGTGCGGTGAGAGGCAGAAAAAGCCTTGACTGTGTAAGCCCTGCTCAGCAGTAACTAAACATCCTTGTGTTACCAGCACTGTTTTCAGTGCAAATCCAAAACACAGCCTCATCCTGGCTACTGTGAAGAAAGTTAACTCTATCCCAGCCAAAACCAGCACAGGTACTTAACATTTACATCCTATTTTTTTGAAGCTGGCTCTGAAATTGTGGTTGCTCTGTTCCTCTCAAACCTTGCATGCTAGCTTCTTGGAGCTGGACAATTTTGACTATTTGGAAATGAATAAATTATCTTTAATTTAAAAAAAAACCCAGTATAATTAAAATTCACATTCTAGCATTGTTCTACTTCATGAACAGATGTGAGTGACAATTGTAGACTGTAGTTGCTGTATTAGCAGAGAAAGCTTACTCGGTGGCTGGGGTTACAGAAGTATTGGCAAGGTTCATGTCAGTGAGATCTGAGATTCTTGTTGTGCTTGGGTGGGGTTCCTTATAAAAGGAAATAGCTGAAGTGGGCAGATGAGGAGCTATATGTCATTTTTGGGGGTGTAGGAAACTATTCATGCATAAACCTACAGATGGGAAATCTTTCCAACACCAGAATGTTGTGTACTATTTCAAGGGGGATTTTCTGTTCCCTGTCGCTGAAGTTGCATCTTGAGATGTCAGAAATGGTGCAAGAGGTGTCACAAAGAGTCTCCACTCTGATAGAGCTTTCTGAGGGGGTATTTTCACAGATTTTGTCTTTCTGGCAACCTTTATGCTTTCATAAACTCCTTTCCGCCCTGTGTATTTGCAAGGAGATTTGTTTGTTTGTTAACAGAGGAGTATGTTTCTTTGTCTGGTACAGTTTTGAGGTCTGAAGTTTAAATGCACCAGGTTCTGCAGCAGGGGTAGGACTCAGAGTTGTTCTTTTGATTCTTTGCTTCTTGAGGTGCAGGCAGTCCCACCCATGCAAAATGCTGTATACAATGGAGCGTTTGTCAGCTTTACCCCAAGGCCTGTCTAGCTGGAAGGTGTTTGTGGGCCAAACGCCTCCAAAGGTGGTACCACTGGGAAGGTGGCAGGCATTCTCTGGAAGCTGAATGCAGCAGCAGTGGGATTTCTGAGCTGCATGGAGACAGAAAGGAAATTTCAGTAAAGGCTGGGCAAGCAGCCATATACTTAAGGCTGTGACAGGTGAGCTTTGGCATATTTTCCTGCAGTGGTTAAAGGCTGTCCAATCTGTCTGCCCTGCTGGACGCTGCTGCTTGCAGTTAAGGTCAGCAGGACAGAGCATGTGCCAGCACCTTGGATGCCCTGGTTCAGGTTCCTGTTAGCTTCTACCTATGTAGAGTAATATGAATTGCTTCATCTGGTAGGGAGGAGAAGTAAAAACTCTGCCAAAAGTAATTCAGTCTTCTCTGCAGCTTTCTCTTGAATGCTACTGAAGCGCTTCATTTTATAAGGCAAGTAAAATGTCTCATTTGGATGCATGTGGTAGGTATAGAAAAATCATTCTTCTGTTAATATGTGATGTCAGGATGTAACGAGAAACTGAGAGTGATCTCCTGGTCCAGGTAATGCATTTGGAAATTTGTTTTAGAAATTAATCACCCATTTATATAAGGGATTTTGTAGTTTGGGGGTTTTTTTTATATTATTCCTTTTTCTTGGAACTCCTCTTGGCATGTGTGGTGACATTTCAGGAGCATAAATACAAGCAAGAAAACTGACATTCAAGCTGAGAACCTCTCAAATGTTATGTGTGTTTTGTGCATTTTAAATTTAGTGCTTGTATTAGCTTAATCTTGGCCACTGCAGAAAATCTTGTCTCAAAGATCCTTCTCCAAAATTCTTTTGTATGTATGCTGTTGGTAGCATGCAAAGTACTGATGTCCCCTGTTTTTAGGGGCCTTCAGGGCTCAGCTAAGGGCCAGATTTTGATGTTCCACAACTCACACAGAAAGAAGCTTCTCTGAAGAATTCAGGATGAGAATGTAGCAGCTCAAATTTAGATCCTAGCCTGGAGATAAAGCTCGTAAACCTCAGTGGGACTATTTTATTCATAAAATTATTGATTTGCTATGGTCTTTTGTCATAGAATTAGAAATGAAGTAATTGTTCAATACAGAGATAAAAATACCATCAGAGGGAAAATACTAGTTAAGTCAATAAATCAGTTTGTGCTACAATGAGAAAATTAAGTTTATTAGCTATTAAGTATAGCCATAAAGGATGTTTTTAAAAATTAGTGCTGCATTGACATTTTCCTTTCAATGTATCATCTGTATTTTATAGAACAAGCAGTGTTGGACTGAGTTATATAAACGAGCAAGTGTTTTATGCATGTTATTTCAATTATCTGCCCTTGGAGAAGGTGAATGAAAAATAGCTCCAACTCAGTTTTTAGCATCTTCATTTTGACAGCTGTAGTATGCATATTAATGAAGAGTGTGAAGTGTAGAGGAATGAGTCTGTTTGTAGAAGCCAGTGTCCTCTTAGTTCTTTATCTTAAAAGGAAAAATCAAAAAAGACAAAGAAAGAAAGAAACTGAGGGTATGTTTTCTGTGGCATGCCAGGTCTTCTTGAAACAGCTTGCAGTTGCAAGCCAGCTGACTCAGCACCACATTTATTGGCGGGAGGCTATAATCTCAGTAACACCTGCAGTGTACAGTAAAGAAGAGGCAAGTCAAATCTGGCAAGGTGTTGAATGATGTTTTTGTGTCTGCTTTTAAACTGAGTCTCAGCACTGCTGCAAAGACTAAAATGGGCTAAATGCTGTAGTAGGGTTTAATCAGCAAAATGGATTTAAATTTGAAGAATTATTTAGCTAATATCTTTGAAGAAACATGAATGAAGAGGTCTGGGACTTTCACAAAGTATCATTATTTGGATTTATTTGCTTCATGCAAGATGCAGCTTTAAAGTGTACAGTTTTAGTACAAAATTGGTAAAATATATGCTGAAAAAGTAGAACTTGAGGACTTCAAGTGACAGAAGATCTTTTCCCATTATTTATTGATTTTTATAGATTAATAGACTTCTAAGGCCAGAAGGTTTTTTTTGTTAGCTATAACTCTTACTGAACCTGTTTCTGTGTTTTGTGTTGGTTCTTCAAGAATAATTTTTAGTGTTTTTTTTGTTATTATAAGGTGCTGGTTCAGATTAAGTGTATTTGGGTTGGTATGCAAGAGGGAAGGCTTCGATCAGTTGTCTCTTAACATTACAAAATCTGCTCAATATTAGATACAGGGGCAGTCTAGTTGAATTTCGTAACTATCCCTTAACATACAGCAATCTGTTAAATAGAGAATAGGCCCAGTCCAGCATGGGTTTGATGTCACTAGGTCGAAGGCATGCTTTTAGGAACAGCAGTAAGGGAGATGAGGATTTACAGAGTAATTTTAGAGCCAACTTTTCCAGTGTGCATGGGAAATGTGATTGCCTGTATCTCGTGTTCTTTGCCCATTTGGCATGAGAAATAGCCGACAGCAAAAGACAAGGAGTACATTAAAAAAAAAGTTATATAGACACTACAATGATTTCTTAACACCTTTCTTTGGTGTTGGAACACACTAAATATTGGAAATGGAATTGCCCCAAGCTTGTATTCTGTGTGATCTTCCTGCCTGCTCTGCCCAGATGTTTTTAACTCTCCTTTTAGGCTTTGGTGGGTTTGACAAGGAAACTAATTTGAGCCCTTTTATTCTTGATGTAAAGAGGCGCACAAGGGGAACCTTCCAATGTGTGATAGCAGCAGACTGGAAGGCATTCCGAGGGGCACAGTGGCCAGGAAGAAGTCTTATCAAACGTAGTGAGACTGGCTTGGTATCTTGGCAAAGGGTTTGGGCTGCTGACTAAAGACAAGTGAAAGTTCTAATAGCGTATCTGTTCATGGTACAGTAAAAGGGAGATGGCAGGAGTAACCCTACTCATTTCAAGCACATTTTTTAGTAGATGGCAGTGAAAATGGTTACTTTTTAATTTTGGCATCTTATTTTTTGAGGGGTTCTGTAGCTCAGTGTCTGCTGTTCATCAGACCAAAACTCAAATTAATTTCTTTCTCTTCTTCCTATTTTCTTTTTCCCATTTATCACAAGAAAAGTCAAGTTATTTTGAAAATGTGCTTCGTTGAATCTCATCTCTATAGTTAGAAAACAGATGCATACAGAAATTAATTACAAGACTTAAGTGCTGTCAATGGATACTGTAAGAGAAGTGCTTAATTTCTGGAGTTTGAACTCCATTAAAGGTTTTTGTTTCAAAGAAGGAATTAATGGAGGATTGCTTAAGTGCATTAAAAAATATTTAGAAGAATTTTTGGAACACATGTATCAGTGCACATAGCAAACGCTCAAATGGAGAAAAGAAGGAGGTGTTTCAACTTAGAAACTTGGAACAAACTAGGGGTTCCTTCTCATATGTTTACATCTATACCTTTTTATCTGTGTGCAATAGAGTTAAAGGTGGTGACCAAACCAAGCTTTTATTCCATTTGAATTAGTCTTTGCTGTAATTCTTTATGTGACTTATTTTTAAAATACTAAAATTTTAAAATTTATTCAAATACATATTTTCAAATATATTTAAGCCTGTTCCTTATTGAAGTTTAAAGCCCCTGGTTTTGGTGGAAGCAGGATTAGGCAGCTGGACTCCTTTCCCTGTGTTAACTCTTTGTCATGTGGTAGGGTGTCTCTCGCTTACCCAGCCATACAACTAGAAATAGAAAGCATATTGCAGGGTTTCTTAATCACATGCAAATTCCATTTGTGTGCCCAAGTTCTCAGAGCAGACTTATGAGGTTTAACTCTACAAACCCTGTCAGTTTCAGTAGGAGCTGTGTTACTAAATCCTCTGAATTAGTTTGGGGGCAAAAAAAACCAAAGAACAGAGAGCCCTGCAGCACTTGTCAGCCCAAACTCCTGGCACAGTTAGCTGCTTTTTAAGACTGGATCAATTGACAGATTTTCTGGCAAAAATTGAGGATGCTGGTGAATGAAAGCATGGGAGCTGTTGAGTTCATGTAAGGTATTCCTCCTGTTTAACACCTCAGAGTTATCAAGGAGTAGCAAATAGGGTCCAGGACACGTGGCTGGGAGAAGCATGATGCGAATTCTGTCCAGTTCATAACTCTGAGGCATTTTAAAATGTGTTCGCAGAACTCATTTGGGAAAGTATGAAATTTGGACTAGCTTTGCTTTTTGGCAAGATTGAGCAGTGCTGGGCAGAGCATTAAGTGTTCTCATGTTTCTCTAATGCTTACAGGTAAGCATGTGCAATTAGACTTTATATTGTAGTTTTGACAGGTGGAACTAAAACCTCCAAATGAATCTGTTTTTTCTCTCTTTTTTTACAGGCAGTATTCTCACCTGAAGAGGATGGCAGAAATCAATTCTCCTGTAAATATCAAGGAAAAGGTGGGTTCAAGTAACAGTGCAATGCAAACTAAAATGATATTTGCCTACATATTTCATTTCTGCTCCTTCCAGCTCTGTTCACATCCTGAAATTTAATATGCATTGACTCTGTGAGTGAAGTACACAGACAGGTATTGATTGGATTAGTATATGAATCTTGCTTGAAGAGAAACATTTTTGGTTTTTTACAGAGACAGTGTTTTGTCAGCTGGACTTATCTTATTCCTTTGCGATTCCTGTGCACACTGATGCTGTGGAGAATAGCACTTTGTGATGATTGCTGCTGTACAAAATACAACCATTGAAGAAATGTGCCCTTTAAAAAATAATTTTTCTGGGCACAAATATTATTACCTGTGCAATTTAAAGGAAATCCCTAAAACTACAGGGCCAGAAAAGCATAGATTACTTTCTCCTATGAAAATATGTCTGCTTTTAACTGCATTTTATGTGCTTGAGTGAGTCTTCTCCATATCCCTGGCTAGTGCTAGAGCTTCATCACTCTTTCAGGAGCAGTAAAGGACTTAAAGCTAATTAGGATACTAATATGAGGTAGGTCAGAGATCTTTTGTGACTCCCAGCAGGCAGATTGTCAAGAGACAATCTAACCCATAGATACTCACCACCAACATAAGTAGGAAACCAGGACATCTGGCAAACAGTAGGAAAAAAGGAGAGTGAGGGAGGAGTATAACATGATAGGGTTATATTTTAAAAAAAGATTTGAGAATTCACCTGAATTGTCGTTCATAAAATCAGGTTTTGTTCTATTTCATGTTTTGGGAAGAGAGATGGAGCTTTGCATTTAGAAAGTTCAGAGAAGGCTAATGAGTTCCTTGCTTTACAGCTTTGTTAAGCTGAATTTGGCTTTTAAGATACAGATTTTAAGGCAGTGTGACAAATGTTAGAGGCCAGAATCCAGTTCTGTCAGAGAGCCCAGGTTTGTCCAGATATCAGGGAATAGTTGATTAGGCCTGTTCAGTTCATGAAAAGGTGTGTAAGGTGAAAGGATCAAGACTTATTAAATATCAAGGAAATACCAAACAGCAAGGGCAAAGTTAAACTGAAGAATTTAGTCATCTTCCTCTGTATCATAAGACCTGCCTGTGGCAGGGCAGGAGGTTCATGACATTCTCTCTGAGGCTGTCAGTGGATAAGAAAAGAATAAAAAAAAATTCTTAGATTAACTCTTTTCTTGAGCTGCCATAAAAATTATTGCATGTTTGAAAAGAAGATATAATTAAGGGGTAAGAGACTCAAAATCACTTCCCTTTTTCACTCAGAAAACTTAAAGAGCACATGTTGTTACACAACATCGAAGCAAGTGAGTTTAATGTTTACTTTTATCCACCTTTTGGGGGGCAATATTTCGGAGTAAGAAAACCAAGGTTGATAAATATAATACTTTTGCTGAGCTCCACAAATCCATTGCCTTCAATGCAGTGCAAGCAGGCCTTGTTTAAAAGAACAGAATAGAATACAGTTCCTTCCCAGTTCCCCCTTTCTTCTACCTCAGTGCTTGCAAATCATAATGTTTGTCAGACTTGGACCTTGCTGGGAAGGCCAGGGAGCTGTGCATCTGCTCACAAATGCTTATTCTTGTAAGTTTCTGCAAAAGGAGTACAAAAGTTTCTCCTTAAGCAGAGCATTGTTTCGCTGTGGCAAAAACGTGCTGCAGATCCCATGTAGTTTTTAGCATAATATTTCTTCTTTTGTTTTGTGGGGGTTTCGAGGGTCTGGTTTTTTTGTGTCTGTGTGTGGGTTTTTTCCAATGGTGACCTTTCCCTGCATTTTCTCTGTGATCAGCTTCTACTTATTCAAGAAAACAAAACCTCTGCCACTGTTTGAAGGGTGATGTGAGGCCGAGGCAGACATTTCAGGCATTATGCTCACACATAGGCTCTGTAAAGCCCTACCCCTACATTTGAGTCTTAAGAGAACGATACTGTAGTACTGATACTTGTATAATTCATTCTTGGCATTTCAACTGAAATAGTTCATAAAGTCAATAGGTTAAACATTCTGGTTTATGTCTTCTTTTTTTCCCCTCTCAAGAGATTTATACAAATGTTGGCCTGTGATGTCAGGAAGGCAAATGAAAGTTTCCATCGTTGGCAGAGGCTCCTGCAGCTGTGATACTCTTGTGGGGGAGCCAGGACTGTTTCAATTACCATATTCTTGTGCATATGACCCACAGATTTGCTGGAATAACAAAAGTTCTGCATTTCAGCAGCCAAAAGGGTCATTACATGCCTGTATAACTAGTATAAAGAGAAGTTTACCATCAGGATCTGTCTGACTAGTTCTCTTGCCCTGACCCTTGCTGTAGTCTTTCTTCACTATGCTGCTCTCCTTCTTGCCTCTGATTATACTCATCTCTGTGTCTGAAAATACAGTGTAGGTAAGGACTTTCTTTTTGTATCAGGATTTTTGAAAACTTGCGTATTACACATAGTTCAGATCATATGCACAAAAGTTCACTGGATTAAAGGATAAAATGAGCCAAACTCATTGGCTTAAATCCAGAATCCTTATAATCAATGGAGGTATTCAAGCATTAACCTAGTACATCACTAGAAGAGGTATTGAGATTCTAAATTACAAGACTTCCAAAGAAGAAGCCATTGGAGTGAGGAATACAAGTGATGTATTGTCTCCTACAACAATTAGGCCCTCTTAGTTTAACAAGAGAAGAGTGGATATCAGACACTCCCCAGGATAGCCATTCAGCTCTGGCATGTGACTTTGGTTTTGATCCAAAAAATATCGGGAATTGTTTAAACTTCAGGACTTGCTCTTGGGTCTTTTCTTTTTTTTTCCCTTTTTTTTTTAATATTTATTGTGTGTCTAAACTTGTTTGAATGAGTGAAATGTGCTGTCAGGTAGAATTAGCCAAATGTTCATTCAGATGAAAATCCTTCTCTTGAGATGCTGTCAGGAGTGAAGTTCTGCTGAAGTTCTCCTGAAGGGCGTGCTTTTTCGTTTGTCATCTCAAGTGTCAGAGCAGGAGGAGCAGATGGGAAGGACTGCAAGAAGGAAATTTTATTCAGATATGTGTTTGGGGGGGTTCACAGTTTTGTTTACATTACACCACAGCTGTGGCTTTCATAACCAGTAGTCAGCATGCAAGGAAAGAGTAGGGTTCAGTGGAATGAATGGAAGCAGTATTTAAGTTTAAAATCTTACATTACAAAAGCAGATAGTTTCCAATCTGTAATTTCACTATTTCTCCATAAAGTTGACCTTTGCAGCTGTTCCTTGCCCATGTGTTGAAGTAGATGGGACTGTTCAAAGAACACCAAAGTTGATCAAGATGCACTTTTGTCACTTGAGCCATTTAACTTGGGATAAGGATATCACAGATTCATGTCTGTAAATGCTGCTGACGTCACTCAAGCAGAACAGTTCTCACTAAGCCAAACTTCTCAGGAATCATGAAAGAACATATTAAAATATCTGGCTTTCTATTTGATTAGTTTACAAATTTGGGGGACAGAGGTGATGTAATAAATCCATGACAATTGCCTGAAGCAGTTTACTTCAGCAAGGAGAACTTTCTATGTGCTTATTTGGAATAAATGATCAGAAGGTATGAGAGTGATAAACAGATGATGTAGTGGAAAGAGAGATGCAGACTTGATCAAAGCTGTTACTTTGCTCAGGGGGTTGTTAACAACATTTGTTCAGCGTGTCAGGGTGAACTTAGTAAAGCCTCTGGAAAAATGTCTCCAATGCTAAGAAACAGCCTCTTAATGCAACAAAGTCAAATTGCATTCATGAAATATGTTTGTGTAGGAGTTCAAAACCTTTTAAAAAATTCTACCATGAAATGGTTTTAAAATACATTTTCCTGCTTAATGTAGCCAGGACATTTGCTAATGCTAAATTCCTAGATTATAGAAACCAGCAGAGCTGTGCAGGCAGCCCTCCTTCACCACTTCTCTTGCAGGATTTGGGTCAACCCCAATTGGAGGTGTAATGTAGTTGAGTAGTGTATACATGTACATAAAGATTTGCTACTGACATGCGGTAAAAATAAAGTAGAAAATGTCTGTGTCATTGTTGATAACCATATTTCTAAATGAATTTGGTTCCTAACTTAGAGAAAATCTGTTGATCTCAGTGTTTAGTATGAAGGGAAGGTGGCCCTGCATTAGTTTGCCTAACCAAGCATAAGTAAGAATATTTCTGACTGAGTGACCATAATAGTAACTTCAAGGGGATTAGAGCAGCTGTGTTCAGAGGTTTCAGAACAGCCGTGAGCTTTCAGCAAAGAAGTTTAATTTGTTACTATGTCAGAAATACATAAACAAATTATCTGAACCCCGGATATGTTACTTATTCACCAGAAACATCCTCTTTGAGATGATGCCAAGGAGGAGCAGATGGAGCAGAGCTGTGAACAGGCAGTGATTGAGTCCATGTTGTTACAGTTGCCTGGGAACCATTTGGAACTTGACAGAGAACCTGAAGGACTTAGAGGAATGCACAGCAATGTCAGCCTGGTTCTGGATGTGGAGTAGGTAATCTGGTGTCACAGCTTTCAGGCAGGCTCTATTTTTCTTGTACTTGACTTGCCAGGGAAGTCTTGTGAGATAGGTGATTGTGAGGGCTTTGAGTAAGGTATCATGAGAGGACAGAATTCAGTGTCATTCTTTTGTGTGCTGTGGTTCTCTGCTCCTCAGAAGTAACCTGTTACTGATTTATTTTTTTATAGGCGAATCGAAAATTTGCCCCAAGTGAGTTTGTCAGTAGTTTAACAGTAATCATCAGAAAAATACTCAGGTATATCTGATGAGACCTTGGGGATTTTATCGTGGAGTAGAAGCAGCTTATCTGAGAGGACTTGAAATAGTCTTCTATTTTCGTATCACTTTGGGGCAGTCAACATTTTGTGTAAGAGACAGAGAAAAACATCCTCATGGTTGTGGAATTCTGGTCCTGGTGAGACTCAGTCTGGCTCAAATTGCAGCAAACATTAACAGGACTTGAGCAAGCATTTCAAGCTGAGTGTGTGCATAAGATTTCAGCTCAGAAAAGTGGTTGAAAGTCTTCTAAAATGTGAACTAACTTTGGCCCCATCCAGGAGAGTAACTAGGTCCACAGGAAGTAAATGCATGCTTGCAAGGTATGTGTCTGGATTGTGGGTGTAAATGGAGACAGACTTGGGTTCTGCCTTTCTTGTTCTTGAGTGTACACAGTTGTTTTCAAGATCACAGCCTTACATTTTAGATCTGTGATTGCTTTAAAGTAGCTTTTGTAAGCTGAAATACTGGGAAAGTTTTCTTAGTAGTAAACAAAGTAATGTGCTTTCCTGTTGGGCTACAGGAGGGAAAGCCCAGGAATTTAACTGCAGTCAGTGACAGATTCTCAACCAATTCTGACATTAACAGCATTCATTATTTGTGGTTCTGAAGGTATGTTACTGAATTCTCTTAATGTCCCGGAATGCTGTCTAGCATCCAGATGATGACAGAAGTTCACTGGGAGTCTGCATTGGATAAAAACAGGATGATTCACAAAGTCGTTAAAATAGTTGACTTCCCTGTAGTCTGTCTGGTAATGCAGATCAGGTTTCAGTAAGCAGGAGAAAATTTTTCTCCCACATACGCAGAAATAAATGCAATAAAGTAGATTTCTGTGAGTTCTTCCTTGCAGAGTGTTTCTTGTTAATGCAGTGCCATTGCATGGTAAGAGATTATTTGGTATTACTTTCTTTCATTCTTTAGGATCTAAATATTTTTAAGAGGGGTTTGTTGATGAAGTCACGCACTATCAGCTTATTCTAGTTCTGTAATCTGTTGCTTACATCTTGAGAAGATGGATGTTCTTGGCAAGTTTGAGGACTGTAAGGTTAGAAAGGTAAAGTAAGGAGTTACCTCCTGCTCTGGAATCATCCTGCCACACCTGTAATAAAAATGAGCTCTATATAGTTTTCTGGATTGGGAAGTGAATGACTTCTCTCAGCTGGAGGTTTGTAAGTTGGTGGTGTAGCTGTGCTAGCAAAAGGGCTGGTTAATCCCCTGAACTAGCAGGTGAACCAGAGAGAAGCCAGCACACCTGGGATGCCTAGATCCAGCTCACATTCAGCCCTTCAGTGTAAGTCCACCTCCTCATCTTGTATTTGTCAAGTGTTCCTAGAGCTTGGACGTTTTTCTGTTCATCACAGTCTGTGGTGTGTGTCTCATGACCTACAGCTGTAGAAGTACATTTGTGTAAGGCTTATGCTGCAGGTCACAGTTTGAGACTTGTAGCCATATGTCTGGGGGTCCAGAAATTGCCTGTGTACAAAAGTTCCAGCGTACTCTGAATTTAAACATCAGTCAAATGGTGCATATGTTCTAGACCTGATGTCTGGCACACAGATCTTTGTCTTTGAAATTCCAGGAAAAGTATGGTAACATTGTACCATTTTGTTCCTAAAAATTTTCAAGACAAAATATTGTGTTTCAAAACAAAATCCTGTGTGATTTCTGCTCTGATGGAATTCTGGCTTTACGTCTGCTTTTATTGTTTCTGAATGTATATATATATATTATTTTTTTCCCTCTTAATATTGACATATCCTACTGACTATTACAAATATTGGTTTTTATCTCTCTTACCCACTAAAGTCACTGCACAGATCTGGAAAGAAGAAACACTAACAACTTTTAGGTATCCTGGGTATCATAGCATACATACACAAGGGAAGCAAATTAAAAGATTGTAAGCAACTTCTGATTTGGAATTTCCTAGGTCCTGGATGCTTTCCTTTGCAATCTGATCTTTTCCTGAGGAGTTTTTTCATGCAACATCTCAATTTTTTTTAATTTATTTTTTAAGTAAGAAAATAAATATATATTTTGTACAACAGTCAACAAAGAATATTGTTGGGTTTTGGCTGTAGAACTGTTGAGCTTTGCAGTACATTGATACTCCCTAAATAAAATTTTTTATAGTCCAACTAAAATAGGACTGTGTTGATCATATGCCTGATGTCTTTTCTCTGTACTGGTGAGTATTTTCTCTAAGATCATCATCTTGCTTTTTTTTGGCTATCTCCATAACTGGAATGTTTCCATAACGTTTTTATATTTAATCATAGTACTGGTTGGATGAAGCACAGTTTCCTTCTTAATTCTGGTTTTTCTATTAATCAAAATATTCTTGACAAAGACCACAAAGTGCAAACAGAAAGTCTTCAGTAGTAGATTCTGTAGTCTAAAACAGTCTGCCTGATCAAGTTTTTGTGTGTCAGTGTTTTCCACCTTACAGATGTTCTTCTTCATGTCTCTGAGAAGTTTCCAAACTTCACTGTGTGGCGAGTTGCCTGATCCATCCTGTGGTCTTAGCCTCACTTGGCTGTTTCCAGATGTTTCTTGAGGCTTCCAGACCTTTCATTGCAAAGTAGGACCTAGAAGCCATATGAAATGCTCGTGCTTTTATTTAAAGTTTATTAGAATACACTAGATACTTCCTTTTACTATTTTTCCTGTAAGCAGTTACCACAAGGAGATTATGCAATTTTGAGTAGGCAGAGAGATGATCTGCATGATTGTGAAAGAAGAAGGGAGTTTTTTGGGAGAATATGAAGATATAAGCCACATTGTGGAAATGTTTGGGAGCTACCAGCTTGAACGTAAAATGAACTACATCTTTTGGCCTGCTCTACCCGGCTGTCTTTGCCAACTTTCATTATTATGGAGCCAGCTCAGTTCATACTTGTAGCAGCTTTATCAGTAAATAGCGTGGCTGTGCCCACAATCACTAGATTAATTAACTCCTTTTTCCAGGGCTTTCTGTGCACATCCCATTGATTTGGGTTAGTTTTCACTTGGGTGCCTGCAGTACATAGCAGAGTGCTATACTCACTGCTTCTCTCCCCATGCATGCCCATCAGCTGAAGAGAGACACTTGAGCAGACAGAGAATTTTCTCTATAGTTTCTGGCAACAACAGCCTCTGCTTCAAGCAATCCACTTGACAGCCTTGTCTGTCTGAACTTCAACATCCTCAACCTGTGTTGAGTAGATATTCCAAGGCAGATAGCTGTTGTCTGGAGACCTGCCTCCTGGGCAAGACCTGCTCAGTTGTAGGGTGGCAACATGAAAAGATAGGCCTTTGTAAAGGGTCCTTGGGAAGCAGGTGAGCACTTTAACTCCACTGCCCTCAAATTTATGGGTTTGGCCTGGGCTGTCCAAGGCTAGACTTGCTACTTGAAATGTGTTGTGGGCAAATGTGAAGCTGCAGAGAGGTGTGCAACAAGAAGATGGGCAGGAGCAGAGTAATTCATCCTCAGCAGATGCACTAAAGTTGTGTGCTGAGCTGTGTTATCAACCTTTTGCAGTGCAGATGGTAAGTCCAGCAGCCACCATGAACCTGAGCCCTCAGTCAATGTGTATGAACAGAGCCTGAAATGATTCATGGTTTACATTAGAATACAGATAGAAATACAGCGGCTGAGGAGTGGAGTGAACATGGTGCAGCAAAATAAGATTTTTCTGGTCATAAATCTGAGCACTTAGGTGTTCTGAATCACCTTCTGGGTGACTCCATGAATGTAGACTCCACACAGATTGTCCTTCAGCATCTAACTGGACAGCTCTTGCCATGTGAGCCAGCCTAGTTCCCTTAAACAGCTCTACCTTCATGTATTATTTTTGCACAATTACATTTCACAGTATAATAAAAAGGCCACCGCTGCTTCACAATTAGCATGATGACATTGATGCAGGAAATAAAGTACACCTTAATCAAGGATATAGGAAGAAAGATGACAAAGAAGGGTGTCAGATAAACATTTGCAGGGCAATAACAAGCTTCTGATTGTAAATATATGCTGGATATGTTGATGCAGAAGCTCTAAAAGCTAACTTGGAGTAACTAGACTGGTTTTGGCAGTGTTTCACTTTTTTTTTTTTAAGAGTACTATCATAGGCTTTTGTTTTGCTAATTATTTCTATTTTGGTCTGACCTAGTAAAGCTTGTATAGCATTAAAATAATATAGCAATTAAGTTTCATATAACTATTTACTTTCAGCTATATTATGTAGAGATGAGAAGGTAAATAATCAGTGACTCCAGAAGGAATATTTTCTTTAAAACATCATGAGTTCAGTTTCATTTGGAATCAATGGAGACTGACAGTACAGCAGTAGCAAATGCTAGGAAGTTTAAGTATGGTATGCCAGAGTCATCTGTGGGTGTAACACCTCATCCATCAGCAAAGCTTCCTGAAGGAAGCATTTGGCTTCCTATGTCCTTTGTTCAGGATTTTGTTACATGAGCTTCCTGGTCACTTGTGTATGGAACAGCAAATGGAGCAGCCACTAGAGCTTTTGAAAATGATGCTATTTTCTTTCAGCCTGTGACTGTTTTCGTATATATGACTGTTTTTCAGACGTCAAAAAACACCCAATCATAACTTTGATGTAGCAAGGCCATGCAAGAGCCTTGTTGAAGTAATTGTGTACTCGCTAAATTTGTGTAGGTGATGTGTCAAAACCCATGGCAGCAAATAGAACATTTAGGAAAGAAGCATAAGGCCAAATTCTGTCAATTGAATTAAGTTAGTTCATCCACTGTGACTAAGGGTGGGATTTGTTTCCAGAACTGGCTACTGGTTCTGAGTTGGTGTCCTGAAGAAATTGCTTCATTATTTGCATGGGCCACATAAGGATAGGATGTACAGACACATTGCTGTATGCCTGTGAGCACATCACGTGTAACAGGCATTTACAGGAACATGTGTTGGCACAGAGGTATCTTGTTGTCTAAAAGAGTATGATAAACCCATATGCTATTGTCTTCTTTTCTTTTCCTTCCAGATCAATGCAATCCGCTCAGTTGTTCCAAACAAAAGCAATAATGAGATAGTTCTGGTGTTGCAACAGTTTGACAACAATGTAGACAAGGCTGTCCAAGCTTTCATGGATGGTGAGTACAGTGCACCTTTTTCCTTAGGCATGAAGGATTCAATTGTATGCTAAACATATTCATTGTCTCTAGTGGCTCGAAATAGTGAGAAATCACCAACTATGTGAAGTTCAGCAAAGGAAAGTGCTGGATTCTGCACCTGGGATGGGGCAGCCCTGGATGTACAGACAGGCTGGGGAATGAGATGCTGGAAAGCAGTGCTGTGGAAAGGGCCCTGGGGGCCCTGGTCAGCAGCAAGTTGGATATGAGTCAGCAGTGCCCTGGCAGCCAGGAGGGCCAGCCGTGTCCTGGGTGGGCATCAGGCACAGCATCACCAGCCGGGTAAGGGAGGGGATTGTCCCACTCTGCTCTGCACTGGGTGGGCCTCACCTGGAGTATTGTGGGCAGTTTGGGGCACTGCAGTATAGGAAAGATACTAAGCTCTTAGAGAGTGTCCAGAGGAGGGCAAGGAAGATGGTGAAGGGCCCTGAGGGGAAGCTGTGTGAGGAGTGGCTGAGGGTACTTGGTCTGTTCAGCCTGGAGAAGGGGAGACTGAGAGGAGACCTCACTGCAGTTACAACTTCCTTGTAGAGCAGAGCAGGCACTGATGCCTTCTCAGTGGTGACCAGTGACAGACCTGAGGAAATGTCCTGCAGTTGTGTCAGGGGAGGCTTAGGCTGGATATTAGAAAGAGGTTCTTCCCCCAGAGGGTGGTTGGGCACTGGAACAGCTCCCCAGGGCAGTAGTTGCAGCACCAAGCCTGACAGAGTGAGAAGTGTTTGGATGATACTCTCAGGCACATGGTGTGATTCCTTGGGAGGATCCTGTGCAGGGCTAAGAGTTAGACTCGATGGTTCTTTTGGGTCCCTTCCAACTCAGCATATTCTCTGAAAATATATTCTATATTTCTTCTGAAATCTGATGTGTGGCACTTAGAAATTTATTTTTTTTTATAATTGATCCTCCTCTCTTCATCTTTGCTTCTCTACAGTATGAGTTTGACATGGATGTTTATCTGATCTACCTGACTTTTCTGTATTGATGCCATTCTTGTTGCAAACCTCCTTCTTTATTCTGCATGAAAGTTAAGGCTTTTTAAAGTAAATATGTCAGGAAATGATTCACTATTGAAGATACAGTAACTAATAAGAACTTGAGATATTTCTGACGCAGATAACCAGGCCCCTAAATCCCTGAACTTTATGCATACATTAACATTCAAACCTCAATCTGAATTTTGCAAATAGCCTTGACATTTATAATGGCTGAGCCAAGACTTCATCGGAAGTTTGAGCCAGTCTGAATCTGGATCATCTCTAATGAAAGGTCACTTGTATTTAAGTAACACTTTTCTGATAAATATATAATGTCAAGTATTTTGAACTTTCACCAAAGTCTGTCAGAAACCCTTTGCAGTAATAGTGGCATACCATGAGCAAATCTTCTCAAAATCTTTGTAGCTTGGGGCTGCGTAAATGCTGCTAGAACTTCAGTGCTCTCAAAGAGCCTGTATTTCTTAAAAATGCCTCATTTTTGCCATCTCAGCAAGTTTCTTATTTCATATCTATTTTATTTCAGAGCAGTTTGGAGCATGGCTTGGATTAACTTACTGAAATGTATCAGCCAAAAAGCGTCATGATATAATAGGAATTACCAGTATGCAAAAAGCAGGTGCAAGCAAACTGGACTGTTTATAAATGCATCAGAGTTCTTCCTCAGATCTATATGGTTCCTTTTGATTCAGAGAGCTACATAGACAGTTCATTTCTAATAGATTTATGGAAATTGAGTTAGTCTGTGCACACACAGAGAAAAAAGGAAAGTGGGATGCATCTAACAATGATTTTTTTCCCTGTATGTCCTGGGGAAAGTAGTGGAGGATTGTTCCATGACTATTCAGTAAGATACTTTCAATTTATTATTTTTTAATAAAATAAATGCTTGCTTGTGGCCTGTGAATTGTTTCCAATGCCCTCTTAAATGGGAAAGTGTTTTCATAGCTGTGTGTCCTCATCTGCTGTAAGGAAGAAACAGGGCAAACATGAGCCTTGCAACAGTGCAACGAAGTCATGAAGAAAAGCACTCTGGTACCTGAGTTCGGATATTCTTGGTTTGAACTTTATCAGTTCATGATTACTGTGCCTTGCCTTCAGAAGTCTTTGTGAGTGAGCATTTGAAAACAGCCAATATTTTTTACTGTCCAGAAGCAGTAACAAACATGAGAAAAGATATGTATCCATGCAGCTGCCACTGTGGATAGAATGAATCCAGCACTGAGAGTATTCTTTTACGTGAATTACAAAAATTGCCATGATTGAAATAACAATCGCAGGGAAGTCATTGCCACAGGCAACGAAAAACATGGGGATGGCCATGGTGAATGAAAAGGCTCAGCACCTCCATTCAGTGCTTCTCTCTGAGGTGCTGCGTGCTGAATCAAGAAATGCTCAAATTTAGTTTCCTGAGATCATTTCCTGTCTTGCTTTGTATCTGGAGTGGCATTTAGGTGATGTCTCTATAGTGAATTTACTTCTATATGTGAAATTTGATTTAAATGAAGGAGGATTAAAATATTTTATTTGCTATCCTAGTGTTTAAGCACAATCAGAAGGTCTGATCAGCTGCTCTGTAGATGTGTTCAAGAAAATATACTGATGGGTTCAAATGAGGGCTTTGGGACTTGGCCAGTTAGTGCATTTCCAGCAGGAAGAAATGGAGGTTAGTCAGGTAAATCCTTAAAATAACCCTCACCATGCATAGTATTCACAGGGAAACTGAGGGAAGCAAAGCAAAGATACCACCAGCCAGCACTGAGGGTGTTGGTTGATACTGGGAATACAGTTAACAAAGCTGTCATGTGAAACCACATATTTTCAGCAGCACAGAGTAAAATGAGTGGCAAATGTTCAGGTTTATTTCCTCATATTGAAACATGGTGCCTATCAAAAGGTAGCAAACCTTTAGGAGAGGGGATGTGCATAAATATGTATGGGTGTAACTAAATATAGATATGTATGTAGTTATACACAAAACAGAAGCTTTCTTAACCTTGTATCTGCATTGTCATGTCATCCAGGAAACAAAATATGGCTTTCATGGATTCCATACACCTTTTTTCACAATTTAACAAATTAGGCTTAGCTCTGCTAGGAAGATATGTAATCTTTCCAAATGTGTGTGACAGGCTCAGCAGGTTGTGTTGGATCGGGTTTATTGTGATAGAAAAATAATCTTGGTACATCTGAAAATGTCACACATCTGTGGTTGAATACAAGTGGTCAACTCATGCTGGTCTGAAAACAGCAGTTCTTCTCAATACTAGTATCAAGAGTTCACTGAAAAAGAAAGAATGGCTGAGTATGAAATCCATTTGGAATGGCTAATAAAGAATATTTACTAGATTTATGCAGTGATGGTAAACTGATCCTTAAATACAAGCAGAAGGCCTTTAACCTGATTGTGATTAAAAAGATTATTGTGGCAGATCGTGGCTTAGTAATTTGGATGACAATTCAAACTGCATGCTTACCGTGAGCATTTATTTTCAGCATTACAATCCAGGAGAACAAAATAATGATGTTAATAAGAAGGAGAAGAGTTGTCTTGTAATGTGGCAGCTGGAACTGGTCTAACCAAGGCTACGCTTGCTTTGTTCCATAAATTTATCTGATCAGCTCATTACAGCTGACATGCAGAATTTCAGGTATACAAAATTGTAAATATTTTTCAATACAAATTTTGAGGGGCTTTTCCTACCAGGCCTAAGTTTATTGCATTTGGGCAATGCAGAATTTATGCAGGAGTCCACAAAATTACTCTTTTGGATGCTAATTAAGTCTTTATTTTTTATGTTCTTCTGAATACAATAGGTAGCACATAGAAAACGTATTATGAAAATGCCAAAAGTTTTCTAAATGTTCAAATGCTCTAGAGCCAGGGTGGACTATCTAGTTTGTACTCAGTGTTTACACTAGGGTGCTGAGATACTTCCCTTTTCAGGCAAGAGATTTGAGTTTTGATTTTTCTGAGGCTCATGCTTTAAGTTAGGCACACAATCACTTGTGGAATGAAGTCCATAAAAAACCAGCAGTGGTAGATCATCCACTGTATGTAGTGTAATCAAAACAGGTAACTAAGGAGGAGAAAGGCATCAGTACCCATTTTGTTTTCCCCATGTAAGAGAATTCACAACAAACAAATGCTGCTCAGCTAGGAGACTAGAAACTCTTCATGAACGCACTTTGTTCTTTTTCATACTGAATGTTTGTTCAAATGTTTTCCTTTCTCTAGGCAGTGCAACTCAGGTTCTAAAAGAATGGAATATGACAGGAAAAAAGAAGGTAAGAACTCGCTCCTGAGCATCAAGGCATTTAGATCTGTTTGTACTTGAATGTAGTACTTTTATTTTGACCCGAATTTTGCCTTTTCCAGCATAAGTGACTTGATTCACATATGTAAACAGAGTACTTGAAAGTAAACGTGTGTACTATTTTTGATCTTATTCTTATGTCACTGTCTTGCTAAGCCCAGTGTTCTGAGAGAATTTCTGGGACAGCACATGCATGTTACATGTGTTTGGGAGCTAGACCCTGCACATGTACAGAACAAATCCCAAAACAGCCCACGTGGAGACACACTTTTAATAAACAACTGTATCCTGAATAGTCACAGCCACTTACAGTGCTCAAATTTTTGCTGCCAGGTGTAAAAATAACATAGGAATCTTGCATTAGGAGTCATGCATTAGGGACACTATCAACTCAGATACTTCATGTATATATCTGGGATATGATCTTCATGCTTCTGTATCTCCAAGCTGGAACTGTAGCAGAAGGCTGCCATGTGAGTCACTGTCATGGAGGCTCCTTTTTTTGGCTGGAAGAACTACAGTAGCAGTGACCAGCCTGTGTCCAGGATCACTGTCTGTCTCTTCAAAGTGATGCCTTAAGGGTTTATCTGTGTTACTGTGTGGATTTTCCCTAAATGATTAGGAACTGCTTGTTCTAAGTGCAAAACATTTTGAGCACCATCTTGACAGAGGTTCCATTACCACTTTGCAATGCAAGTATTTTGTATGGAAGGATGGGGAAAATGAAGTTGGGGGCTTCAGGTTTCATTTGAAACGGTTTATATATTCAGGTGAATCGACGCAGGGTGTTGGGTAGCACATCATGACCTGTAAATTGCATTACACTGATGTCAGTTCTATGGCATTTTAAGATTGTGTGCAATTTACTGATACTATTTTGATTTTGTATGATTTACATTGAGTGATGTCTCTGGTCTTGTGATATTTCTCTATTTAGAATAACAGAAGAAAAAGAAGCAAATCTAAACAGCATCAAGGCAATAAAGATCCTAAAAACAAGAATGATGCACCTGAGAAGGCATCTCAAGAGCCCCAGAAAATACATGAGTGTCATATGAACGGGTGCTCTAAGGACAACTCTTGCCGTGGTTCTGCCAATCAGAAACTGGAAGCCACTTCTCTGGAGAGCAAAGGCTCAGGATTTGTAGGGTCGGCACGGGACGGTCCAGCAAGCAGAGGTCAGTTCGTCTGGCAGAGGGTGCCTTTTTAACTGACAATAGCCAAGCCTCCATTTGCATAAAGATCATGGTATTTTTACTGCCATGAAGTAGAATAACATGTTGGAGAGAGGTGTGTGTGTGAAATAATGCTCACAGCTATTAAAGTCATGCCAGTAGGTCTGTATCTGGGCACTAATCACCTTGCCAGACTTTTCCTTGCAAAATGTCTTTTTTTTTTTCTAGAGACAAAGGAATCAAACTATAAGTAGACCCAGCTGATACAGAGTATTACAGGTAGAGATACATAAGAGTGCAGTGTTAGAAAATGACTTGTGTGTCAAATGGTTAACAGAAGGATTAAGTCCCTCATGTGGAGTAGAGACGTCTGAGCGTTATGAGCTTGTGGCGTATTACTGGATTTCTTTATTGCTTAGTCCAAACTAGTCCATTTCTTCTTTTCCTCATCTTCCCTGAATAGGCTTGTCACAGCAGATCTCCACTGGCTTTCCATAATAGGGGAGTGTCTGTGTTGTGGAAAAGCACTCTGATAGCCTCCTGGCACATTTCTGCTAAGGTCTAGTGACCACTTCTGAAACTGTGGGGCCCAGTAACAGTTCTTCCCCACTGGGTCACAGGAGATGCAGAGTTATGATCATAGCAACATCAGTGAAAATAAACTCGCTCCTCTGGGGGAGCAGCTCTGTGAAAGCTTTTGCCTGTAAGTTCATAAAGCTCATATTTAATTGCTGTCAGTATTGGTAGTGGGTTTTCGGCTCTTCACATTTCAGACACCTGACAGCCCTGGATTATTGCTGCCATTAGTATTTTTTTCCTGTGTCTTAAGCAGTATGTGAGACTGCATTAAAAGAACTTTCCTTGAAATCACTTTTTCCGCGGTTGCAAATACAGCTCTCAAATCTCATTTTAAAGGAATGTGCCAAATGGATAATTGTGCTGAAATGAATTCTCTGCTGCTTCCAGATGACTTTGGTGGTCCTAACCTCTGCTAAATTAAATGAAGATGCTGCAACCTGTTCCAGGCAAACAAACTATTTACCAAGAAATTTTGTCCTAAAAATTTGCTGCCTTACTTTAAAGGATCAGAGAAACACTTCCTGCCCTTGTTAAAGACTCTCATTTACTTTGGATAAAATGTTTCATAAGCCAGAAAATTCTTGCCACTTATTCTGCAAGAAGTAAACATCTGTGGTATAAATCAGACTTCTCAGAGTGGCATTTTTTGAAATGATACAAGCATGAATAAAGTATATAGAGTAAATAGGCTATGCATGGGGAGTGTTTTCTAAGGGGTAAAAGACCTGAGTGCAAGAAGAGTACCTACACTGGTAGCCGTCGTCTTCTGTGTTGCTGGGATTGAATCGTGTTTTTTTTCTCTTTGACATGATACAGTGAAGAGTGAGTTGTATATATAAGGGGCAAAACGTATCTCTAAATTTTGCTTTGCTTTTACAAGTGACGAATGAGATATTACCATGGCTTTACAATTTTTTTCAACTTTTTATATATGCTCTGTTTCAAAAACAAGTGGGAGAGAGGGATTTCGAAGAAAAAGGCATAAAAGAAAGGAAATAGAAAGAAAGGAAAACCTGAAACTTTAATGCTTAAGTTTCCCTTACACAGTAAAATAAGTTCCTGGCAAATTGTTTAATAGAGAGAAGGAAAGAATTTCTCCTTTACTTTCCATGGCACTGGAAACCTTTTCTTTGCAGCCAATATAATAGCTACTTTCTTGAGGTCAAAAGCCACCCATGTCCATATTGTTATATTTGTGCCGAAGTACATGGAGCCGAATAGAATAGAAGGGTGATTGGGACCTTCAGGGGCCAGCAGCTGTGCCCTTGTGGCTTCTGAGCAAGTCATACAGACTCTTCTAAAGCAGTTTGAAATGCTGAAGTGTGTCCAGAGTGTACCAGTTTCATATTGCTCCCTCTTGTGATGTAATCTCCTTTGTATTGTCCTTGTCTGGCTTTTTTGTTTTGCTTCCTTCCCTATCAAATTAATGTTGCTGTAGTAATTTCACCATCACCTTCAGACAGCTCAGAGATTAGAAGGATCACAATCGGGTGTCTCTTGGCAGTCCCTTAATACTTTCCTCCCCTGGAGGAACAGGAGGTTGAAGCTTTGCCTGTACCAACTCTCAGTCTGTGAGATCAGGTCTTTCAGAGCCATAAAATCCTGGCTGCCTGGAAGGGACTTCAGGAACCAGAAGGGAGGATGCAGCATAGTTGGTGTTTCTCCATAATGTGTCCCATGCTAGAAGATTATAGGGGAGACCATGTGGCTATTGCCTTTAGTTCAGGTCTGCTTGTTTCTTGCCATTATTCCATCTTTCTTTCTCTCAGAAGTGTTTTGTTGTTATGCTTCCTGTGCGTGCCCTTGTAAAGAAGAGGTGTGAATGCACTGAAAGGATATTTAGTGCTGCCTTGCTGCGCTATTTTGCATGAGACCTGGGTAAAACCAGACACGAATCTTCTATTGATTTCTTCCCTACTTTGTGAAATTATTTTTCACATAGGAAGATTTTTCGTGAATTTTTCAAACTTCCTGTTTGTATCTCAAGGGAACTCTGGGGTGTTTTGTTCTTTCAGCCAAATAATCTATGGAGTTCACTTGATTTGAAAGGTATTGAATGGCAACTTGTTATAAAAAGATAAACCCCTCATTTTGAAGATGGCAGCTCAGCAGATTTTAAAGCAAGTTTATTTGGGCTGCTGCCATTACTGGCAGGTGTGGAATGACTTGACTGTTAATACAGCAGATGTCACACATAGACTAGTGCCGAGTTCTTCACTGCATGTGAGACTTGTATCTGCACTGAACCTTTGACATGCTCAGAGTGCTGCGTTACTGGTGTTTCTTGCTTCCACAGGTTCACAGGTTTCTTTAACTTCTTTCACTATTTTCTTACATACTGCTTTATGTAAGTTACCTCTTCTGTTTTCAGACTCGCCTTTTAAAGCCCTTAAGCAAAAGCTGGTTTAAAATGTGAGTACTGATGTTCCTCCTTGTTCCTCTGGTGTTACGTGACTGCCATGAAAACATACCAAGATGTACTTTATGCCTGTCCTGATGCCCAGCCAGGGCACAACGAGGTCATTAGTGGATACAGTGCACCTCCATGTGGTATCCCTCAGGGTAAATCCCACTCCATGGGCTGTAATCCAGCTGTTAATCTGACAAGCCCCTTTTCTCCAGAGACCACACATCATCAGGTGAATAAAGTGGTGCATAAAGAGCAACCTCAGAACAAACTATTATTCAGTCCTCAAAGTGAGTACAAAGATTAGAACAAAGAGTTAACAAATAATTGTCTCTGCTTGTTTCCTTAACTAAAATTCACAGTGGCAGTAATAGCTGGCCTTGCCTTTTAGTTTTCATAGTCATTCTCTGGCTGCTTGTCCCTCTTTCATGATGCTGTTATCTTGAGTCCCTTTGGAGTCTTGGAGAAAGGAAACCAGGTCATCTTGTGGCAGCCAAACAGGCTCAGGCATTGTTATCATATCCTTCTGAAGCTCTTAAATGCAGGAGCCTAATCTTTGACATAGTTTCATTTCCTGCTTAGTTCCTCTTAGCAGCAGCTTTTGATAGCAATCTGTAACCAGGCAAGGTAAGTGTTTCAGGTAGGAATGTTTAATCATGCTTTTTAAATGCTGATCAAATGAGGAACGGTTTTTGTGTGTGTGAGAGAGAGCTGTCGATATATAGATATATATCTAAGTGTTAAAGTCTCATGCTTTCTATAACAGACTTCCTCTCCAGTTCTCTTCTCAAATACTTGGGCAAAGATTATAATTTCTAGTATACTTTTTATGTTTTGAGGTATTTCTTTGTATCAGCATGAGAGAGTTGATTTTTTTAAATAAGTTTTTATTTTTTAAACTGCTGAAATGTGGAAGTTCCAATTAATGTTTAATAACCAAAACAATTTAAGTTGTTGTCATGGCTATCTGAGGTCCTGTAGAATGTGTGCCAGTGCAAACACCCTTGCTTTTTCCAGTGTTTAGGCATAAAGTCATTCTGACCTAACAAATAAGACTTCATATCTTTCCTAATTTTGTAACTCCATTTTCATCCTTAATGTCTTCTTGCAGACAAAGAAGAATGCCAGAGAGTATCCGTGGAATTAAGCCCAAAGACTATGAATGGAGTAGAACAGCATGAGTCTCTTCAGCCATCAGTTCAACTCCAGTGTAACCTAGGCAGGCCAAAGTCAAAATCTTCCTCAGCTAAATCATCCAATGCTACAACCCAGCTTGAAACAAAGACAGACAATTCAGTCAAAAAAAGAGGTAAATTGGATCTCTGGTTGCTGTATTCTGAGGTGATAAGACAGCTGAGGCCTCTAGGAAGAAGAATGGGAATTCACACATTGTGAGGATGATGTGTTGGAAAGTGATGGCGTAATGGTGTTCAGCCTAACAAAAATGAGTATAAAATTTATGGGCTATTTAACATTATATTAAATAAAATTTAAATAATTCAAACTAATAGCACCTTTATAACATTTATTTGATTTTGGGGACGAATTTGAGCAAATGTGTTTAGAAACTGAAGAGCACCAGGGAAGAACTATGGAAAATGGACTTCAGGAAGATAACCACTTCATCCTAATCTGGGCAAATAACCCTAATGCCTGCTCCTTCATTCAGAAAACCCAAAACCAGCTTTCTGACTTTTGTGTGATTTTTGTTTTCTGTTTTAGGGCCAAACATTGAGAAATCAGTAAAAGACTTGCAGCGTTGCACTGTTTCTCTAACCAGATACCGTGTGATGATCAAAGAGGAAGTGGATAATTCAGTGAAGAAGATCAAAGCTGCTTTTGCAGAATTACACAGCTGGTAGGTAAATCAGCTTCAGAGATCCATGGGCACCACTGAGGGAAGGGGCTGACTGTGCCACTGGCATTAATGAGGAGGGGTCACTTACACCCTCATTGTTTGCAGCATTTGGTTTCATCAGAAAAATACGTGACTAAGTCATGACACTCTTCACCAACCAGGAAGTCATATATGCATAAGTGTGGGGTTGCTTACATACATAAAATTCTTGGGGGAAAAAAAATCACTGGGTTTTTTGCCCTGAATGATCAATCTTGACCTAATTCTTTTGTATCAAGTTCAGTGGCAGCATATCTGAGCAGATGAAAGCAGTTCTAAATATCCTTCTGTGGGGTTTTCTGAAGTCTCTCTCTTTTACCGTCTTTAAATCTCTTCTTTCTAAACTAATTCTTTGATCTTATCTCCTTCTGCAGACAGTCCTTTACTGTCTCTTCATGTCCCATCATCTTTGCCTCTTATCCCACCATTGTTGTTCTTTTTTCTTTCCCACATAGTTTTGTATAAGTTACCCATCCACCATTTAATTTTCAGTTTCTATCTCTAATTCATTCTTTTTCCTCATTATGTCTTTAATCTATTTTTCCATTATAATTTTGATTACTCATGATCTTCAGCATTTATGTCTATGCCCTTTGAAAATCTATAGCAGAAGTAATTGCTGTAGTAGCAAGTTACATATTTTGTATATTCTTGTCATTAAAAAGTATTTTCTAGTTTGAGTTTTACTTGGCCTTCATTGAGCGTAAATGTCATATAAAACTAGTGCATTAGACAGTATTGCAGCAAACAGAAGACACCATGTTAAAATGTACCATAGCTGGTTACAAATCACAGAAGAGTAGAAAATCTTTCCCCTTTATTTCATCCACAATATTTGTAAGTATTTTTATGAGCTTACCTTTTCTCTGAGTAAACTCATAGTTGGATCTCATTTGTTCACACTTAATTTTTTTAGTAAAAGTATTAAAAGTATATGATATCATGTGTCTAACCTTAGTTGCAGGCAGTTACAGTTAGTTCAGTCTTTAAAGCAATTGTTCTTCTGGTCATGGAACAGATAAGAATTCTGACATGACCTAAAGATGCAGGGGATAGTAAATTCAGAACTGAAATCCTCCTTTTTTCATGTATTCATGTTTTAGCTTGAAAACACTGAAGTGCATTGCCTAATGCTAAAATGTGTTGCTTAATAAAGAAAAGACCAAGCTACCCCTAAAGAGTATGTAAATGCAAGTACTTAAAATGATGAAAATAGCCTGGAAAACTTTAGAATAGGCTTCATTTAATTTTGCCTCCTACCAGTGCCTAAATTATTGAAGCTAGAAGCTCTAGACTGTAGCAGATCTGTGCTCTGAATATCTGTGCCTCGCGAAGCAATTTCATGCAGGTAGCATAACATTGCAAGAGGACCATACAACCTCAGCATATGTTTATGGGAATCTCAATGCTGGTTATGTTGCTTTTGGCAGCTCATAAGCCTAATGTTTATGTTTTGCTTCAGGTGAATGAAGGGGAATTTTGGTTTAAACAGTAAAATGCATGATTTTACAACTTCTTTGCTGAAATTAAGAGTTTTGCAATATTTTATATGACCTTCTGGCCTAAACACTGAGAAAGATGGGCAGATCTAGTGCCTCGTTCAGAAAAACTTGCTGCCAACTGCTGTAGATTTATGAATTTGGGTAGAAATTACCATAACCATTGATACCTACAGCTTCAGACCTCCTATGGTCAACACGTGGTATTCCTGGGCTGGTGGATTCAGTGTGTGTGTCGTTTTCATGGCAGTTTCCTTGCTGCTGAGTTGAACAGAACGTGACTAGTGTTAGCAGGAAGATAAGGCATTCAGTGGGCACACAGCCTCTTGCATATTTATCACTCCTCTTGGCCATGGGACTTTCTCTGTGACAGAGTCAACGTGTCTGTCAAGGAAAAATTAACTGTTGCTCCCAGAAAGCAGCTTTCCTCCTGAGCCAGACCGCAGGGGATGCCCATGAAAAAATGGCTCTTTCCCCTTGCAGATGAAGAGCCCTGGTGGAGTTGTTCAGAACACCACAGCTGACACTGTGTTGGTCAGTCTCCAAAACAACAATCATTCTCAAACTGTGCACAGAGCTGGTTCGAGGGAGACTGAAACTTACTGAACGCCTCAGGGAGAAAATTGGCATTTTGGGGACAGTAACCTCTGTGCCTTGCAGCTGGGGCTTACCTTTGTGAGCTGTGTCAGCATGTTTGCCTCCACGTCAGCTTGTTCTTTTCATTTCCCCATCTCTCCAAGCACAATATGTTTATCATAATGCCTGAAAGAGGCAGAAGGAAGGAGAAGACTCTGGTCATCTGGATCCCTTGTGATTCTCATCAGTAAAGCTATAAATCAGCCAGCCTGGCAATCCGAATTAACTTTTCTGAAGAGGCACTAATAACTTTAATGATTTTAGTGGGATTTTGAGGTATTGCAGCAAACTGAAAATATCTTTTCTTTTTCACTGTGCAAATGCTAAATTTCATGCAGTAAACTAGAGGAGGATTAATTTGTTTCCACTAATGTCAGAACAAACTCAGAATTTATTCTGAGTATGAGACTGTGAAATGAGGCAGCTGTCAGCATAATTTATCTTTATCATTGCTGTGCCAGCAACTCACTGGAGTTTGGCATTTGCAGCTCTTTTGCCATTGTGTGCTAGTTGAATCCTGCCTGTCTGTGTAAGGCCAAGGCATGAGTACTGTCCCTTTGACCTAGGAATAGAATTATGTTCTTGCCTTCAGAATCACTTCAGCAAAATGATTCCTAGAGAGCTGCTGTTTCTCCTGCTGCATCTGATATCTCCACAGCACAAGCACTGGCTGTGTCTCATTTGCATGTCCTCTGTGTTAAGCCCCTGTCTTGCTGTGTCCCTTCAAGAAGATTGTCTCCCTTCCTGAACCACACCTCAGAATTTCTTCTGGATGTTAAAATCAAGCAGTGCTAATCCTGTGCTCCAAAGTGCAGATACTCAGCTGTGGTGAACAGTGCTGTGGTGCTGATAGCTAGAGTTTGGTACGCAGCTGATCCTGAAAAAGTGAGGGGTAAGAAAAGGACAGAATCAGTGCTTTTTGGACAGAGGTGAGGTGAAGTGAGACAGAAAAGAAAGTGGTAGTAGCATTACTCTGTGTTGGCTCCAGCATCAGTCATGGAGTATAAGACTCACTTGATTCAGATCTGCCCTTGAGTCTGGTCAATGGGAGAGGCGATCTGAGTCCCAGTACTTGGTCTCCTACAGCAGGGGAACCTTTGGATTGATGGCGTGGATTCAGGATTCATGGATTCTCGGAAGAGGGAAGTGGTGCTGAGTTGTGTGTTTGTCACAGGAGTCTCAAATGGTATATGGGAATAGATTGAGTACTGGTATTCAAGGTAAGCAGAAGGCATGGCTGAAGCCTGATAGATTTTTATTGCTTGGAATAATCAGAAAAAATTGACAAGATTATGACTTCTCCAGAACATCAGCTAAAGTAGTCTGTTCATGATTTTAAACATGGTTCCTAACATCTGTAGAGGACCCAAGAGAAACAGCATAACTGGAGAGCTGGGAATTATCAAAACATTTTCCCTGAGGGGTCTTTAGATCTGAAATGTGTTCTGTTCTTTGCTCTGCTAGAGCTCAAAGCTGGCCATACCTGAGTGTACAAAGTTCCTACAGCACCCAGTATCCAGTTCTGCACAGCACAGGCTGCAGGCTGTGCCCTGGAGTGTACCTGCCTGTTACAACATTTAGGTGTCCCGTGGACACTGAGATGCATTGAAAGAAATTGCATTCCCAGGAGGTATTGACGAGCTGAGCTTTGAGGAGTTCTCAAAAATACCAGTGCTGTGGTCTGATCATGATCACCATATTGAGGCTGAATAGGGCATTAGTCCAGAAAATGTATTAAAACTAGTTAAACTTCTCATGAGTTAAGGAACTGTTCAGTTTAAGGGGCTGTCTGAGCTTCATGTGAAAACAGTAGGATCCTAGCAGGAACAAGAGATAAGATTTGATCCATTTATTTTCCCACAGTGTCCTTGTCATTTCTCCTTCTATATCTGTTAGAATTTAGTTTTGTCTTTGTATTTGTTTGGGCTTTTTTCCCCCAGGCCAGTTTTTCAGCTTTCTGTCTGTAGTTTTCATTTGTTTAGAACCTTGCCAAGTTCTTACTGGAGGAGGTGTTGCTCAGTTTTGCACTGAAGTGCTCTATGTGACTAGAAAGGACTCGAATTGATTCACATACCATTTCCTTAATAATTGACCCTTATGCAAGCTAGGAAAAACCCTAGCATTTCCTAGAGCTGATTGGCCTAGGACATTTCTAAAGAAACATTAACTTTCCCCATATATAATATATGGCAGTTTTTGATTTCCAAGCTGAGAAATGTGATTGTACGCTTCCAGATGAGAATTAGGATGTTCCTTTCCTTTAGTGAAGAGAGAGGGATTTTATGTTCTTGGCTGATACAAATTAGTACAGCTGCATTGTCTTCAGGGAAGGGAAACCTCATGAAGATCTGTCTGTTAAAGAAACTTAGTTTATCACATTGATTATTCTCACACTGATAAAGGCACCAAACATTTTTTCTGTCCAGTAGCAGAAGAGATGTGACTATAAAATATGATAAATATAGGATTGCTATAGCCTTGTTCTCACTCTGGTATTAAAAATGGTTTTATTTGGCATGGAAATAAAATGCTAGGGGCCAAGCAGTTTAGTAAAGATGTGTTGTTAGAGTGCACAGAGGACAGTCGTGGAATGGACTGCGCTAAAACACACTTCTCATGAGCTCTGCTCTTGTGACCTTGTTGCTTGAATATTTTTTCCAGATAAAAGTTCTTGTTTATAGTCTATGTAGTGCACTAGGAAGGCACTTTTGTAAGAGACAGAAAAAGCAAAAATGTGAAGATTCCTTTAATTTAAGGCAAAACGCTAAAGATCATTAAATTCTCTTTGTGGAAGGTAGAAAAAGGTTAGAATTTACAAGACTCATTTCAGCCACCTGCTGTGAAAGCCAAGGAAGTTTACTATAGCATGTAGTTACAAAGCCTAATTGAAAATAGATTAATTCTGAAAAGCTATCGCTATTTAGATTAGCAAACTGGAATTTTTTGGAGTTCAAGTTTAATGCTTATGCCTGGAGAATATTGAGTGCCAACTGGAACAAGTGTGTCCTTTCATTTTAAGAGCATGCCTCTTAACTGATTTGCTCTACCATAAAAAAACCCTGCTGTTTTATTTCCTCTGGTGTGTAGGTCGCACTAAATTGATCTGGCAGGCCAAAACAGTACTTTTAGTCTTGTTTCTATGTATGAAACAAAAATGTGTTGCACTGCAATTTTATTGTCTTGCTGCATTCTTTGCCCTGTGCTCCGGTCCCTCCTGTTGGCTCTTGGGAGGCTGTGGAAAGGTCTCCTCCTCTAAGGACAGACTGGGAACACCCAGGGGTAGGGCTCTGCAGAGCTCCTGTTGCAAAGCTCCTGTATGAGCTTGGTTCATTTACAGGGAGATTTCAAGGAAGGATGCATGGCACTTGAACACATTCTAACTAGTAAATTTTTGTTGCCAGCTGTGTGTTTGCCCTGTGTTCCCCAGGCTGCCTGCTTACCAACCTTTGCCTGTTTTAGTTAAACACCTGCCAATCTTTCTCTGCTCTTTACTTCTATCTATGTTTACTGCCCACTGAACTCTATAGGATCTTCTCTTTCTCGTGAAGGACATTCTAAACAAATGTTTTGGGTTTTCTATAATGTCTTCTTCAGTGTTCAGTCTACTTCAGAAGCTAGTAAAAAAGATACACAGTGTCTTTACTGGGTACAAAAGCTTATGTTTAAGGATAATTTTACTAAAAGAGAACACCACTCTTCCCTTGAGGTGTGCCTACATGTACTCTTGGAGTTTGACCTACTTTTTGCAATTTCCTCTCTCACCCCTGTCATCTGTTGAGTTTACTCACTTATCCAAGCATAAACATTAATATTGGTGGTGTTTATTAAATGTGAACTTTAAGAATATAATCTAGTGAGGAGAAAATAGAGTGGCACACCAGAGCACTGTGCTCTGGAGAGCTTTCTGCAGTGATGTTATTTTACTGAACGATGTCTCTGGGTTCAGGATGGGAGCAATTTACCAGACCCACTGTCTGCTCTCAGCAGACCCTCTTCTTTGCGCTCTGACAGCTTCAAAGGACAGTCAGGGATTGGGCACCAGAAGTCTGTGAAAGGAGAAGCACACAATTCCTTTAGGAAGGCCAGGTAAAAGTGGAACCACTCTTTCCCAGTCCTGGAGAGAATAGGGATCAAGGAAGCTGACCTCTCTTATAGAGGTACTTTGATGCTTATTTACATCACAAACCGTTTTCTTGTTTACCCTGCGATATTTTGCAAAAATATCTTTATTTAAGGAAGAGAAGGGCCTCTATCCACACATCTTTAATTCTATTTTATTCTTTTTATTGTGCTGAGGCCTAAGCTGTATTAACCTGGATCACAACAATGTTGTATCTGGTTTAGTTAGGAAACAAACTTCAATCATTTGAGGGTTTCTGTGCTGAGGCAGCACTGAAGAGGTAAATCAGAGTGACTTCCACATCTGTGCAGACACATGGGCAAGCCAGTGAGATGTTTGTGTGAAACAGCATACACTGATTATCACTCTTTATTTTTTACAGTCATCCTGCCTAGATGCTTATTCAGCCTCAATTTTTTAAATCTTATTCATTTCAAAACATCCCATAACTAAGGTCTGAAGTGTATGTGTAGTTATAGCTTTTGATTTTGGTGGAGTTCTAGCATGGATTAAACTCTGGTTTTTTTCTTTCTTTTTTTCCTTTTTTAGCATCGTAGACAAAGAAGTGTCATTAATGGCAGAAATTGATAAAGTTAAAGAAGAAGCCAGTAAGTAAAAAAAAAAAAAAAAAAAAGATACACTGGGAACTTTTGGAATAGTCATAGAAACAGTTGTATTGTTTGACAGAACATTACACAGTACATGAATTTGGTTAGCAGCATTCTATCATCTTTCATTGTGTATGTGTACAGTCAAATAAGGCTTTGGTGTTCCAGGGTACTTCCTGTCTATAAAGACTGTGCTTCAAAAATTCAATATTATGAAATTAATGTAAACCAAAAGTTCCTATGAAGTTAGATATAAGTTATTTCTTCCTTCTGCCTACCTATCAGAGCTTTTTGACCACTTGTGGGGTTTTTTCTCATTTCTATGGTTTGTCAATTATTTTGTTCCTATTTTTCAGTGACTGCTTGCTTATATTACATATAAATTGGAATATTGAAAGTTACATGGAGAATATATTATTGTGTGCCCTTGCAGAGCTTTAAGTGATAGTCATCAAGCTTATGAATTAGAACAATAAAAAAATCAAAAAACAGATGTTTGCAGCAATCTGTTTTCTTAATAATCTGTGGGAGTTGATCTGATTCCAGGTTTTCATGCTGTCTCTGTTTTTTGCATAGATTTTGATGTATATATATTCTGATTTGATATAAAGGCAAGATCAGCCAGATATTAGGATACCACAATATCTGTCTTAGATTCCATCTGATATATGGTATTTGTATTTACCTTCAGTAATCAAGACAACATGTTTCAATAGAGAATGCTAAGCAAGAAACTGAAGAGTAACCAAACCAAAACATTGTTAGAATAATACTTTGCTTGGCAGATGAAAATATCACTTCTTTGTGTGCATACAGTTGTTTTATTGATTTGTGGATTTAAGGCCCTTCCAAGGAGAGCCACTAATGCATGTAACGTTCTTGAATGCTTCATTTGCATTTAGAACTCTCAGTTTACAAGTGTACTAGTTAAATTTTAATTTTGAAAAGTACTCTAAATCCTCTGTTGCTGCCTAAGTCTCTTGCAGGTATGAGTTGTTAGAGCAAAGATTAGCATTAGTTTGTATTTTGAATTTTATATGCTAATTTTCCTAGGAATAACATGGAATAGATGTGGTTCATTGTTATTCTGGGGGGGAGTTGTGGATGGATACATATCACAGCTTTTTGGTTACCTGCAGAGACCAGGTAGCTGTAATCAGCTACAGGGCATGCACTCACTCCCAGGAAAACCAGTGGTAGAATTCCCATTGATCAGTAGTCACGGATCTAACCCCTAACTGCATAAACAAAACCATGTGTTGGAGATCCACTGTCCAGGGCTGATGGCATTGTAGAGCCCCTTCATTAATCTTGGCCAGGTATAGAAATAATTTTTGTAGAAAGTAAACCTAATTCTTATCTACAGATATGCAAAGTGCTGCATTTGCACATGGCATGTTCTATTTCCCTGTTTCCATGCCAGCTCCATACATGACAGGGGATGGTCTCTGTTCCTGTCTCTGACAGTGTAGCTTCTGCTGTCTCTCAGGGTTGTTGTAGGCTGTAAAGTGCCTTCACAAACTTAGGCATAGTTTTTACAGGACTGTAACATGCTAACCAAGATTTACATAATATTTATTTTTGTATCTCTTTGCTGCACTGGAGGACTGTTTTACAGTGGGTAATCTTACTCTTACTGTCAATGCTAGGAAAAATTCCAAATGGGTATTTGGCTGGCACCTCATGTGGAGATGAGTGCCAATATCAGAGGAGATCATACAGTTTGGGCAGTCACTTCAGCAAAGAGGATGCTGATCTTGGGGAGGAACAGTATTAGCATTACCTACAATAAGCAATAAGGCAGAACTATTGGACAAAGGAAAAAAGCTAGTAAACTGCTCATTTAATCTGATAAAAGTTTCTTACTCTTGTAGACTGTATTCCACAGAAAAGATCAGCTAGAGAGACAGATACACACCTGCTCTTAGCATGAGTAATAATGTAGGCAATTTTGCCAACAGGGCTGAAGGACCTGTAGCCACCCTGTGCCTTCCCATCCCTGTGTGACACACACCCCTCCTCCGTGCAGTTGGTTTGCTCCCAGACAGCTGTATGGGTGCAGCTGTGTCTCCCTGTGCCTGCTGGACCATGCTGTACTCAGTGAAACACTGCAATAGGTTTCCCAGAGGGTTGGGAGATGCCTCATCCCTGGAAACATTCACAGTCAGGCTCTGAGCAACCCAGTCTACTGAAGATGTTCCTGCTCATTGCAGGGGGGTTGGACTAGAGACCTTTAAAGGTCCCTTCCCACCCAAACTGTTTATGATTCTATGATAGTTTAAAAAGAAGGTGCCATCTGATTAAATAAATGATAATGGGTTGAGAAACAAACTTGCTGTGAAATACCAGTAATTCTCACCTTAAAAATGGCATTGCAAAGTATAAGCCAGTTACGTGACTTGCCAAGTGTGCTGTGGAAATTTGTGGCCAAAGAAGGCAAAGAAACCAAAAAAAGCCAAAATCCACAGCTGTAATGGAGTGGGTGGCCTTAGGATAGTTTACAACTACCACTCACCCTGACTGTGTGTGTAAGCTCTAGGCAAAAGACTATGATTATTATTTTATGCTTAGATGCTGTTTCCTCCCTGCAATGAGTACTGATCCCAACAGCCAGTTAATCAATTGTTGTTTTTACAGAGTCACCATGAAGGTAATACAGTTTGCATATATTTCATTTTCCACCAGAATTGTAATACTGTCATATTATCTTGTATGGGAGTAGATCATCACTTTGTGGGTCATGATTAATCTTTCCCTTAAGAGTATGATTACTCAGTCCTTCCTTATGTAAAATATATGACAGGCAGTAGAGAATAGTTAGTACTTTTTCATAAAGACTGTTGGCCTTCAATACTGCTTTACAGTTGAAATGGCAACTGTGTATAGTCTGTACATGAAAGCAAAATTGCAATGCCAGTGATTTTAATGTAAACTACATATGAACAGATTTTTTTCAGAGGAAATTAAATGCCCCGTGTAAATAAAATACAGGATGTCTTCAGAAACAGGCTGGTGACTCAATGTAGTGCTTCTTTCCATGTCACCATGGAAGACTCCCTGATTTTGCGATTTAAAATAAAGCACTGGAAAACTCAAAACAACATGTCTTTGCCCTTGTTTGTCTAAGTGTTTAAGAACTGTTTTTTTCCGACAGTCATCCCGTTTCCAGATCTTTTTCAACACCAGGCAGTTCAGTAAATATGCTGATTGACTTAATCTGCATGAGCAGCATATTGGCAGTCCAGTGTTGAAGTCAAGGGTCCATGTGTTTGTCTCACATGTGATGTACAGCATTAACGCCCAAAGACTAATAAATCACAGAGCAATGTACCTTCCTGGCATTGATGACTGGCTATTGGTATTTGGCAGTGGAAATCCTGACTGCTCGGCAGAAGAAAGCTGAGGAGCTGAAGAGACTGACAGACCTTGCCAGTCAGATGGCTGAAGCACAACTGGCTGAACTCAGGGCTGAAATTAAGGTCAGGCATTCACTTCTGCTTGGGTGTTTTAGCTGTTTGCAGAATTGCCAAAAAAGGGCTGTCACATTAATGTGCCCAGGCTCTTTATTGCTGCTATGGGCCAGCAGGTGACTAGCATTCCATAGGGAAAGTGTAGCTTCTTAAAGCATCATAGCACTTCTGAGCAGTGTATAGATGATGTGCTGAGAAATGTAAGCTATCTCCTCATTGGTGTAGCAGTGGGGAGTTTTGCTGTTTGTGTATCATTTATAAGACTCAGTTAACAAGTAAACCTGATAGCTTCAGGTTCAGTGATCAAACACATTCCTCAGTGAAGTGACCCACTTCCCAAGTGTGGGAGTGATCAGCCCATCACTGGGCTGTGGGACATGTAATTTGGTAAGGGTGGGAAAATACTTGGTTCTACATAGAGATCCTGTGTACAGAGCAGGGTCAAGAGTTTGTTGAGCCTTATGGTGAGCTTAAGTCAGTTCCTTTGCCATCCATAAAGTCTCTTGTTCATAATGTAAATCGCTATTAATATGTTTATTTTGCAGCACTTTGTGAGTGAAAGGAAATATGATGAAGAGCTGGGCAGGTCTGCCCGATTTTCCTGTGATACAGAACAGCTGAAGACCCAAATTCAGCTCTGTGGAGAAAGTAAGTGCTGGTGATTTCTCACATGGAATTTCTCAGAACATAGTGTTCCACTTACCTGTTCAGCAGAACTAAAGGCACGTGTGCTGCCAGTGGGGGTGTGTGGATGCAGGAGGCTTGCTGAACACACACCAGTCAGCTTTACAGTATGCAATATGTTCAACTCACTGTGCCTGTGCTGCACAGTCCATTTGCAGGTGTGCACTGCCCACCTAGTCAGAGATTTACAGGTATTACTCAGATGAGTTGGAGTTTTCATTCTAAATTGGATTTCCAAGTGGAAATGAAAGTCAACTGTGGGGAACACACAAATTCCATAATTTATAAATAAATAGTAAATAGGAAGCTTCTCTGTGTGAGCATAATGTTGTGAGACCAATTCAGATCTCTCCTGCTAGGAAGTAACTCCCCAGCTTTATAACAGTATTCCCTGGGTTTTTCAGGAGCTAAATAGAGTCCCATCGCAGCATGATTAAGGTTGGAAAAGACCTCTAAGATCACTTAAACCCAACAGTCCACCACTATATTCACTACTAAACCATGTCCTCAATTGCCATATCCACATTTTTTTTGAACATTTCCCAGGACAGACTTTTCCAATGCTTACCAACCCCTTTGTGATGAAATTTTTTCTAATATCCAATGTAAACCTCCCCTGGTGCAACTTGAGCCTGTTTCCTCTCATCCTGTCCCTTGTAACCTGTGAGAAGAGACTGGTCCAACCTTGCTACAACTTCCACTTAGGTAGTTGTAGAGAGTGGTAAGATCTCCCTTCAGCCTCCTTTTCTCCAGGCTCCTCTTTCTAAATCATCTGCCCTTGGAAATTCAGATTCCCTTCTCTGCTTTGAGTATAATGTTCCTGTTGCAAAATAAGAGATAGCCTAGTTCTCATCTGTGTCGCGCTTTTCCTGTGTCACCATCTCCCAATAAAAGTAAATACTATAATGCTTTGTCCAAAATGTTACCCTGTCATGGTATCCCATCAGTGCCATCATCCAGGAGAAAACTGTTACAATACTGAGCTAGTGTATCTTGGTGGAAGGATAATAATAAATGTTTTCAAGTAGATTGTCAGAATAGAAAAAGGAGAAAATACTACACAGTCTGCCAGTATGATCTTCTGACTGCATAGCTGAAGAACTGACTCCTTGGAGGCATAACCAGTTTAACTCATTAGACCGTAAGAATTGCTTTTGCAGAACACTGTGAAAAATCCATCTAATCCTATATCCTGTCTCACTGAAGCCATCCCAGGATGTTTCAGAGGAAGGCATAGACTTCCCAGTAATGCATCTAATTGTTTACAGTCACCTCCTAGACACTGTCTCATACCCTGAAGCATGAGAGATTGAAAATTCTATAAAGATTATCCTGACTAATAATACCACAGCTGCTATTGATACAACCACAGACTATTTTTTTTAAAATTCACTGAACTACTTTCCTAAATAACTTCCAGCTGCAGCTAATTCTGCAAGTTAATTATTTATACCTCATTTCAGTAAAGCATTATATAAGCACAGTTTGATGCAGGCCTGTTCAAATCAGGTCTGTGAAGTCAGAAGAGCAGCTATTAGCAGGGGAGCAGTGTCATCCTAGAAATGACTGAGAGTGCACTGATTGCCTGAAGAACTTGGCTCTTATCTGCCCTCAGTGACCTTAGATGAGCAACTCATGATGTTGGATGTTTTTGCAAGAGCTCTTCAGTGCAAAAGATGTTGTTTCTGTTAGGAGTGAGGCCCATACCCTGCTAGGAGCTGCAAACACCCACTCAGACTATATGAGGCTGGTAGCAAAGAGCAGCCACTCTTGAGGGCTTTAACAAAATCTGTAACCAAACCCACAGAGCTTGAGCACAGGAAGGGATGTTCTAGCATGAGGAGAAGGTAGATAGCATGCACTCACTATGAAGAACAGGAAAAAACAAAAATAATTGGACTAACATATATCCAGAATGCCCAGTGGTGGGTTGTATCCCTTCCTTGCACATCTTTTTTGTTAAAAAGAGATTTTTATGACAAGCATCTGGGTTTTTATACAGGCTTCCATGTGCAGCAGTCTAGATAGATGTAGAATTCAGTGACAGCTGGTCCCAGTGGACTTAGGAGAGAAAGTTCAGTTCATTATGCAGATTGTTGCATTGTTTTTCTGAAGGGGACACCTAGTAGGAGAAGTAGCTAATGTTGGCACAAGTGAATAAGATCCTCAAAAAAGTAACAGATGATGGTCGGTTACTAAAATTATTCCTTATCTTCTTTCTCTGTACTAAAAGTGAAAAAATAGAAGTACCTCTTAGGTAAAACAACAGCTGTCTCTCTGAAGTGAGCCTGTTTTGTCATCTGTACCAGAAGGAAACAGAAAAATTAAGATCAAGAACTTCATTAGCCTCAGCATCCTCTTTGAGACTGCTTGAGGGCTGTTTCACAGAAAGAGCTTGAAGAGCTTGTGGAAATGCAGGGAGGAATCGGGATTTTTTTAGTGCACTTCACATCCAGACATGACAGTGCTGAGCAAATCAGGCAATGTAAAAATACTCAGAAGTAGGGAGTAGGAATATACTGAGATGAGCAGTAGTGGTTCCTGGTGGTGCAGACTGCTGTGGTCTGCATGAAGTGTATTAGTGCGTTGCATTCGGTTCCTGTTTTTATAGATGTTCATGGTACAGAAGAAAATATAGAAAAATAATTTTAATTCAGGTCTAGAAGACCTGCAGCTTTTCATATGCCTCTTTTACCCATCTCCAAGAATAAGCAACAGGCACTATTTTTTTCTTCTTAAAAGTGTTCAGACACTCTAGAGCAGCTTTCATGGCTGTCACCTGTGTTGTAGGTAGCACATACATAGACAGCAATGACAGCCATGGTTCCATGATCAAAAAATAATTTGGAATAGAATTTCATCTGTGATGTGTCCAGACACAACTTCTTTTGACCTCAAGCAGTCAAGAGTTACTGGCATATCACCTCCCTCTTTCTTCCTGTGTTGCCTGAAGACTCCTGTTAGGAGCATTATTGATAGGACAGCAATGTGTGGGGTGGTCCAGGCAGCATGTTCAGCTCAGCCGGTTACAAGTTGACAAGCAAAGCAAGAGGTGCCATGAATTTTGAGAAGTTCTCTTGGATGATGAAAGCCTGGCCTTCCGCCAGGCTCCTTCCAGTTATAGTGCAGTGCCACTTTGACTTTTTTATCTCTAGAAGTGCTTCACAGAGTTAGTTTTATGGCAGTAAAATCCTATGGCCTAACTCCAGCCCATGTTATCTAGCATACTTTATTATTTTAAAGTGAGGCTGGAATGATGCTTCCAAAATTAACTGTAAGCAGGGTCAGAATACAGTCTTCTGTTTAGCTGTTGATCATTTAACTGATAAAATATAATCCTTTTCTTTATAGTTTCTCACCCAAAGAACAACTATTCCTCAAGACCACCATGCAGTTTAGTGCTGTCTTCAATGACCTCTCATGCAACAACTGGCAAGCAAAATACGCACACTCGAAAGTCCTCTAGTAATGCCAAGAACTCTGATAATAAAACCGCCAGCATTAAAGTACAAAGTCATCTTCCTTCCAATCCTACGGAATCATCTTCTCAAGGAATTCCAACAAATAAACAGGTAAGAAGCCAGTTATGAATTAAACTAAGTGACTTCCAAAAATTCAGAAAAATGTGCAGCATTGAAAGTTGGTAATACAGAATCAAATACTGGTTTGCAGTCTGTATATTTGATGAATAATTTTTGAAAATATGCAAGCATATATTTTTCAGCTTCATTTCAAGTCAGCACGAACATACAGAGCAGAGGTACCAGAAATGCTATATGAGCAAAGACAGCTGTCAGGTGTTCAGAAGTGACTAGTGGCAGTTAATAGACTGAAAAAGAAAAACTCTCCATAACAGCTAACTGCCCTTAATGCTGTGATGGAGAGACAGTCCTGATCCTTGCCAAATGGTTGGTTGATGTGTACTTGAAGCACAGTTATTAAAGTCACTTTGAAAGTAGAATCCTGCCAGGTTTAGAAGTATTTTCTTTCAGAAGCTCTACAATACAGCTTATAGTATTGTGCCATATTGGTGGCTATTTTGTTATATGAGCACCTTGGAATGTCCTTGTACTGTTGTTCTTAGGTAAAGCTGCCACTGAAGTTGGTCTAAGTTTTGTCCCAGAAGAGATTTTAGGATCAAGTCGATGCTTGAAGGGAAATGTAAGAGCATTACATAATGTTAGTATATGTATGGAATCAGCTGCCCTGGCAGGCATGCAAATAAAGTAATTCAGCCACATCTTACTAAGGACTGAAGCATCCTCTGAACAAGATACTACAATGGACATCTCTTCCGCAATGTGGATGCTTCACTTGACTTTAATTTATATGTTAATTTCTGTTCATCCCGCAGTCTTACTGTAGTATTTGCACAGCACTTCACTAGGAAAGGTATTGTCATGATTTTGGAAAAAATCAGTCAGTATCAAGTTCTTCAGTGATTCTTAACTGCTCAGAGAATCATAGAGTACCCTGAGGCAAAAGGAACACACAAGGATCATGGAGCCAAACTCCTGGCCCTGCACAGGACCATCCCCAAGAGTTACACCATGTGCTTGAGAGCGTTGTCCAAATGCTTCTTGAACTCTGTCAGGCTTGGTGCTGTGACCACTGCTCTGGGGAGCCTGTTCGGTGCCCAACCACCCTCTGGAGGAAGAACCTTTTCCTATTATCTAACATAACCCTCAGCTTCAGGCCATTCCCTCAGGTCCTGTCACTGGTCACTACTGAGAAGGGATTGGTGCCTGCCCCTGCTCTTCCCCTCACAAGGAAGTTGTAACTGCAGTGAGGTCTCCCCTCAGTCTCCTGTTCTCCAGGCTGGACACACCAAGTGCCCTGTGCTGCTCCTCCTACAGCTTCCCCTCAGGGCCCTTCACCATCTTCCTTGCCCTCCTTTGGACAGTCTGTAATGGCTTTATATCTTTCCCGTATCATGGCACCCAAAACTGCACACAGTGCTCAAGGTGAGGCCACCCCAGTGCAGAGCAGAGCAGGACAGTCACCTCCCTGGACCAGCTGGTGATGTTTTGCCTGATGCTCCCCAGGACAGGGATACCTTCATATGCAATTTCTATTGACCAGACCCCACAGAGTCCTTTCCTCAACAGCTGCTGTTGAGACTTCTAGTATTTCATCCCACTTCCTGTATTCTCTTGTATCATGACAGATTTTAATTTGGCATCAGTGATGAACCTGCCATCTATATTTTCAGACTACTCAGTATCGCATGGCATTCACAGTTCAGTTTTTAAGTGTTACAGAGAGAGAATGCTGGTAACAATCAAAACTGTATATTGTTTTCCCTCTCCTAGCTACACTATTAATTCTGATTGCTCTATTTCTTGTCCTGTTGGAAGGATTCAGATAACCTAACAGTTATCCAATTTCTTTTTGGGTAGAATGGGCCATCTAACCAGAGACGAAGATTCAACCCACAGCATCAAAACATGCGGCAAAATGGATCTCTCAAGTCACAAGGTGCCAGTAACGAGGCGGATCAAAATGCAAAGAGTGGTTCCAGGTCTGAGCACAGAAGGCAGCAGCATAACAGCTTCAGATCTAAAAATAAAGGAGCTGTGAAAAATCAAGAGCAGTCTACACCTGCAAGGACCCCAGAGAATCCAATACATTCGGAGAAGACGCGGCGGAAGCATCACACCCCCGACACGGCGGATCACAGGCCTTTCCAGGGCAGCGTTGGCAGGGCATCACAGTGCAATCTGTGCCCTGCAAGGAGGGAGGTCTCTGCTGATGCCACTGTGCTTTCAGTGCCAGCTGTGACTTTGGTGGCCTAAAAGGTCACAGTGATGGCAGGCAGAGAAATTTAATCTCTTCATTTTAGTTTCTTGCTCGAAATGCTTGTTGGTGAAGAAAATAAGTCAAACATAGTCTTTTAAATCTGTTGCTGCATAAAACTTGTTGGTATCTTTATTACTTACTAATTATCAAAATTAAATCATACTTTCAAGGCTTTCCCCAATATCTTTACATTTATGTTGTTGTGACAGTACAGAATCTTACCAAAGCAGCATTTACTTCTTAGAAAAATGAAATCTAGATTGGAAACTGAAATGGATAATTAAATTCATAATAGCAAAAACCTCTTGTAGATATGTGATTATACCAGTCAGCACTATTATTTTGTAGAACAGCCTGTGTTAGAAGGATCCCACGAAGTCTGTATGCTGTGGTCTGCAATGAAATCAGATAATCTTGTAGAATTTTTCAGCAAGTCTCTATAGGTCTCTTCCTTTCTGTGCGTGTATACACATACATGCATGCACATTGTATACACAAAGAGAATTGTTATATCCAAGAAGAATTGAAAAAGCAGTTCATTTGATTTTAGCTTATTATTCCATAATCTGAGATCTTTAAATTCAAGTATAAATTGTATTAAATGTATTACATATTGGTATTTTTCATGGACAAACTATTTTTATGAGGCTGAGGAAATATGCTCATTTAAGTTTGGAATGTATATAATAATGGCTATTCAGATGCACAGCCCTGTTCTCCATCCTTATCAACCACTTTTCTATGACTAGTTGGATTTATTTTTTGCATATGAAAAGCTCCAGGTCTTCTAGACTTGAATTCAAATTATTTTTCTATATTTTTGCTGTAGGAACCATCTGTCCATAATGAGAGCTATAACTAATAAATTACTTAGTCTTTATGTTCTGATTCTGTATTTCAGAAAACCTGTTTCTTCCAAAAAATTAAAATCTTCTTTCTAAAATATCCTGGTGTTTGCTGCTTTGCAGTGCCTAACCTTTGTATTTTTTCCAAATGTATTTGCTTAGTTCTGCTGGTATCAGTGGGAGGCTTTCATCTGAGTTTGGATTGGCCTAGGCTTTTGGTTTTTAGCTAGATTCTAATGCCACAGTGCGCGAAACACCCTTGCCATGAGAGCAGTGTAAGTTATTGTTTAACACAATAAGGTGTCAGAATGCAGCCCTGGCATCTAGTGTGATCTGGTGGCCTAAGTCTCAGAATCAGAAAGGTGGAAAGGGTCAGTACAACTGACCTTCTGTTGAGGTTTCAGTAAGAGCAGGAGGACCTTGAGGATCTTTAAAAGTGTACTTCTATATTGTTGTTTGCTATTGCTTTTTACCAGCTTCCTCTGCCTGATTTCTGTTCATTGACTGTTCTGTTCCTTAGTACTGACTGTGGCCCTTAAAATAATCTCCAAGTGTAGAATGAGGTGCATTCCTTAATTTTTATTTCTCTTTGTATGAATATTAGTAAAATATGATTTTAAAAGGCAAATAGCTCATCTTCTTTCACCACTTTTGCAGATGAAAAATAGACATGCATAAGTAGACACTGGTTTTCTCAGCACTACAAGCAAAATTGCTATAGAATTATCTATCACACTTCTAAACCGAATGGTTTTGAGTAGATGGAATGGAAATTCCAGAATCTCTGTTGTGGACACCCATCAAACACAGGTAGCTTTTCAAAATTTATCTGCTGCCTTACAGTTTGACCTGTAACCTCACTCTAAGAGATGTAATTACAAATTCCATGCAGATATTACACAGGAATCTTCTTATATTGTCCTTATGTAAGTTATCATATTTATTTGTCTCTTCTAGTAATCCTTCCTAAAAAAAGTGAAAATCTAAGTTAGCTATAATGACATCTCTTCCTTCCCTATAGCTGCTGCACTTGACAGGATTATTGAAAGTTATTTTGCTCCCTAAATCAGCTTCTCACAAGTAGCCTTCTGCAAATAAAGTCTGTAATGCCAGTCATAACTTGGCACAACAGGACCACGCTGTGCTCTTCAGTCCCAGCTAACCTTTGGAGTGCTGGTGCCTCAGAATGTGACAGACCCAGGAGGAACAGGTGAGACATTACAGTCCTCTCATGATGCAAACCCATTTTCTTTGCTGAGAGCTGCAGGCCTTTGGTTGGGCTGGTTCTGGGAATGCTGCAGTGCTGGCACACCAAGAGTTATCCGGTATCTGTGTTGGTTTTGGAGGTTTATCACAATACACATGTTAACTACGTTATATGACTGTTCTCTGAAGTGCAGCTGTGTTAGAACAGTATCTCTTCCTTCATTTGGTGTGTCTTTGTATGCTTGGAAGGACATCTGCCAGTTTCTAGGAGTGTTCTGTTGTTCGCAGTAGTTGTGAGTAATCAAATGCTCTTGGGCCCATCTTCAACAGAGCTGTTTTTATCTTCTCATTACAGAGATAGCCGTGTGTGATTCTCCTTGTAGTGTAGGGAACCTGTACGGGGGTCAGGGAGGGAATTAAGGGCAGGGCGCAAGGTTTGACTTTCAGGCCAGTCCTCTGTCTTAAAAAGTGCCCTCAATTTGTAAAGCCAGTACAGCTGTTTGACATCAATCAAACACAAACATGGAATTCCCACTGCACTTTGTATGCTGTGTGAGAAGTGGAAACACACCTTAAAGGGGCAGTATTTTAAAGCAGGCTGGTTCTGTTTATCTTCTGGGCAAGATTTAAGCTCAGAGGAAGGGCAGAACCAGCAAAATAAAGATCCAAATGCACAGTTGGAAAACTAAGAAGGTAACAATACAGTCAAGCTGGCTAACCTGGATTAGTTAGCCATGTTTGGAAAAAAAATTTAAAAAAAGCCAAAAGTCACTTATGCTTGAAAATGTCACCCCAAAGGAGAAACTAATCATTGTGGAATGGAAACATTGATCTTGTAGCTCTCTTGTGGACCCTGTTGTCGTAGGGGAGCACCAGGTTGGAACTTGTATGAATGTGAGTCTCTTACCCTTTGAAGTGACTGGCCTGCATCAAGATCTCATCAATCAGTACATCCTTCCTGTTCATATACTTGTGACTGCAGCAGAGTCACCATGGGATCCAGAGGGCTCATGTGCCAGTACCACTGCCAGTTACCCACGTGAGGATACAAGAGAAATGTGCCAGAAATTTGAGACAATCCAGGTATTTTATTATGACAGACCACTGAAACAAACTGTACACAATGGTCATGTGTGTTGGACCAGAGAGAGGAAAAGGGCAACTTTGTAAAGGGTCCAAATCCTTGATGCAGACTCTGGGCACACTACACAGCTGCTCATGTGATGTCGTGAATTTGCGAAGTAATTTTTGACCAAGTGTGATCAAGTCTGGTATAAACAGCCAGATGTTTTTTGGCCAGAAGACAGTTCTTTAAGAAGATAGATCCTAAAAGCTTAGAAAGCAGCACAGTTGAGCAACATCAGCTTTACACATTTCTACTGCTTAACAGCTTTTACTAAAAGCTGCTGCCCAAAATAAATCCAGTTTTTTGCAGGGCTTTGTACAGAGTTTTACTTCTAACCACATTTTAATTGTGTAACTGCCGCTGAGGGACAGACAGCTTCACTCCCCAGTTTTTGATGGTATAACTGGCCTCTTGATTTTAATTGTGTGAGAACCTGTCCTTCATGGACTGCAAAGAAATAAACAAATCTGCTTCCTCCTGGGTAATGTTAGGATTTCTTTATTAGCCACAGTAAGGTTTGAACTACATAATGTTTATTATCTAAGCAATTTAATGTAATCCAGTCTAAAAGAACGTGTTTCTGCTCTGAAAGAGCTGGTAGGGAAATAACTGGAACATTCTGAAAGAAAAATGGGTTAGCTTTAGTATTTCCATGACTCTTCAGCTAAAAAACAAGCCTGATGGAAACTTTCCCTGAGGATCAGTGATAACATATGCCTATCACATGAAATAATGCTTATATCAAGTACAAATGAGCTCTCCATACTCTGAAACATACAGGTAGAATTGCATCTATTTGAATCACATCTTGGTGATAATTGGCCCTTTGCATGTGTAATCACAGAGGAGTAATTTTCTAGAAATCTATCTTGGAATAATAATTTTCTTGTCTCCTTAATCCATATGATGCCATATGATTGATAGTTTGGAAAGACCATAGTGCAAAAGTGAGAACTAAACAACTGGAAAATTGACAGCATTTGTGAGAAAAAACATCATTGCATCAGACCATAGTGGGGATACATACATATGTCAGCCTTTACAGTGCAGATATTAGATTAGTGAATTGGGGTAACTTCCTGAACATGGTCTTTTCTGAGTATTATCTCGACAATACATCTAGTGCCAGCTCTCAAACTGTAGCTGACCTTTAGCAGTTTCCCCAGTTCCACTACCCAGTCCGTGCACTCAGTGTGTCACAGTTCATCCCTGCAGGTGCAGTTTCAGCTGGTACTTCCTGACTTGAGTTAGACAAGTGAAGTGTAAATGTTAAGTGAAATATTAATGAACGTCTGCAGTTGAACATAGAGTTTTGAGGAGATTTCCACCTGCAGGAAACTCAGACTTACAGAATTTCTGCTCCTTTTCCCAAGGCCTAAAAAACGTTGATAGTCAGGGTAAGGGATCACTGTCTTTTGTCTGGTAAGTTTGATTTGTTTTCAACTATTGGCTTTCCAGAGAAGCTGAAATTCTATTTCCACATTTTAAAAGGCTTTGGGTAGATAAGGGCAAAGCTATTATGGTGAAAGTCACCATGAAGTTAAATGCTACTCATGTATCATAAAACTCTTCAATATCAGTCCATCAGTTAAGAGAAACTTACCAAAAAACATGCTGGAAGTGCCTACTCAGTTATGTTAAAAGGCCATGTCTGCAGCTCATCCAATTAAAAGTAAATAAAATTAAGTCCCTTAAAAGCTAATTGATCTTTCTTTACCTCTCCACCAGAGCCACCTCCCTGTTTCATCTGTTGAAATTCAAGGCAGTTCTTTTTCCCTTGTTTTTTTTGATTTTTTTAGTTTTAACCACAAGCTAGTATGTCCAGGACAAAGGGAAGACTCATTAAAGCCACTGAAATGCAAATTACATGAATGTTACTCAAAAAATACTGTGCTACCAGAATAATTAAACACTGAGGTAATGCAAACTCAGAAAGTCCTGTAGGATTGCTCTCAAAGCTTTTTTTATTGTATGCATGCAAAATTCTGTACTTTGTGAGCGTTAGTGACAATTGGACTCAGTGATCTCAAGAGTCTTCTCTGACCTAAATGATATTCTGTGTTTATAGAAGCTTTCTAAATTTACCAAAAGTTGAAGAGGAAAGAAATCAGCTTTAGGAAGCTTTGTAAAAAGATTTAAAGGTGCATAGTAAAGTGCTCAGCTATTGAATAAATAGTGAAATAAAAGTCTTAGAGAAGGTAGGTACTAAAAACTGCTTTTCAACCAGATTATCATGACAAACAAGTTTCACAAACTGAGTCTCAATGATTAATTGCATGTTCAAAGAACAGTAGATTACACTGTTAGTATATTTTCATAATTTTTGCTTTGCCCTTTGTTCAGTGAAGCTTTTTTTTGTTGAGGGAGGAAGAGCCTTGGTATTTTTGATTTTCAGGTTTATTAAGAAAAACCTCTAGCTTAAAGATTCTAAAGGTCAGCTGGTCTTCCATATACACACCAATAGCAGAGAATAACAGTACTGCACACCTTTACAGTGGCTACTGTTTATGGCAAAGTGTCTCCTTAAAAATGTGTAAGTACATGAGAAATTGGGTATTTTACTTTTGCAAATGATGTTGCAATTCCTTCTGGTTAGGAGAAAAGCCTGAAAATGTGATGACCTCTAAATTATCTAGAAAATAAAACATTTAAAGCAACCTTCTGTAATTCTAATAGTCTCAGGAATGTTAAGAATGTTGCATTTTGGCAATGCTCTCAGTGTTTAGAGACAGCTGTATTTAGTGTGCTGCAAAAGCACTCATAAAAAAACCCAGCACCCGACTATAAGCAAGGGTACAAAGCAAAGCCAGGGTTTGTTCACTGATTTCAACAACTAAAAGGGCTCTTTAAAATCAGTGATCCAAATTCACCTTTCCTTTGCTCATAGCAACATCCAGCAGCTCTCCATTTCAATATCGTTCCTCAACATTTGCTCTGGTATGAGAATGTCTCCTCGCCTGCTAAGGGGAAGGAGGGCACAGAAGCTGAGGTAGTCCCCAAGGCATGCTTCTTCCCTTCCTGTACTTCTGAATTTCCTCACTGAGTACAAGCAAAGGTGGTCCCTTTCATTGCTCTTAATAACAAAAATGGTCATTTACTCTCACCAGAAGTACCGGTAAGTGCATTCAGCTCCTGGAGTCTTCACAGTACTCAGTATGTTGCACACTTAGAGCAAGCTTGCATCTAACAAAAGCTACTTGCTTGTATGTATTTCCCCCACACACACACTTAAAGGTAAAGATTAACTCTAGATAATGTTAACTGTATTTAAAGTTGATAAAGAGATCTTCTTTTATGCTGTGCAAGTACTCTCTTTAATGTATAGCCCAACAGAAATACAAATGTGAGATACCGGAACATTAAACTGGACATGTTCCATGTTTGAGGGTTTTTTTAATCCGTTTTTCTTCCTCCCTTCCCCACATCTAAAAAATACTTAGAGGAGAAAACACACTTCAATGTTCACTTAAAACAATTTTTTATGAACTTTTTCATCACGATTTTCTACCTAATCTTTGAAAAAATGACTACATGAGATGATGATCTCTTCTTTGACCAGATGATGCAAAGCTGTCCAGTCTATCAGGCCGAGTCAAAAATTATCCATCCACTTTATTGCTCGTAAGTGTAATACTTTCTGCTATTACAGCTGGTTCTTTCTTGTTCAGTAGCATAGAAGTAGTGGGAATTTCACCAGCAGCACTGTCCTGTTCACTGGTTTTACTGGATACAGAGGAAGGTGGCTGAGGTGGTGTCACAAGAAAAAGGGGGGTTCGTTTCAGCTTCACTACACAGTTGTTTCCAGGCTTCTTAGTCCCTGCAGCCTTAAATGTTATTTGGCTTGGTGTCCCATTGCCAGCACTACCTTCCACAGGGTGCCTGGGAATTGCTGGGCACTAGTGCATGTTGTGGATATGGTTTCAGAAGCTGCTTGGTGACCTGTCACACTTTCACTGCTGGGTCATTTAAGAGTTGCTGCAGAACGTGAAGCACTGCAAGCAGCTCCCTTTAGTGAGTCTGAGTCCTTGACTTTGATATGGGTACTTGTTGATGGACCTGAGAACCTGATTGGCTTGGGACCCACTTTAGATGGCAAACAGTCTTCCTCTTCTGTGTAGTCAACTAATCATCTGCAAAACAAAGAACTTTATTTAATAAACTAACTATATACCTAAAGTAATCTTTTTTAAACATTATTACAAAACAGACATTCTGTGACAAGAATTCTAAAATAAAGGTAATTTGTTTCTAGCAAGCTCAGCTCTGCAATCAAGCTCTCTGATTTTAAGACATTTTATAAAAATGTAAATAAAAAACCAGAGAAAACTCAATGTGCACAGCTATTTAAGGAACCTGAAATTATGGCGAGGAAAAAAGATTGCACTGTATTTGTGCTTAATTTAAAGCCACCTATGTAAACCAGCCTACCTTTTGTAAACTGGTGGCATATGATGCAAAGTGCCTTTCAGAGGGCGATCTTCATGAGTCCAGCATACAGTTAGCTCCTGGGGCTCTCTCCAGGAGCTGATATCTGCATTTCAAAGCAACATTGCACTGATGAGCTGAGAGAACACAGCCAACATCATGTGCGTAGACACCTGACCAAGTGAATACGTGTATTTTATTATGTAGAATCTCAGCTTTGAAATTGCTGACATGAACATTGCTTACAGCCAGTCTGCCTCTTCATACATGACAGCTCAAGTCCCCTCCTTGAAACATCCCTTAAAACTTTTTTTTTTCCTCCCAAATAGCCACTAGTTAACTGGCAAATATTTTTTTTTTACTTTTCTGTTAAAAAGTAGTACTACTGGAATAAAAAATGCATACTCTACCTCTCCCTTCCCAGGTATCAAAAGCATCCATCATCTTTTTCAGTTCAGCTACTGAGTAATAGCTCCAGATGTATTGGATGTTATTTCCAGCTTCTCTAGAGATATTGTTTTAAAGGTAATAGTTATGTGATAAATTCCCCAGTGATAAAAACACTGGTGAAATATATATTTTTTTTTTTACCAAATCCTAACTAAAAGGACTTAGCAGTAAATGTTTATAAAGTAGAAAAGAAAAATGTTACTTAAATTTCATTTTCATTTGAATAAGAGGTTCTTATCCTCCCATGAATACCTATTGCTAAAAATGGATATTCATGAAAGAATAGATGTTCATAAAATAATAATTTCAGAATTAATGAAGTAAAATTGGTTCTACTAGATTTCAATCATTTATTTAAAGGGAAAACGCAATAGGAGGACAGATACCTGATGTACTGTTTCCAAATACTCTTAGAATAAATATGAATGTTCCCAGCCTAAATTTAGGAAAATATGGTTCTTAATGATTATGAAACATCAAAAGCTCTATCTGAATCAAGAGATGCACAGTGAAGTGCACTTCTGACACTGTAGTGTGGGGCCAAGAGAAAGACAAACTACCTCCAGTCACAAGTACAGGTCTACCAATAACTTCAAATTACTGCCATAAAAATATATTAGTAGTGTAGTAGAGATGTACATCTTTATAGAATTAAAACCACCTTTAGTTCTTGGTGTTCAGCTGTCCAAGAAGACTGCAAAATACAACTTCATGAATCATTACCAACTTTGCACGTATTTCTCTAAGTATTTCTGTATGGGCATTCATTCACTGTATTTAGTGTAAATATTAGAAAATAATTTTAAATTGTTGAGACATTTTAAAAATAACAAGTCAAACATAATGATAACTTTCAGCAACTACATACTAACCACCTTGTGCGGACTTTCTCAAATTCTTGTACTCCATGCTTAGTTTTTATCTTGTTTGTTTAATGTGACTATTGTATTAGCCAGTTCTTTTTGGAGCTGGGAAGAATCTGATTCCTTCCACAGATTTATAGTGCAGTAATGCTACATAATGCTATATTTGCTAATATTTAGGCATAATTATAGTATGTATTTATTCTCACTTCATTATGTTTTCATGTGTTTGACCGTCACCTTACCTTTTGTACATGCTTTTACTATGAGTTTTCGCTCCTAGTGCCTTATGAATTGCATCAGTCCCATCAGCTCTTGTGGCATACACACCAATAATTTTACTTTCACAGCTTGCTCCAGATGTGTTGAGATAGTGCAGGACCCACACTGTAGGCTTGGTACAAACTAAATCATAAGAATCACAGAAATCTAACAAAGCCTGGAAAAAACCATAAATAATACAGAATATTAATATGAATATAATATTTTAGTTGACTAAACTTTCATATTTAAGTTTTTTTAACTGTACCAGTGAGCTCTTTTAAGTAAATCAAGGATGGAGTTTTTCTAGAATGATGTCTCCAGTATTTATTATCTGATGTTTAGCAGAGACTGTTGTGAAACTAAGAGAAGTTCACAGAAAGGCAACAGAAATACTTAAAGGCTTGGCAACTCCTTAATATGAAGGGAAACTGAAAGGCCTGGGAGTGTTTTATGCTTTTCCAAAGGAAATGGGTAAGGAAGAATGTGAAATGCATGGAACAGTAACTTACTAAGAGAACACAGATGACTGTCAGGACTAACACAGCCAGACCTAGTAATATCAATTATTTTCCAATCCATTAATTAGAATCCACTTTTAAGTTACACTACTCTAAAAAACCTTAGGATTTTAAATAATGTAGTAATTTTCTCCTTTCTTGTTCTAAAACAAACATCAAAGTACCTTTTGTCTTTTGAGTTTTAGGATGAATTTGTGAAACTGAAAAAAACCCCAACCCAAACATCTTGAAGGGATCAAATCTAACCTTAAGTAAAATTTGAAACCAAATAGGCAATGAAGAAGTACATTCTGAAGCCATGGTTTGGACTGGGGAAGGGATGTTTTTGCCACAGAGCTCCCTGGTGAGAACGTCATATTTACAGCTTCAATGTATTTACCTGATTCATCCACTTTTAGAGGTGAGTGTCCACTAAACATAGAAGCCAGCATTGAATCCTTAAAGCGGCACAGAGCCCCGTGCCTGGCTGTGTATAAACCCCTGTTCAGTCGTAGAATACCCTGGACATCTTCAGCCTTGGCCTCTTCCGTGGTGTTTGCCAACGATGATGTTCACTGGGAGCTGCTCAAACCTGAAACTGACCCAAACACAAGGAAATCCCATGCCAGGTACAGGGAACATAGGGCGTAGGAGCCCTAAGCATTAGGTCAGCTCTCACATGTCTGGAACACTTGGAAAACAGTGCTGGAGATGTATTAGCATAAACAGCAAAATATCCTACACCTTTACTATAAAAAACAATAACATTTTGCTTTGCTAGGAAATACTAAAGTTACTCTTTTGAGGCAAATGTGCAAGCACAGTTCCGCTGCCAGAACGCGTGAGCAGAGCGCTGGAAGGCCATCCTGGTTTGAGTGGAGCTCGCCTCGCTGAATGGGCGGTGAGTTTGCCCTGCTGACAGCGCGGGTTCTTTAAAAGCCGCTGTTTAATTGCGCTGCCCCAGCCGCCATCCCGCGGTACCAGTGGCGGGGCCGGGCCGGGGGGAGCGCAGGGCACAGCCCGTGTGTCCCTGCGGTGACATCCCTGTCCCCGTCCCCATCTCCGGAGCCCCGCACGGGCGGCTGTCCGGAGTGCAGGCACTGCCTCCGGGAGGCACGGCTGTGGTGCCTGCGCCCTCCGAAGGGACAGTGACCCCAGTCGGCTGCTATGAAAGGTACAAGCCGTTCTCACAATACTTCACCCCCCCCCCCCCCCAAGTTCGTGTTTATTGAGCGTGCGTTTGGTTAATTTCCTCGTTTTATATTCTCAGTAATCATAGAATGGCCTGGACTGGCAGGGGGGCCTAAAGATGATCCAGTTCCAACCCAAAGGGACACCTTCCACTAGACAGGGTTGCTCAGGGCACCTCCAGCCTGGCCTGGGACACCTCCTGGGATGGGCACCCTGTCCCAGTGCCTCACTGCCCTCACAGTAAAGAATTTTTTCCTAATACCTAATCTAAACCTGCTTTCTTTCAGTCTGAACCCACTACCCCTTGTCTGGTCACTGCATGCTCTTGTAAATAGTCTTGCCCTACAGGGTAAGTCTTTCCTCTAAGTTCCCTTCAGATACTGGAAAGCTGCAATGAGGTCACCTCAAAGCCTTTTTCTTTTCCAGGCTGAACAACTCCAGTTCTCTCAGCCTTTCCTCACAGGAGAGGTGCTCTGATCAACCTTGTGGCCTCTTCTGGACTCTCCCCAACAGGTCCAGGTCCTTCCTGTGCTGGGAACCCCACACTGGATGCAACACTTCAGGTGGGATCTCACCAGAGCAGAGTGCAGGGGCCAGTTGCCCTCCCTCCCCCTCTTGCCCTTGGTACTCTGGATGCTGCCATATGTTTAATATATATATATATACACTATATATAATATTTCTTATATAATAAGAGAGAACGGAATCTCAAATGTTAATAATATATTTTAATTGCTAACTGAAGCCCAGTAAAAATCACTTACTTAACTGTACGCTGCACATATAAGAAATGTGCCTACATTGCATTTAAATAGTTTACTCAGTTATATCTCCAATTCCTATTGATTTTCATCTTGTATCATCCTATTTTTTAATTCACAGTTTCCTTTTGGAGGTGTTTTGTTATCTTTTTAAGGTATTTAGAAGTTCAGCCACAGGTTTATTTGCTAAAAGGTCATATCAAAGGATGTGGAACACAGAACAGCTACAGTTGCAGCTCTGTTGCTTGCTATGTTCTGGTCTCTTACTGCATTTTGATTTTTGAGAATACCTAAATATTCATAGGATATGTGTTTTCAGTTAATATTTGGAACCATAAACTTGTAATTCAGACTTCCCTTCGGTCAAGTGAAGAATATTAAAGGAAAGAGACATACAAATCATATTGCATCTGGTCCTCACAGGGAGAGAATAAATTCTCTTTGACACTGTGTAACTCTTATGACTTAAAACTCACTTCTTTTTATCTTAATACCGATTTGCATTAGAGTGGCAGTTGAAGCAACATAAACACTTTGCACGCTTAATTTTTCTTAGCAACTAAGCATGCTACAGTTGCAGAAAAGAGATAAAATGCCATGCCAAGCACCATGGCTCTCATGTGCTCCTTGAACAGTCCTCAGGCAAGAATGTACCCAGAAGCCAGGTCTTTGATGATTAATATCTAATTAATTAAAAAAGCACACAAGTTACAGCATGCTACTGAATGCAATACAGACTGATAATTCATGGATGTTTGACTTACTATAACATAAGTATAATAGATTATTTTGGTGGAATAATGATATCTAGTTTAACTATGTCTTTAGTAAGGATAATAATGCATGTTTCCCCTTACTCACTGGGAATAGTACATAGGTAACAATTCCTACTTAAACATGGCCATTTTTGTCAAATGTTGCAATATAGTTTAAGTGTAACTTCCAGTCTTTCTCACTCTAAAACATTCTCTTAGTGAAGCTGAAGCTTTCCATGCTTCTTTTCGTTGAAGCTGGCATGGGTTTGCCTCAAAAGTCTGAACAATGTTCCTTCATGTATTTCTGTATTGTGAGACCAGAACAATATCCATGGTTTCACTCAATATATGCAGGTACACACACATACACTGTGCAATAGGTTTTGGATCTTGGATTTAACCATGTGAATTATCAATACTATTCAAGCTTAGTACAGCATGCACTTGGCATGGAGGCCTGCAGCAAAACCAACTTGCACAAGCAAACTGCCTTTTGAGCTGCACATTTTGGGAAATGGACACAGCGGCGGTTTTGTTTTGGTTTTCACTTGTTTCTCAAGGGAGCCAGACTTACACGCTCATCTTCTCTATATTTGTGTTTCAATTTATTAATTGTAGTCAAATTTGACAGACAGGAAGAGGCATGAATAAATGTGGTTTTCATTAAACTTGTGCAAGAAAGGGTGTGATTAGAGGAAGAGATGTTCTTAATACTATAATTTCAGGAAAAACTACAGCATGAGCTCAGATTTTGTTGGACATCAGAGAATCCATACTTGGAGAAGTTGTGCTACATAATCTACCCACCAGAAGTGCCTTAGTCACGCTTTACTACACCCTACAAGATTAATTCCTCAACCAAGATTCTTCTCAGACATGAATATGCAGGTATCTAGTAAGGTAGAAATTCAATTTTCACATGATTAGAGCTTTTACAACAGATCTGTCTGTCCTTGTGTCTTTCCCTCACTCCTATTCAGTTTAAAGACCAGTCACAGGATTTCTGATGGATGACTGAAACCCAGAATTCTGCTCTTAAGATATACGGGCTGTGAAACTTGGCAGTGGTCTAAGTTCTTCCCAGCTTTGAGCAGCTGGCAATTAACTGGAGATTTTTATGTGTGGAGTGTTACAGTGTGGGAGTTCCTCCGTGGAGTGTAAAGGAAAGTATGACCATGGGTGGAAATGCAATGCTTCACATTTTGTTTTAAATTTATTGCCCGCAGTAGCAACATAAACACTTAATGGAAGCAAATTGGTGATTACCCCTTCAGGACTTGAGACTGTTGTGGAACTGAAGGAAATGAAAACTCATTACTGGATCTGGAGGAAAACCCTGCCTTCTGGAAAGCATAAGGAGGTAACTTGTATTTGATTTGTTTTCCATTTTTGAAGTTATTTAAGGTTATTTGCTCTTTTATTTGGCCAGAGTTTTACAGTGGCTACAGTCACTTCCAAGTTTCCCTGTAAGGGGAAATGTACCAAAGGTATATAATGTGTGCTGGATCAAATCTGTATTTTAAAGGTTTTGCCTAGAAGCACAGGGTTTTGTAGCTGCAGGGCCACACTAAGATACTGCGCCATATATCATAAACCAAAAAAAAAAGGTAGAAAAGACAGACTCTCCCGATGCTCTTTGCAGCAGATTATGAACATAATATGTTCATAAAGATCCATTTTCACATAATGCTACCGATACTTCATGTGCAATTTCTTTGACTTTATAGCATATTGTAATGTTGGCACATGGGAAAGTAGGAGGTTTGTTAGGATTACTGGATTACAAAACCTGATGCTGTTTTTTTTTATTTCTACCTTTCCCATGTCTGTAAATGTTCAAATAAAACATTAACACTGTTTACTATAAATTTACTGATTCCTGGATCAATGTCCCTGTGAATGGTAGGGCCTGGGCACACATAGCCAGCCAGTGAAAGAGAATGTATGTGAAGAGAGTGTTAAAGAGAAAGGGCTTTTGGGCTCAGAAGAGATTTTGGGGCAAAAATATTTAATTAACCTAAGGTACTTCCTTTCAATTCCCAGTCCTAATACTACCTGAACCAAATTAAAAGTGGGCTTGCTTAAATTCTGCTGTTGGAGATTCCTGCCATTGTAAGTGCAAGCAGCACACTTTGATATAATCTATTGGGTTTTAAATTATTCATTGCTGTCTTCGTAACTGTTTACTCATTGTTTGTCATTCCAGCTATTACTAATAGCTCAAAATCAGCCAGAAAGAAATTTAACTTTCCACTGAGAAGGAATTACATGGATATCTCCTTTTAACCTAAAGGAACTCTTTGAGCTGAAAGCCAAGCACCTTAAACTCTTCCTAAAAATCTCTGACAGCCAAATGGAATATCTGTAGTTCCCTGTTCCCTTCCTCACAGTGTCCTGAGGCTGATGCCAAGTGTTTATACAGTTAATATATTTGGGGTTTTTTGTTTGTTTGTTTTTTTATGTGTGTTTTTGTTGTGGTGGTGGTTGTTTGGGGTTTTGTGTGTGTATGTTTGGTTGGTTGGGTTTTTGTTTGTTTGGTTTGGGTTTGTTTTGGTTGTTTGTTTTTGTTTGGTTTTTTGTTGTTTTTATTATTATTTTAGCATTATTAATGGTTGGCATTTAATTTTTTTAAAGGCACGTAGTTGAGAAGTTACAGACACCCCACTCCTTTTTAAATCACCGAGGTGTCGCTAAAGCGGCGTAGCCGTGGATGAAAGGTTAATGATTTGTGCATCCCGCTTTCCGAAATGCCCTGGACTGTCAGACGGAACACGGTGCCCACACCACACAAGGCACGGGTCCCACCCCCGCCTGGGCCGTACGGAACAGCACACGCGAACTGTTTTATAACACAGTAATTCTGCCCAAACGCTTGGCATTGCGGGGCAGGTTTAATATCCCGGGTTTGTGTCCCGGGTTTGTATCCCGGCCCGGCCGTGCCCTCAGAGCCGCCCCGCGCGCGCCCGGCCCAACGGCCCCGCCTCGCGCCCGGCCCAACGGCCATGGGGGCTCCGCGAGGGCTTTGTGAGGGCACGGCGAGGGCTCTGAGGGCACCGTGAGGGCAGCGAGGGCACCCCCGTGAGGGCTCTGAGGGCACCGTGAGGGCACCGTGAGGGCTCTGAGGGCACCGTGAGGGCAGCGAGGGCACCGTGAGGGCTCTGAGGGCACCCCCGTGAGGGCTCTGAGGGCACCGTGAGGGCACCGTGAGGGCTCTGAGGGCACCACCGTGAGGGGACGGACACCGCGCCGCTCCTACCTCTGCCTCCTCGTCTGTTTCTCTCCATCTCTTTCATTCTCTCTGCTTAATTTACAGCGTTTGTAATCCGGTTTATTTGTGTCAGTTTAAAATCTGTCCTCCCAAAGCATCTGCTGGTCTGGTCGTATTGTGAAGTGACAGAACCTTGGGGGTTTTATGTTTTAAGTTTAAGCTTGAATAATTAACTTGAGGGAATAGACAAGTGATTCTTTAAGGTTTCGTGGCTTGCTAGTTAAAATATTTTGCCTCTTGTGTTAATGTCTCGATGTTTTGATTTATTCATTAACCTGTTTTAATTAATTGAACAAAGGTAAAGACTGAAGCAATTTTTTTCAATTTAAGACATAGAAATCCTTGTAAGAGATAATGAAACTTAAGAAGTGTGAGAAAGATCATGTATTTATTTGGACATTCCCCTGACAATGCACAGGTTCATTTGATGATGGATAAAGGAGGAACTGCTAAACCATCACCTACCATGTTAACTTCAAATGCTGTTAAAGGCCATAGGAAGAAGAGGGATGGAACATTACAAGCTGCAAAATGGAATGTTTCTTTAGCTTCTAAAATAAAAACTAAATTAATGAGTAAGTACTCCTAAAATAAAACTCAAGCCATCTATTCTACTTAGAATGTATGGCTTCAAAAGGAATAGTAATTGTATTTATTATGAGTTGCCGAATTGCTGCCTGTTAAAAATACTAATTTATGTTGAGAATTTTAGGAGAGTCTAAAAGTTAAAATGCGATTGTAAGTTGTTTATTTATATAATTCTCCAAGTGTTTGTGGTCCGTGCTTCTTGCTATGGCAATGTTTTTTTAAAGTGTCATCAAGTGCATTCACAACATCCATGTCCACATTCACTTGGGGCTTTTAAAAATTGAGGAATCAAGATGAGTAAAATCAATGAACTTTAAAATATAGCTGCCATAGTAATATACCTATTACTCCCATTTACAAAATGGAATTTATACAAAATGATTCATGGAATAATAATTTTATTCAAATTTACTGAATCAAAGAAAACTGCAAATATTCACCTGCTGATTTAATCACTTGCCAGAAGAAACTTTGTTGTCTCAGTCAACGTGAAATTCAAACATACGTTTGCCATGATAAATGGTTGGGGTTTGTTTTTGGCTCTCACAAAAACACCACTATAGAACATCTCAGAAACTTTTCTGCAAAGGATAGGGAAACTATTAATGTAGTGACACTGTTATTTTAGAGCTCTGTTTCAAACATCATGTTCACTGAATGTTGACTTCTGCTTCTCTTTCTGTGAATGGTGCAGCAAGGTTTTTTCTTGTTTCTATATACATATATATATACTTTTTGGATATGTATTTGAACTTTATGCAAAAATAAGTTTTCAGTGAAAAGTGAACAGTACAGATGAATAATGCTAGTGTCCTTTAGAAATTTCCATGCTGCAGTAATACAAATAGTTCATAATTCACCAAGATGAATAGTAATTTCAAAGTGTAATGTTTGGAATAACAAGGTTCTGCTGCTGCTGCCTGTTTCGCAAAGCAAAGCATAAGGCTGTGAAAATTTTGGATAACAGATCACAGAACTAATTACGTAAGACAGTGATGAGCTGCAGTAGAAGCATTTTTCAAGCTAGCCTTTCTCCTTTTTGTACTCTTCTAAAGAGTATTGTCACTTCTCTCTACTTTGAGTTCAGGTTAACTATGTGCATACTATGAATGTGAGGCAAAAGCCCCCGACATTTTGGTAATATGAAGTGCCATTGGAAAAAAAAACAACTTAAGTTACTAAAACATTCTGTAACAGATATGTGTAGGTAGGTTTTCATTAGGACAGTGGAAGGTATATTTTCAATGCAAAGCTTTTTTCTTTATGCTGTCAAAAGTCACATGCATTATCAGAAGGTTTCAACACTTTAATTTGCAAAATTTTTTTTTAGAAATTTGTAAACATTTTTATGCCTGTGAAACTATCAATTTTTAAATGCTTTTTTCTTTAAATAACCTTATTTTTAAAAATCCAAGCTAGAGCAGAATCTGTGCATGAAATAAACTTGAACAGACAGAGCAGTCATCCAACTGACAGCCAAACAGTTTTGTATTGGAAAGTGTGAGGCTTTGCTGTTGTTGCACCAAAACCTACAGATAAAACTGTTATGTAGTGATAGCTCACACAAAGAGGGCCGGGAATTGAAGCTGATGAAAATAATATGATTTTTGTCTCCTTTAGATAACTCATCTGTGTTGAAAGTATCTTTACAACAAAATAACAAAGCATTAGCCGTGGCCTTAAGTGCTGAGAAAGAAAATTCTCGCAGGCTAAAGAACGAGAGGATTTTTCTTCAGAAGGAAGTAGAAAAACTGCAGCTTCATAATATCTTGCTTCGCCAAAAACTAAACTCTTTGGTATGCTGCAAATAATACCATTTAAACTTAGGCCAGCTAAACTAAGCTTTTATATTTTTTGGAAACTTCTTAAAATGGTGATTTAAAATATATGTCTCAGATTTGTGAAGTTATGTTATCTGACAGTGTAGTATTTACATTTGATTTTTCCTTCATAGATTTTTTTTTGTACTTACTATTTTGTCTATCTGTGTTTATGTTTATTCAGAGCTATTTTAGTGTCAGCTTCACCTTTGTAATTATAGGTACTGAAATGGTATTAAAAATCAATTTGTGCTCAATTAAGTCTAAAAAAATGATAGCATACATTCACCATTATATCTTGTCTCCTCTTAAGTCAGAAGCCTCTTAGAATATATTTTTTTAATTACTTTTCCTTTTACATGCAGAATAAAACTCTTATTGGAATAGAAGCATTTTTGAATGATAACCTTTTAACTGCAATAGAAATAAGCTGTCCTTCTGAGGTAAGATGTTTTTTGAACTATTACCATATTGAGCTCATTTTCTGGGATAAGATTTTTTAAAGCACCAAATTGAATGGAATGCTGAAATAATACATATGTTGTAAAACCTTTACCCCAGTTCCTTAAAACCTGGGATGAAACACTGCTCTAGTGAAATAAATTTTGTTGGAATGAAAATTTAGAATTTAATCTAGTTTACAAGGTATCTAAAAGTTAAATATCAGTTAGCCCAGTTTAAAAAAAATGCTTAGTACTTCAGTATGGTAAGCAAGTTACCTGCCTTCCTTTCTTAGTGCTGCAAGAAATATCTTACATGTGGAAACATAACCAGAAAACATAGTCCATGGTAGTCCTCGTGTCATGGAAAAAGTACAATTAATTTTTAAAAAAAGGAAGATATTGTCTTGTCCGTTCTAAACTGTTCCTTAGTGTTGCTCTGTACTTCTATATGCATAATACAGTTTGCCTTAGTTATAGCTACATTTAAAAAGTCTGTGCATTGCTTTGGGATGCAAGTAGGTTATGGGTTTTGATGGACTTTGTTACAAAATATTTTGCTTTAAAATTATTGCATGTGTTTGAATATCATGTGCCTTCCATCCGATTTTTTTCCTGTTTGGTTTTTTTTTCTCTGGATATTTCCAATACTTAAAACATAAGAGAATATTTAACTATTTGTACTTCCCTTCTGTTCTTCTTTTGAAAGAACCTTCAGAGTTCGTTTCCTCTGTCAGCTGATCCGGGTAGCCCTACTGATGACCAGTTCAACAGTGCACATCAGTCAGTTGGGTAGGTGGTTCTATTAAATGCAGAAGTTGGGAAGTGTCTGTGGATTTTCTTTTACAGCTAATCTTTGTATATTGTCCTATGTTTTTTTGATGTAATGAGAAATAATTTCCTGTCCGATTCAGAAATTACCTATTTGCAACTTGAAGTTTAGAGAGAGAGAGTGGTAGATGAAATTTTTGAATAATTTGCTGCTTGCTCACAAGCACAAAGCAGGATTCTCCATCATCAAAAATACATTTGCTCAAAGATAGAACCAGATTTCATACTCAAGTTTTTGTTTTCTGCTTTAATACATTATTAAGGGAGCATTTTAAACAAATGAATGTTATGATAGAAAATGTAATAAAAATCTTCACAGTAAAGTTTCCTCTTTTCAGATCAGTAGAATTGCCAGTGAAGCTTCCTTTAATTGCAACAGTTAATACAAAACAGCAAGGTAGCCCTTCCCTGGGGGAAATACCAAATTCCTGCAAGTGTACTGCTGATTCATCAGAGGAAGTGCATTCAGATCAAGTCATGGTTGCATCACCATTGCCTTCTGGTACAAACAATCAAAAGTTAGTTGGAACAGACCCAGTGGACACAACTGTTGACAAGAGTAAATTTTATAAAGGTATGATGTATTTCTGTACTGGGGATTTATTTTTGAGAGCTCTCTGAGAATTAGTATTTAGCAATTCATTACTTGATGTGAAATACAGAAGGTATATTAAGATTCCTAAACTGTAATAAATTAATGAAAAATAGAATGCCTACCCATAAGTATAGGTGTCCTGACAATCAATTGTAGAATAATGGTCATTGAAATGTCACAACTGAAATGTAACAAAATTAATGTGAACAGAACAAAACTTTTATAAAACAACCAAATAATAACTGGAGCAGTTATAGAAAAATATATTTTTATTTATGTTCAATATCAAAATTCTAACTTTGGTAAAATATGAAATTAGCTCTAGTTAACTAAATTTTTAAGGACCAACCACAGAATGTATATATTCAGTTAAAAAGAAAAGTTTATAATTTTCCATACATGTAGTTCAACCTTCAGTAATTTTATAGAGCTACACTCTATTCATTCTTTCACCAAGCCTTTGAAATTTTTCTCTTTGCAGAAAATCAACCGTATACAGAATTAAGTTGCAATAGTGCCTTTATGACTCATGTCAAAAATACACAATCCTTAGGACAGTCAGAGGAACTTTCAAAACAATGTGGTAGTTCGTTGCCATCCTGTGGAAATGTGACTGAAAGAAAGAAACATGCAGTACTTCCTAAGTCAAAAGCTCAACCTAATATAAAGGATTTTGATAAAAAATGTGGGTCATTGAATCTGCCTCATCATGGTATTAACTGTGGCAGCAACAGTGATGATACAAATTTGCAGGAAGGTTCAAGTGACTTGTCTCTTGTTATTCCTTCACCTCTTAAATTTAGCAATGAAAGTAAGACAGATTTTAAGAAGCTGCTTTTTGCTGACAAGAGGAAGCCTGAAGAAACTCTTTATGACGCTGATATGGAGTTGACTGCCAGTGATGCAGGTGAACTGCTCACAGTCACAGCAAAAGACAATTATAAATTGCACCTAAATAAAATTAGTAATGCCAATTCTGACAAAATATTAGCAAATTTCAGAAAAGTAAAATATTCTAAGAAGGATAAAGAAAAAATTAAAAGTAAAACTGGAGTTGATTCAGACTTATGTGCAGAAGAAAGGCACAGTAGGGCTGACAATAGTGAAACCTCAAAAAGTACTGGCTTAGAAATTCAGCTACCTACAGGAAATTCTGTAGAGAAACAGAGAAAAACAAGTAAAGCTAAAGATACTAGGAGGATATACCAGGTTAACATAGCGAGTCAAAGAAAACAGGAGACAAATGAAGAAACTTTCTCAGAAATGCTTGGAAACATGGAAAGCAAAATTCAAAAAGCAAACTCAGACTCAACTGTTAACCAGATGCCACCAGAAGTTTATTGTGCTGAAAATCTGCCATTCCAAGATAATAATTCTAATGCATTGCCTTTACAGGGGGACTTGCTGAATACAAATGAGAAAGATAACAGGCCAACAATAAATAGGAAAACTTTTCAAAACCCTTCCAAAGCAAGCACAGCAAAATCCTGCAGAGAGGAAAATGGCCAGGGTGAAGAATATATTTCAAAAAAAACTCAAACAGAGATATACCAATGTCACGGCAAGACACAACAAGGCCAGAATAATATTAGAAAGAGAAAAAACAACAAGAAAAGTAGCTACAGACAGAGTAGAAAAACTGAAAATGACAGTATGTGTAAAATTAGTCAGAAAGTAGACCAAAAGAGTAGCCATTTTTCACCAGGCAGATTAAAACGTACATTGGCCAAGGCTAGCTGGAAAGCATGCATAATACCAGTGGGAAATCTTACACAGTTCTCAGCTTGTAAAAATGAAGAATTAAAAAATAAGGATTCACTACATGTAGAGCCTGGAAATAAAGTAACTGAAACTCAGCAAACACAAGTGGCTATAATGACTCAGAATGGTGTAGCTCTGAATACACCACCAGTTAAACAACAAATTCATGATGATGCCAACATGTCAAAGAAAGTATATTCCCCAGCAGTGGCAAATAAAACCCTCCACATTAGTAATTCTTCAGGTAATCAGGTAAAGCAGAAATGGAGGTTTAGTTCTGATATTACTGAGACCAGGCAAGAAAAAAGTGATTTCAGGCCTATTGATCAGGGCAGGCAGAATATTTTGAATGACCAGGAGGTTCCTCATGAAATAGATTCCTTTATGAGTAAATTAAACACTGTTGTTCAAGTTGAATGTTCTAAGAATATGCCATTAAATGTAGGTAGCTTTTCCCAGGAAGGATTTTCCAATGCACAGCTCCCAGCTCTTGAACAAAATGCATCTATCAACTTCTCTATACTGAAAAACTCTGAAATTCATGGGGGAAATGATTGTAATGAAGCACTGAATGCTGAAAAGGCAGAACAAAATCTGGATTGTATTTCTACAGAGAGCTACAAAAATACTCTGACACCTTGTCACGGTAAGTGTATGGGCTAAGAAAAAAAAATGGCATTTTGAATTTGGTAGTGCCTGAAATAGTGGTAAGGTGTCTTCTCTTTATCCTGTCCTAACCATTGCTTGTTTAGAGTGGATAAAACAGAAGTGGGAAAAGGTAAGAATGATAATCACTAAAATTATGCATATTTCGTGTAATCTATCTGTCACAATATCTTTTTAATTGTGCTAACTAATATCCTTGTTAGTTTTCAATATGCCCCAAGATGATAGTAGGCCAGATGTAAGTAGTCTACGTTCCTAAGAAGCAATTTTAGTTGGAGCATATGTTCATTTTTCAAAGAATGTTGTGAAATTCAGAAAGTTGGGGATTGAAAAGATATAATAGCTTGACCTTTTATACAAGGGAAATTAAGAGGGAACTACACTGTTCCCTTTTTAAATGGAGAACATAGCTGGACTTCTTAATGGTTTCATTTGTGTTTCTTTAGAAACACTGCAATTCAACAGGAATTCTGGTATCTATCAAACGTACATTGAGTAAGTTTTTTTCTATAACCTGCCCATGAGCACACTTTGATATGACAGCCTCTTTTTTAAAATAAGATACATTAAGTTAAGAAAATAAAACATATATTATAGTCTGGAAGATGGGTTTGGATTCTTCTATCATAAATTAAGTTACTGTAAAGGAGCTAAAGGGAATACATGAGTGACACATCTATGCAGGAGTTTAAATACATTTTCAAATGTAGCTTGGTAGGATTAGGAATATTTTGTAAATACACTTGTTCTCAACAAGTTCCTGTTGACTTCATTGTCTGAGAAAGTCCCAACTCAGACAGGATCCTAGCTCAGATTAGTAATTTGAATCCCAGACTATCAAGCAAATACTGCCTTGGCTTCATTTGAATGCTGACACAATGGCCAAAAAAATCTCCTATTTTATGTGAGCTCAGAATAGGAATATTGACCATTGTATGAGGTATCAGTCTTTGTAGTTGTATCTTCTCATTTTTGATTCCTTCTTTGGAAGGTGGAAAGAGAATCCCATAATTTTTTTATCCTTAGTGATAAATTAGTAAACCCTTATTATCAGTAGTATCAAAGACTGCTAACATAAAAAGGAAGCTGATTATATGATCTTCATCCATTTAACTAGTTAATTTTTCATTCTACATCCAAATCTATATCTTGGATTGAAAGATTGCTATGTTCATTTTATGCACATATGCCCAAAAAGCAGACATAAAGCTGCAAAATTCAGTACTAGAGAACTCTTGTACAGCCTTACTCTTCAGACTGTACGTGTATACCCTCCCCCTGCATTCAAAGCCATGAGCTGTGTGAAGTTTTACTTTTGTAAATGCAGTAATTTAAAGGAGTCTTAAGCAGCCAGTTGCAAACTGCAGTCTTCATGGGGCTTCCTTAAATGCCCCATGACCTATGGCAGACCTCAAACAGCTTGAAACTCATAGAGATTGAAAGTGCTGTAGTGGCATTTTCTTTGATCATCTGTCCTGGTTTGTGCTGAGTGTCTTTAGTAGGAGCAGTAACCAAAGTACCTGAATTAGGAAATACTGATGAAAAATAATTATTAATTGAAGGTTTTCTTAATGATTCAGATTTAGAATGAGGCATATACACTTCTGTATTTACAGGGAGAAAGGCTTTCCAAGATCTGACAAATACTGGTACACAGTCTCAGGCTTCTGCACCTAAAACACCCAAAACTTTAGAAGAAAACTCAGCAGGACCATGTAGGCGAGGAAGATCCACTGTTTGCTATAAAGAACCCAATCTACACTGGTAAGTGAGGGCAAGTAAATTAGAGTTTTTGTCTTTTGAGGAGGTAACTGTCCCCATTAAAGATAGTTCAACTGTTTATTTGGGGATTTAATAACCTATCACAGATCTCTTTTGCAAAGATACTCCAGTGTTGGTATAAAACTTCTCCTGTGTGGCAGCATTTCCAAGTGCCAAAGTAAGACAACAACAGTATTCAAATCTCAAAATATAGTTGGTAGTAATAGTGAATAATAGTGAATCTTAATGTTTATCATGATATAAATGTCTTTAGAGGTGGATAATTGTAAATTTTATGCTTAAAGGTAAACTGATAATAATGTCCTTGTAATATTGTCAAGTGGGAAAAAATTTATGCACTAATATAATTAAGTAGATTTCCTTTAAGTAGCTGTATCTAATATCAGAAATAGTGTATTAGTTTGATAAGTAGTTAGCTATATTAATTTTATACTTCATTTGCCTCTGATTGCTCTTAGCAAATTTAGTGGCACAGGATTTTCTAGACTGTTAAAAGACAAGACATAAATTGTGTAAGAACTATTAAAATCTAAAAGCATTTTAAAGCCAAACTTCCATTAAGAAAACTAATAGATTTGCACTTACATTAAGAGACCTAATTCTAAATGGACCTTTAAGTTGATTACTTCTAAAAATATTCTGAGAGTTTTTGCCACAAAGTTGCTTGGGGTTTTTTTGTTTGGTGTGGATTTTTTAAAAGTATAATATTAATATAAGGAATAGTTACACTGTATTATTGTGTGTATATTAGTAGGATGCATATTCACTAGGTAAAGACAGTATCAAGGCTTCCCTGTAGGAGTGTTGAGAGTGAAAGAATTATAGCAACTTATTTTATGACACAGGTAAAAAAGAATATGTCTTTCTTTCCTGGCAATACTGTGACAGAAGAAGAAAACAAATCCAGAAACTGAAAAAAATTAGAACATTGTTCTAATACACCTTAAAAATGTGTTTTACCTGTGTAAGTAAGCAAACAATTAAAGTAATGAGCCTGGGCAGAGAAGAGCTGAATCTAATGTAGGATGTATCTTTGCCACTGGCAATTCAGAAGTATTTATGCTAGATAACTTGCAAAATAAATGGAAAAGGATTAGAGTTATACTTTTATTTTACTAATTGATTTATATGCTAGAATGCTGTAATATTATATATCAACACATTGGCACTCTTTTACCCCAGAATGATAAGGCTCTGTATTTCTGAGACAGTAACTAATAATAGGAAAAAGTGTTAATGTCACTCAAGCTTTCATTAAGAGTATTTACAATTTGTTATTCTAATTTGAATCATTATGATAATTACATTATTATATTTACATAGGTGTTTGATGATATTCATACATGATGTCTTTTATTTCTTTTCTTTACAGCAAATTAAGGCGTGGGGATCCATTTACAGATACGCAATTTCTACGTTCCCCTGTCCGTAAAGTAAAAAATAAAACAAATTTTAAAAGTAAATCAAAATATATTTGAGGAAGATGAAAGAATTGCCTTTATGAACAATGTTTCTAAAATAAGTATACAGTTGTTTATGTATGTATATAGATGTTTAGCAATATAGGGTATGCTTGTTGTTCTTTGATTAGTAAAGGTCTTTCAAAGTCAAATTTACTGCAAAAGAGCCTCTACATAAGGGGCATGGAATACTTTACTGAGGAAGGCATATAAAGGTTAGGCTCCACTCATGTTTTGCATTTCTGGTCAGTAATTTATAATATGTTCAAAGCATTTGCAGCACTTCTTAAATTGTAAGAAATGTGTATGTTTTAATGAGAATTAAAAATAAACCAGCTTTGGGGACTTTATTGTGAGTTTTTCATCTTTATTTTGAGTAGAATAATTTTCTTAGTTCTGGTTGGAACAGACATATGCATCCCAAATTTTGATAAATTTATTGAAATAGATTAAGACAGACCCTTTTTGTTTGGGTTTTATTTTTTTTTTATATTTGATTTTTGGATTTGACGGAATCATACTGAAATTTGATTAAGGAAGTCTCGTTGAGGAATAGTGGAGAGAAGTCTAGTGTCCAGAGTACGTGCCAGAGACAGCCAGGAATGGAAGAGCACTGCAATAGAAATTCAGTAGGAAATAGGATCCAGACAAAGCAACACCTGGAGTTCGAGCTGAGAGTGCTAGTGTGATGACTAATACAACCACACCATACCATTCAGCTATCAGGTTTTTGTACTCCTTCCCCTCTGGATTCTCATTAATAATTTCTGCATTTCATAATGAGCTGTCAGCTGACAGTTTTCTGGCACTACCTCATTTGAAGATGCTGCCAGCTGCAGGCTATGGCTCACAGCCCACACAACTTTTACAGATTACAACAGAGAAGCTGCAGGTTAATTTTACGACAAAGATAGCCATAGCTTATTTTTAATGAGATACAAATAAGTTGACCTTAATTTTAATTATAGATGGTGGTTTTTCACACAGGATGCAGTAGATGTCACTAGTTTAAACGGGCTTAAAAATTGATCAGACACATTAATAGAAGAAAAATCTATAAGGAATTACAAAAAACCATTTCTGGTACAGGATGTCCCTGAATTGCAAATTGTTGAAAGCTGGAAGAGGATTCTGGAGAAGCCTTACTATGCATTTGTTCATTTTTTATATTTTTTCCAAGGGCATTCAGTGTTGAAAATTTCAGAGGCTAGTGCTTTGGTTACCTCGACCTTTCGCCTGATACAGTGTGTCCCTCTTTAAGAGGTGTAACTGATGCTCTTAAATTTATAATATATTCTTCAAATACATATTCTTAAAAATTTATAATATGTCCTTAAAAACATTCTTAAAAAATGTACTCTTCAGACATCATTGTAGATTTCATTGTAACCTGGAAAGCTGATGGAGAAAGTAGTCCTTTAACAAATGCTAAAGGCGATGTGACTAGGAGTAGCTGACATTGATTTACAAACAGGAAATCAGGCTTTATTAACCTAATAGTCTTCTACAACTAGCCTGGTGGGTGAGGGTAGAACAGATGTTGTTTGTCTGAATTTTAGTAAGGCTTTTGACATTACCTCTGATAACATTCCACAAAAAAGCTGACGAATTATGTGTTAGTTAAGTGCACAGTGAGGTGGGCTGAAAACCCAGAGGATTGTGATTAGCGGCATATGGTCCAGCTGGAGGCAACACATTAGAGCTCCTTGGGGTTTTGTATTGGGGCCAGCACTGTTTAACACCTTTGTTAACAACCTGTATGACCAGAGAGAGTGCCCCTATACAAACTTGCAGTCAACACAAAACTGGAAGGAGTGGCTGAAATATCGGCTGTTCAGAGGGATCTGGACAGGGTGGAGAAATGAGCCAAGAGGAATCTCAAGAATTTCAACAAGAGGAACCTACATCTTCTGCTGTGAGCTGCCAGAATTTCAGCTGCATATTTTGACAGAAAAGTGAGCCATACGTACCAAAATATACTCCTGGAGGTAGCTTTCAAGTGTGTCTGTTCTACATGTAAATATTGAACTATAACCACAAACACTGAGGCACAACAGTATTATTTACAAATACTTAAGTAATACAACAGTTACCTGTTGTGGTTTCTTCACTACAGTCTGTAGCCCCAAGGCAGCTTCCCCAAGATCCTGTAGGACATTCCATGTATGAATAATTTGGAGCTAAATATACCACCAGTGAGGTAGTTTATAAAAGGGACCTTCATCCCCTAAACAGAGAGCTTGTCTAGCTGTTGTTGCCTGTTCCAGAGACCATGCAAAGATTGTAAATGTACAGCAATAAGGACAGCAAGATGTTTTCATGCAGAACCTTGCAGGAAAAGAGAGTATTCAATCAGTATGACAATTCTTCCAGTAAAAAACTTGCCTTATCATCCAGGCAATGTGGTCTGCACTGCAAAACAGAGCTGTTAAAATGACTATCTGAGAAGTTTCAGCAAACAGCCTTTTCTTTCTGAAGCATGTTGTGTGTACCACCACATTAGCAAGACCATTATGAAGAAGTGCAGAAATGGTTGGGAAGATAGATTCTATCTTGATTCAGTGTTATTTTAAAAAGAATTACATATAGAATTTTTAATAAATTTTTCCCTGGGTTTTTTTAACCAAGTTTGTAATTAATTTGTTTAATTTTTAATTTAAATTTTCTTGTTAGCTTCTACTGTTATCAACATTACCACCTGTGTCATTAGAAATCCAAAGAAGTACCTGTTACAACTTGTGTTCCCAGTGCTGGCACTGCAGCAGCAAAACAGTGGTTTTTAAAAATGGTTGTTGCTCTCTGTTGCCTGTCGTTTGAAAGCTAGAAACAGAAGCACATGCTTCATCTTCCCAGAAAATAAGTAATCTTTTGGGATGTAAGGAGATGGTCATAATTATTTTTTTCAGTGAAAGTCCCATTGTTCCACACAGCCTCGGGTGATTCCAGCTAGACTCCTACAGTGTTCCAAAGGTAAGCATGAAATTTTCATAAAAGTATAAGGCCTAGGTCTTTATGCCTTCGTTTCTTCCATTTCTTCTAGTACAGCTATCTTTCAAAGTAAAAAAGGACAAAGAAAATGACCTGGAGATGCATATTTAAGTAACTCTAAAATTGTTTTATTGTTGTTACTGCCCTTCTTTCCTTGTTTCCTCCATTCTTACTCTTCTTGTTGCTCAAATTGATATTCTATAAAAGAATACAGAAAATATTCACTTTGTTATTTTCTAGGAAGCATTTAATTGTTCCACAAAATGATTACATAAATTCGGCATAAAGAATGTTACATTGCCTTTTAATCTTCACTAAATGTGCTTGTTTTACTAGATGATTTGATACATTAGAAGATCTTTCCAGGGAAAAGACGTTCAAACAGCTCATGATTTTCGAGATAAAAATCAATCTGTAGCCATCACCAGGGATTAGGATAATTTTGCTCCGGAGAAACACCTGTCTCCTGTGAGAAGAGTGTGCCGTACGGCTTAGCGTTCGAACCCTCGAGCGACACCTTCAAGCGCTGCGGTCAATCAACGCCGCGCTCGGCTCTGCGTGCCAGCACCAGGTCCGTGTTACCCTCGGGGTGGCCCCTCCGAGCGCCCCGCCCGCCGCACAGCCTGCTCCGGCCGCGCCGCTGGGACAGGGGCCGGGCGCGATGGATCTGCGGGGGGCGGCGGCGCAGGACGAGCTCCTGTTCTATGTGAACGGCAGAAGGGTGAGTGTTGCCCGCAAAGAGTGCGGAGGAATAGGGGCTGCTGTTCCAGAAGGAGCCCCGAAGGGGGTGGGCACAGATTTTTGATCTCCTCAGACTTCATGGCAGTATAAGCGAATCATCACACCAGCCTCCAAAAGAACAAACATGGTTGCATCCCATTTTGACTACCTCTGCTGTGTTTAGGGATTAAAAACGTGTCGAAGTGAAACACACTTTCAGTTGGGTGTAGCCAAAAAAATTGGCTAGTAAGCAGCCTGGTTTTTTTCCATATGTATGTGGCTTCTCATCTTTGATGGCATCAGATTTTCAGAAGCATAACTGAAAGTAAGCCTCTGGTGCCAAAATATGGACTATTGACCTTAAAGATAATATTGCAAGGACTAGTTTTTGATCCAAAGCAGCTGTAAGGAACCAGCTGATTCTCAGCAACAGAGTAAGAAATGTTCTACTCGATCAAGAATGTGGGCGTTTCTGTTGCTCTCTGTTGTCAAACGATTACAGCAAGTGAAAGTTCTTACAAATAAAGCTCGAAAATAAATAGCTCCTGCTCTTGGCCTTACAAGTTCATTGCAGTATGTCAAAGTGCCAGGGAGACTCTAAAATCTGAAAATCATTAGTTCTTTAGGCTGTCTCTATTGTAGCAAAGTCCTGCTGCATTTTTATTTCTGCTGTGGCCGAAGGTCAATTCCCTCCGTACTGCCTTTCACTGAGCAGCAGTTATTTTTAGTAGTTGCAAGGTGCCTTGACCCTTCTTTTCCGGAGACAAATCTGCCTGAGAAGGAATTTCCAGAAGCAGCCCAAACTCTCCTGTGGTGTCTGGCAATTAGTTTAGTTCTGTGAGAGGGAAACAGAGAAGGATTCTCTTTTGGCTTTGAGGGAATGTAGTCTGTGCACTGAATTTTGAAAAGCCTTGGTTTCTTATTTAAACCTTGGTTTTAATTTCTTACCGCAGATAATAGAGAAAAATGCAGATCCTGAAGAAACGCTGCTGTCTTATCTGCGAAAGAGGCGTATCCTTCTCTTGTCTGTTCCTTAAAGTCACTCATGTGAAAGGCTCATTCAAGCAAAATTCTCATAAATTTTGATTCAAGGCTTAATTACCAGGTTAAGGAAGTTGTGATTCCCCAAAGATAGACCAACCATATTAAATGATGCCTTTTTTTTAATCCAAGTACTCTTCAGATGAGATACTGTATTTTTAGCCTACTTTCTTAAACACACAGTTATGCCCTCAGGTACGATGAGTATGCATTTATCTGTGTTCTTCCTCTCTCCCCCCAATAAGAAGCCTAAAAACTTTGTGTCCAGTATACATACAGCTTGAAAAAATAGAAGTCTCAAAGTTTTGTAACAGTCTCTCTCCTGGGAAAAGGCAGAGGTTGTGATGAAACCCTGAGTCTGACAGAATTTTGAAGTGGAGAAAGGCATCTTCCTTTTGGTGGCTTTGGAGTATTAAATCAACTGTTTGTTGATCCATAGCTTCAGATTGGCCACAGATTCACAGAATTGAGCACTTCTCTCAGAAATGTGGTCTTTCAGATTAGGTGCAAGGTTAATATCCTGACTATAAGTGGGTCTTCTGGGGAAAACTGGGATATGGTTTTCAGTGGTCCACTGGAATTTCAGATTTATAGGTGGTTTGCCCATTACACATTACTTCCTTTCATATTTTCACTTGGAAAACTATTTTTCATTTCCTCTTTCCGTCCCAACTTAACTCCTCTTCCAAAATAAGTCCGAATCAGGTTTTCTTGAGAACAGGATTTTGGTCATGTCATTCCTTAACTTCAATATTATTTTCATTCAAAATTTTAATCCAGCATAAAAAGGAATCTGATGCATATCCTATGATACCAAACCAATTCTGTGTTCCTTAGAGGTTTAGGAAAAAAGATGGCCTCAAGTTTTTGAGCAGAATAAAGGCCAGAATGGAACCAGATAATTATTTTTCCCTAATGACAGCATTTTCAGTCCGTCTTACAGGAACTAAGTACGGCTGTGGAGGAGGTGGCTGTGGTGCCTGCACAGTGATGATATCAACATATGAATCATCTTCAAAGAACATACGGTATCCTTGAGAAAAACAGCACAGAATTTTATGATTTTAGATACTATTTCCAGATATAAAACTGTAAAAACAGAGTTGTAAAATATGTACCTAATAGTAAAAGAAGCTAAAAGAAAGGTCACTTCAATCCAAGAGAATGCTCTAAAAAATGCTATCGATTCGCTGTATTGTAAATTTGCTGAAGTATCATACTCAAGTGCTGGATTTTCTTATATATTCTGAGAGCTTATATATTCTTATATTATCAGACAATTGCATTATATTTGAATGCAATGCAAATGAAAATGTTTAAAGTTACTGGATGAGTTGAAAGTAAAACAGTCAGAATTACTCTTGAAAATAAACATTTCAGCTGTATTAAAAAATCAACTATTTTTATATAATGATTGAAAGCTTTGAAGAATTTTCATTTTGGTATGTTGTTCCTATTTATTATTATATTTATTTTACATCATAATTCCCTTTGGATCAGAAATCAGATTACAAATTTGCAGCACTAATTCTTTACTTCCTTCAAACAACTACACCGATCCTCCCTTCCCTATCTTCCTTCTCCAAAATACAGTTGACAGGTTGCTTGTAGGCAGAAGAAACAAGAGGGCAATTAGAAAAGACCAAAGTATTAAGGAAGATTTAAATTCTATGGAACTGTCCTCATATTTTTTATTTACACTGGGGAGAAGAGACACAGCTAGTGAGTGATCCCTTCTCACACCAAATGGTGACAGGGACTTCTTTATAAATATAAACCATGTTTTGATTGACTGAAAAATAATTTTCACATATTTGTTATAATAAAATAATATTCATATTCTTTATTCTCCTTTATGTTCTGAAGACACTATTCAGCCAATGCATGTTTGCTTCCCATTTGCTCCTTGTATGGTGTGGCAGTGACTACAGTGGAGGGTGTTGGAAGTACAAAAAACAGGGTTCATCCAGTTCAGGTGAGAGTACAGTATCACTGTGTAAGAGGATTACTGATTGCTTTTTTGTATGGGCTGGCTTTAGTGACACTGCTTTTAGGACATGGGAATTTCATATGATGAATATTTTCCCAGCTAAATGATAGTAGAGGTCAACAGGGCTTTCTGATGGTTGATTGATCAAGGCTGATGACATATGGCTCATGATGGACCCTGCTTTAATGCTGACAGTCTGATCAATTAGTTGGTATGTAAGGATTGGTCAAATAGATCAGGCTTGTGCTCTGTTTGAGCCAGTGGCACATCTTGGACAATGCCCCTTTAGCTGATGTTTTAGTATAAATGCAGAAAAGACAGAAGTCCACTGAAGGGTAGTTAACTTCCATAGTAAGATGTGTCTGGGCATCACGTCCAAAATAATTACTCTTATTTGATATTCCTTAGTGTTTTACTTAAAAAGTCTGATTAGCTGTGAAGGCAACGTTTGGTATGGCATCTCCCATTTAAGAGGGACTTTGTTAGAACACAGATGAATGCTGAAAGGAGGAGTGCTGTTTGTGGTATTTCATTTCAGGAAAGACTTGCCAAGTGCCATGGCTCCCAGTGTGGGTTCTGCACGCCTGGAATGGTGATGTCCATATACACTTTGCTGAGAAACCACCCAGAACCAACTTCGGAGCAGATGATTGCAGCTCTGTCTGGTAAATATTGCCACATTTTAGTGTGCAGGTCTGTCCCTGAAGCATTTTCTTCAGATGCTCTGTGTATGTGAGTGTGCCTGTCTCTGTGAGTGCACACACGTTCATGGACAGATGTACTCTGTACAAACTGTGCTTCTCAGCAGAGTTGCTACTGGATGCAGTTTTTGTATTTCCTGTTATACTTTTCTCCTGGAAAATGGAGCATGGAGCTGTGGACTGCTTCAGAGACAGGTGTTCTAAATATCCCCATATGCATCTTATGAAGTGCTTTAAATCAGGTGGGCCAAAATGATGTCATATTGTAGTAAGGAGCTGCATCTGAATGTCTCTGAGGTGCCTTTATGTCTGGAGTTGAGAATGCCATAAGCCTCACAGGAGAGCCCTTTTGCAGTAGTAATAAACCAGTCAAATGAGGCACAGAGATGCTCATGTTTTCCCTTACTGAAGATACTCTGCATTTATTGCAGGTAAAATAGCCTTCTGTCAACTGTTGTGCTCTAGAGTCACAGTGGAGCCAAAGGCATTTCCTATTACTCTGTGGTGAACTTAAATGCTACCTTCCTTCACCTCTAGAAAGAAGTTAGAGGGAAGGAGAAAAACCTTTTGAGTGGGTGGACAATACTGTACAATCTTTTGTTCTCCCACATACTGAGCTGTAGTCAGAATTCACTCTAGCACAGGTCTCAAGTGTTTCATACTTCCCTTGAAACAAAAGCATTTTTTTTTCAGGACCTTCAGGGCCCTAAGTCTTGTGATGCTGTTCTTTTTTGTCTTTCTGAAAGCTAACCCTTCCTGAGCTTCAAAACCACAAGACATGGCATCATAAAGCCACATGCTTTGGAGCAAAGCTTTTTCTGACTGATTTTCCTTTTTCAGGGAACTTGTGCCGCTGTACTGGATATAGGCCAATCCTAGATGCCTGTAAAACCTTTTGTAAGGTAAGAAAAAGCAGTGATGACAGGATTACTAGATTGGGCCATATGTGTATACAAACCATAAGTATTTTCCTTAAGATCCTTGCTTTCCTCTGTTCAGAGATGTAGGTCTGAGTAAGTGGCCTAACCCATTACAAAAAATGATTAACACAAAGGAACATGGTGTCTAGCCTGGATTATGAAGAGTAATCTGAAGTAATCCATGTGGTTTACTGTGGGTTAGTAGTGGCACGAGCAAAAGCAGAATTTGCATTAATGTTCTCAGTAATTTATCATATAATGCAACATGTCAGAAACCTACAGAGAAAGAAATGGGAGTGAACATTTTGTAAAGGAAATAATACAGGCCATCTATATGTGCTCTCAAAAAATCAACTGAATTTCATGTAGTATGAATTATTTTGTATTATGGACTTCAGCATCTGATGTCTTTAAATTATTTTTTAATATCACTTCTTTAACACGTAATCCTTGCAGTTTGGCTTGTTATTAAACTTCACCTAGAACTTTATTGAAATATTAAGAGTCACTCTTACCAGTTTTAACTCATTGTCATTCTGGGCAGTATTTCACTATGGGGATATTCCTATTTTAGGAATCCATTTGTTGTCAAGTGAAAGCAAATGGAAAGTGTTGCTTGGATCAGGAAGATGATTTATTTGACAAGGAAGAGAAGGTAAGGTTTTACGTATTTTACCCATGCCATTTAAATATAAATCTTGGAGAAAGAATATTGCATAGCTTCTTTTTCATGTAATTAAAGTAAATGTAGTATACTCTGCCATTTTTGTGCTCCACCCTACATAGTATTATTTGATAAATATTATCTCTCACAAAAAATTTGGAGATATTTTTAAAAATGGAAGATTCTATGTGTATTTTTATGAGGAGGCAATGGCATGTCAGACAGGTGGTATAAGGAAGTTTGGATCTCCAGAGCTGAGATTTGAGCAGCTCTTCAGGTTCAGTAATATTAATAGTCTGAACTCTACTCGTGCAGTGAGAATTATATTGTGCAAGAAATCAGGGCATATGTGAAATTTTCTTGAGTCACTGATGAGTGATGATGTGAGTGTAAGCACTGGTCTCTTAGGAATCTAACTGCTGACTGGAGTCTGAAGAACTGACACACTCTTAAAAATCAGAGCTATGATTGTGATTTTATGTAAAATTCCTTATCCATACAAATATTTCACTTTATTTCTTAATTTTCTTTCAGTAATGTCTGATCCACTTCTTTTGGTTTTGAGTCCTTTAGGTTGGCATGAAACTAGTTGCTTACAGTAGGACTATAGATAGGAAGCCTGTCCCTAGTCCTTCAGTTGCTTGCCTCTGCACTGTCATTTGTGTTAGCAGTAAAATTTAAGCAACTGTTATAAACACTTCCTTCACCTCAGCAGCTCCAAACAATGCATGGTAGTTTAACAACAAATGCAAATGATAATGGAATTACTAGTTTTCTAGTGACTTCAACGGGAGCCTCATGGTTTGGTGTTGGTTTTGCTTTTTTGTTGTATGGAATTAATGATGAGAGAAAATTCTTGGTGTTTGCTTGTCTTCTTTCCTTGTAAGGTTTCCACCAACCTGTTTTCAACAGATGAATTCCAGCCCTTAGATCCCACCCAGGAGCTTATATTTCCTCCAGAACTAATGGTAACTTCTACTGCTTATATACTACTCTTTAGCTCTGGTCAGAATTAATTCTTAAATCCTGCTTAGTGGTAATTCATCAGACAAAATGTCAAAACATTTTAACATCCATCCAGTGTTATACTCCGTCTTTTTCAGTATGCTTATTGAATATTCACATACCAAAAAAAAAAGTATTGGGAAAATGAAGTTGCAGAGTTAGGTGTTAGGTGAGAAGACAAAGAAGAAACCTAAACTGGATTTTCAGTGCAGCACCTGAAGATGCAAATGCTTTGCAGCAAACTGAATAGCAAACACTTTTTAACACTGGCAAAACAGTGCATTTCCCTCATTTTCTGGTGTAATAGTTTTGTTAGTCTTTTCTGCCAAAATGTCAGCCTCAGACAGCCCCCCAGATCAGGGAGTGTTTAGCCCCAGTGACTAAGGTATGCCAAAGATATAAACAGTTGGAATGGAAAGTGTTAGAAATACTTAATCATTGACAGCAATATTTGTCTAGAAAAACTGAAAGCTCTTTGCTTTATGTTATTGTCAATCCAGAGAGTCAAGGACAAACTCTCTGTAACTAGTCTGGCTGCTTACGAAGAAAGGTCAGTAACTGTAGGAGAGGAGTTCTTGACTGTGTGTTTGTACCACTATTAGTTCTCAAGCTGTTTCCCTGTGATCACTGAACAGTGCTGGAACAGCCAGAGACACTTAAATGCATGTGTAATCTAGAAATGGATGCTGCTGCCAGTGTCACTGGTGACTTCCAACAAGCTAAGGGGGCAAACACCTCACGAAGTATTTTGTAATCACTCCTCTAAGTTTTAGCAATTGCAGAATCTATTCCTACATCTTTTGCTTGGGGATTATTTATGATCAATCTTGCTTATTAGCCCTTTGGAATTACTTGAAGACTTTTCACCCACACAGTCTAGAATTTCACAAAAGTGCAAAGAGTCAGCATAATATCTCTGTCCCATTTTTGTCCAATTTTAAAGGCTTAAGTAGAACTACCTTTGTTTAAGAACATTTTTGACTCTCTGTCTAGTGTCTCTTAGGCCTCACACCTGTTTGTGTGTCTAAATATTTAAATCTGCCAAATTTCCCCATCAGAGAATGGCTGAAAATCAACCAAAAAGAACTCTGTTTTTTCATGGGGAGCGAGTGACGTGGGTTTCTCCTGTAAGCGTGGATGGATTATTGGATCTGAAAGCTGCTCACCCCAAAGCACCTCTTGTGGTTGGGAACACCAGTGTGGGTATGTATACAATAACAATGGCTCCTGTTGCTGTAGTTTCAGAGTGGGAGAAGTGGGGTTCCATTTGTCATTCTTTTTGCCTCTTCATCCTTAAGCTTACACTCCACTATGTTGGAGTTGTCATTATGGAAAATGTCTCTTGTCCAAATCTGTTCTTATCTTATAGGACCTGAGATGAAATTTAGAGGTGTGTTCCATCCAGTTCTCATTTCTCCTGCAAGGATCCCAGATCTGAATGTGATGAAATTCACCGATGATGGTCAGTAGACTTTGCTTTATTCAGACATAGGAAGTTTCTTTGCAGAAAGGAATGCTGCTCCATTCCATAGTGCTGAAGATGTGAAGTGCTGTGCAACTCATTCCTAAGCATGCTTACTTCTGTGGCCACCCTCCCAGTGCATGATAGTTTTGTCTTCATGCTGCAGTGCGGTGCTGACCAGCAGTATTGCCTTGGGCCTTTGTGCAAGGGTGATTATTCAGGTCATACTGGTTCTGGTGCTAAGTCATGCAGTATTTGCCTTGTGACCTCTGTACCACGCTCTGCTGAATAGCAGAGAGAGGCCCATACAGAACCACAGAGAGAGTGAGCACATGGCATGCTTGTTTACATTAGAACAAAGGCTGTGATTAAACTGGCATAGCTAATATGTATTAACTAATCTAGTTCTCAATCATAACAGTGGTGATTATTGCAGATTAAAAATGGTGTAACTCTATATGTTTAAGATTAGCATGGAGGCTTTCTTAGCTAAAGTTAGACTTGGGTTTAGTGTTTAAATAAATTCTAGTGAAATTAGAACTGACAGCTAGAAATAGGTTTCAACTTACCATAATAGTCTAAATTAATGTAATGTAAATTATGTTCAAAAGTTTACTGCCAAGGTTTTAAGGAAAGTAATATCCTGTATCTAATGAAATTACTTGCAATATGTGTGAAGCCACTTTTTTATAAAGAGTGAAATGTATTTGACTGTTCTATTGTTGCATTTAGAGTATCTTTTTTATTTTTGACCAGTTACCCAATTCTATTCAAAGACTAGTTTGTTCTTAGCTGAAAAGTAGCTGGAATTGAAAAGAAGCTGGGAGAAAAGAAGCTGCTTTTTTAAAATCTGTAAATAAAACCTGGATATGAGAAGGTGAGACTTACTAGTTCTGAAACAAGAGATGTGCCGTTTAGTTTGCCAGCCAGAAATAGCATTTTCTCTCTCTAATGAGATTTAAATGCAAAACATGTCTTGACTGAATTTTTGTTTTAAATGCACAAAATCTAATATTGCTTTGCTTGATTAAAAGTCATTTAAGTTATATATATTTCTGTTTATATTTTGATTGAATCCCCTTGTTCATTCAAAACATTTGTATTTTATGTAAATAATTGAACAGAAAGGAACTGTTTACCATTTAAAAAAAATTAAAAGCATATTCTTACAAAAAACAACTCCTCAAATAAATGCATGGAAGTTGTCATTCTAGTGGTAAAAAGAATACTGTCTTCACTGTTAGGGCTGTTTGCGTTTTTGTTGCCAATGCTACCTACCCATACCTTAGGAGAATAACTAGAATGTATATATGCAGAGCAGATGAAATTGTGGTGAAAATTGTGTTTGAAAATGGGAAGAGTCTCTTGGAAGCATTTTGAAGCTGACAAAGAAGAGGTGAGCTATTAGCTCAGATTCATCATTTCTCAAGTTTGCCCTCAGTGTCCTGAAATGAAAGGTCACAGTCCTTTAATATGAGAAGATCCCGCTCCTTTTATCTGCCTGTATTCCACATGAGCAGTCCTAGCCCTACAGTCCGAACCGTTTAAAACCCAGGTGATAAAACAATGCACATGTTCCACTTTGGTAATTTTTTGGTTACAGGACTAACTCTGGGAGCTGCCTGCAGCCTCTCTGTAGTGAAAGACATCTTGACAAATTCCATCTCAGAGTTCCCTGAAGAGAAGACAAAGGTTTTCTGTGCTATCTTGCAGCAGTTGAGAACTCTGGGTGGAGAACAGATAAGAAATGTGGCAGTACGTTGTGCATTCATTGTAATAATTTGGAAAAGTTGTAGCAAATGTGAAATTGTAAAACATGTAAAACTTGCATTTCTAATTTTGATTTTGCCATGGACTTTCTATCAATACCTCATTTTTGAACTTTCAGTATGTATACATTTATGTACAGTCTGCATGTTGTATTGTTGCTTAACATAAAAATATGAAGGTGATGGAGAAAGGTAATATAAATCTCTTTTTTTTTTTTTTGAAGTCATTAGGTGGAAACATCATAAGTAGAAAATCAACCTCAGACTTGAATCCTATTCTGGCAGCCAGCAACTGCATGCTCAATCTGGCTTCAAGAGGTAGGAGGAGATAACCTGTCTCGGTAGTAGTGCCAGAGGTACAGGATCCCATTGTATGAGGGGAGGGGAAATAGGAACCTGTGAGAGTTCGTTAAGGAACCCTTTTTACACTCTTATACAAGATTACCTCTGCAGGAGAAGCAATTTGCAAGCAAAGAACCTGTCACATATTCCCATGCATTGAGACCAACCAGACCACATGTACTTCTGTGGGCAGTGAATTACTATGAGCACTCATAAAACCTGACAATTTCAGTAGCTGTGTACCATCTCCTCACCTTCCTATTAGTTTTGGGGTTTTTTTTTTGTAATTGATGCTTTGCCGTGGTTTAAAATCACCCTCTGAGTCTGAGAAGAACTCTGACTTTTCATTCCTCAAAAGCACTTATTCTGATACAGGAACCCTGATCCAGCACCTTTCTCCATGCCCATTTCCTCAGTTCCCTTTCATCACTGTGTGTATATTACCCCTTACCTGCCTCTTTTCTTGAGCACTGCCTTTGGAAGGCTGAGGAAACTCTTGGTAAACATGAGCTACCTGGTGGCTTGGAATTGCATGCTCTCCCTTTTGGGTGGCTTTTGTCCTTTTTGCCCTGGATCCAGACAGAATGAATCTTGCTATTTCAGGCCGTGTAATACTCCACTCAACACACTGAAATATGTGTTCTTTAAGGATTGTTTCCAAGACAGAATTTCTTGGAACAGATGCACAAAAACTTTCACTGTTTGATTTCCATTACCTCTTTCTGCTTGGTTTGTCATTGGGAGAAAAAATACCTGTCAGAATGTTGTTCTGACAAGGGAAAGTACAAACATTTGCATCTTCCTACTCAACAATTCTAATGGTGTGCCTATTTATTTGAGTGATGAATAGGATCACTGATTGAGATCTCTTTCTAACCAGGCAGTACTCAGCTGCTCGGAGAGGGTTTTTAGGCGTTTTAACAGGTTTTTAACATCATTTGCTATGAGATAGTAAATGGTGAAGCATAGGAACAGTGGATTGCTCAAGAAAAGGAGATTACAAAAGCATTCTTAGTTATTAGTATTTATCTGAAGTCACAGTGTAAGGGAAAATGCAGCTTCCTAGATCCTGACAGGCTCACAGGTGGGATTGGACAATAATCTTTATGTGTGTAAACCAAGTGTATTCTGAATGGAGTTGCAAAGCAAAAAATCCAGTACTGCTACTCTTAACAGTGTTATTTTTCAGATTCACGCTTCAGCAAAATTAAATTCTTTTAGTGAAGATTTGCTGTCACACTAGTTATATCTGAGGAATTCAATTCCAAGGCTAAATGATATTCTAGGATGAGCAGGTTATAGTGTCATCATCAAGCATAACATGAGGAACATGAAGAAAATATTGCTGTAAAACAGCCAGTCATGAAGTATCATGTCCATTGAGTGAGGGAAGTATTTCAATATGTGAACCTTTTAAAAAAGGCAGAGATTATCTCGTTATGGAAAGTCTCGGGATAGGTCAGGACTGTTGCATGATAAATAGTGTCTAGTAGTAAGAAATCCTTTATTTAAAATTGCATTGGACCCCTTAGGTAGCATGTGAAAAGTACAGAAGACACATTAGACTGATAAAAAATACACTTTTACTTCATCAGTCAAACACACATGGTTAGGTTCCTCACTTGAGTCACTGTGGATTTCCATCTGTGCAATGTTCAGACCTCTGTGTTCCTGCAGAACAGCAATGCTACTTGACAGCTGTGTTAGTAGTATACTTGCAGTCCTACCAACATAACTGCTTGAGCCAATGGAGCTTGTTTAATGAATAGAATCAATTATATGTGTTAAAATATTATACTTCCGGAAGGCCTGCTGGCTTAACTGTGTAGCAATATTGACAAACCTGATGTAGTGTAGATGAAGTATTCAAAGGGCTCTTACAGGTTAAGGTTCCTTGCAGAATTTTGTCCTCTTCCCTGCTGAAAATTTTAACTTTCACAGTATATATCATAGGGTAACAAATATAATCACTTTGAGAATAAACTACCAAGAAGAGAAAGAAAAACACAGTAACATTTATTCCTTTCTGGACTCCTAGAAATGTTCAGAATCTCAGGGGGTAAAACACACAAAAAAAGAAATAAACCCCAAACCTAAACAACAAAAAAACCAACCCCCTAATAATTTTTTTACTTCTGCAGCAGTTCTTTCTTGCTCTGTTTTCTTCCTCATTCTTTGTGTTCTAGAAGTGATGACAGCAGCCTCAGAGATTTGGAACAGATTGACAGAAGTGGGATGGTCAAGGCAGTACGTAAAGGGAGGATTATGAAATGGGGATTGACCTCTGGGCACTTTTTAGTAATCTGGTGTTACGATGTTATGGAAGATGAATTTATAGAACATATCACTGATAGTTTTTAATATAAACTCTGTAGTGGTTATTTACACAGGGAGGCAGCAGGTATTTCTTGCCAGTTAAAGTATGATTGATATATTAATTGCACAATTGTATAGAAATTTCTGGATTTGGGATCTTTTTTTAGGAAGGAAGCGACAGATTCCTTTGAGTGATATTTTTGCAGATGGAGTTGGTAACAATACCATTGCACCAGAAGAGATCTTAGTCTCTGTCCATATTCCTCACTCAAGAAAGGTAAGTTATTAGTTTGTTTAGATTTGCTTTATGCAGTGTTAAAGACTATAAAATAAAGAGCAAGAGGAAGCATAATCCTCTGTTTAAATTAGCCCTGTTACTGTTCACTTTCTGAATTCCTTATGTTTATTCCTTTTAGTGTCATAGTATCTCCCAATTTCAGACAAAAAACACACGTCAGCAGGTAGCTGGTGATGATATATAAAGAGTAATATTCAGACAAAAGTTTGCCCTAAAATGATGCGGGCAATAGCAATTGTCTAGACTCTCTTATGGAAAGGGGTCTTGGACAATCTGCCATTGTCCTCACCAGAGCAGGCTCCTCACCTGTGATGTGGCTGGCATCAAGCAGGTAAACCATTGTCATCTCTTGAGGAGTTTTCTTTAAAATGAACGTGTGCGTGGGGGTTCGATAAATGTTGCTGAACTGAATAATAGCCTTTAACTGATACTGTGTTTGCAAGAGTGGATATGGTATCTTATAAGAGACTTATGGGTCATGTTATCTGAGTGCAGAAGTTTGGCAATACTTTGAAGCCTCTAAACTTTGGGTCTTGTTATAAACACAACTCCACTCCACAAGGTCCCTGTCTTCCAGCTATCTCCCATGAAAAATCTAGGTCATCTGAACTGTTTAGGTGATGGAGGTTTGGGTATGCATTGCTGGAAAATCAGAGATGGTAAAGCTACTGAAAGGTCCTGAGAAGGAAGTGGATGGTCTTGAATGCTCAGGAAGTTGAATTTGTGGTCTTCATTTTTCATTCTCTTGCTTCACATAGTGCAATAAAAAGTTCTACTTTCAAATACTTACATATCTGCATTTCTCTGCTCTGGCTCAGGGGGAATATGTCTCTGCATTTCGACAAGCACCAAGACGAGAAAATGCTCTTCCAATAACCACTGCTGGGATGAGAGTACTTTTTGAGGAAGGTACAGACATAATAAAGGATTTGAGCATTTTCTATGGAGGTGTTGTGTCAGCAACAGTCTGCGCAAAACAAACCTGTTGGGCACTTACTGGAAGGTAAAATTTCTCTGCCTTGTCTATGTCTTTGAATAGATGGCCTTTGAAAGCTTGGCTGTACTTCCTTGGAACATGAGAGTACTGAAAGATTTCACTTGTCCGGCTGATGCCTCATATGTTGAAGTGAATGATCTGGTCAAGCCTTAGCACTGACTTTTGAGGATTGTTAGGTTTTGGAGTTTGAACATGAAGTGCAACTGCGGTGTGAAGTATGAGAGATGAACTGTGAGACAGGTGGATGAGGAATACATTAGCCAAGTGTGCACCTGAACCCACCTATTGGTAAATGGTGCTGTGTCCCGGCATTTGATAATCCCCTTGTGTCAGTGTTCCTGAGTCCTTCAGTTTGGCTTTGAAAGATACAAAAGTTGAGAACTTCAGATGTGCCCAGTAAAGTTAGAAGCACAAGTCAAGCCTTCACCTTTTCAATATCTGTTCATCTGCAAGACCCCAGTAATCTCCAGAATTAGTCCCTGACTTTGCGTTCCAATTTGCAGCATCCTTCCAAGTTTTGGAGGGAAAAAATTGCAAATAATTCAAGCAATGTAAAACCAACACTAAATGGAGTCCCACTCACCTGTTTTACCATTTAACATGCAACTGTTTCACTAGTTGAAGTGTCTTTTTATTTTTATGCTTTGCATGGTTAAATTTAGTCTTACAGACTAATATTTTGATATCTAGGGTTGTGTAACTGTGGAGAATTAACAGTGTTGAGACCCTTCAAGATGACCTTTTTGGGAAATGCAGCAACTAATCAGAACCCTTGAAAGTATCTACAGTTTCATCAATATTGTTATCTAATTTTCTTCAAATAGAGGATAGTATCTGCAGAATGGTGATAATCTGCAAGACTGTTAAACAGCTTTAAAGTTGTAATAGTTTGTTTAATTATGTATCTGTTTATTTAAAAATCTTGGTGTAGCACTTAATTCCATTGACTTAAGGGAGCTCAGTTCTGTGAACATTGATCAACACTGTTTTCAAAATTGCAGGCATTATTAGAATCAATATTTTGGCTTCATTGTGAGCAAGATTATGCCTGTGGTCCATGGTACAAATATATTACTGCAATTTGAATTTTTTTATTTATTTATTTTTTAGTCCTGATCTGATTGTGTCTATTATTCTTCCTGACAGACACTGGAATGAACAAATGTTGGATGAAGCTTGCAGGCTACTTCTTAAAGAAATTGCTCTTCCAAGTTCTGCCAGTGATGAAAAAATAGACTATAAGAGAACTTTGACAGTCAGTTTCTTCTACAGATTTTTCTTGGAAGTGTCACAGTCATTAAAGAGAATGGTAAATTAGCTCTCCATGCCTGCTTTTGTGCAAGCAAAGAAAAAGGGTTTTCTTTCTGTCTATTGGTGATTGCAGTTTTTAGTGTGCTAAGTATTGTCTTTGGGGCTCAGATCTACAGAATAAGGTAAGCATTTAACTCCAAAGGGATAGGCACTCAGATATCTTTACCTTGGACATTACACTTTAAAAGACATTTGAGCAATGTTAATGCAATATATCAGTATTGAGCTTCCAGCCTCAAAGAAAATATACAAGATATTTTACTCCATCTGTCTGTAGTTCAAAACAGAAATAGATGGTATAGAAATAAAGGTTTTGGAAAGCCACTGTAGGTGTTAAACTAACACTCTTTCTCATATGAGTTGTTGACTGGGAGATGAGGACACTAAAATTGCACTTCCCAGTACACTCTAGGTGTAATTTACTTATTTTTTGTCTTAAATCTGTTCTTATGAGGCAAAATACCCCTTTACATTTTTCTTCTGTGTAACTTTGAGCTCTTTCCTCAAAATTGCCCTTACCAGGTAATTGACTGTTACCAGGAGTGTCATCAGGAGTGATTCTGTGCCAGTTTTGATCAGGCCTCAGAACAAAGCTCTTCTGTCTATCCTTGTTTTATGTTGCTTACTGTAAACAAACATATTTATGTATGTATTTTAAACTACTATTTAGTGAAATCTAAAAAACTCAACATTGTTTTAGAATTGTAGTTTTAGAATCTTTCTAGTTTGAGCCTTGGAAGAATTTCCTGCATAAGGATTTTGGTGGTTTTGGTTGTTAGCTTTTTTTATTTGGACTGTTCAAAATGGGAGTTTTAGCAGTAATTCACTTCCTTTTCAGGATCCTTGTCGCTATCCTGGCATACCTATGGAATATAGGAGTGTCCTACAAGATTTCAAAACCAGAATGCCCCAGAGTATCCAAATATACCAGGCAAGTGATTTCATTCTAATATTGTTTTGTGCTTTATAAAACTTGGTAAAAAAATCACAGTTCAAGCATGAGCCTTGTTGTGAAGCTCAGGTACAGATTTTCCAAAGGATTGGAGGCAAAAGGCTTTTAGTGGTTGATTTAAACTGTATCTCAATTAGAAAATCCTTGTTTGTAAAAATAGACCCATATGGGTATAGTCATTTCTTCTAAACAGTTCTCCAAAGATAAATATGCGGAGCAAACTCCGCTGTCAGACTGCTTAAACTTGGTATATTGCAGTGTGCAACCCAATTGGAAAGAAATTAAAAGGAAACAAAAACGATTGAAAAGCCCAAGTATAGTATATGCATATATAAACTATAGTATCACTGTAGTGTTGTCTCGAGATACACTTCTCTTAAGATCTCAGGGGACTCTTGGGTTGTAGTGTAGATTTGGGAATCAGAACGGAGTGTGATGGCTGCCTGGTCAAATTAGCGCAAGTATCCTAAGTCAGCACTAGAGAGCAGCAAAGAACACATTTTGTGTTTTCTGAGCTCACTCTTACGACTTGGTCATGGTGGAAATGCCCACAAGGACTCCTGGTATTTTGGTATTTTTACTTCAATTCACAGGTTAAAATCTCCAGCTTTTGGGCTAAAGAAAAATTCAAATAAAATCTCGGTAAACATTTATTTATTTAATGGTTATTCCTTAGAATAGCTTTAAATACTTTATTCAAATTGTTCAGCTTCTTTCAGAGTTATTACTAAAATGAAAGAGATACTTCAGACTATAAAAGGGTCTAGGATACAGGAACTAGATCTTTATGACTCTTAACAGTTTGTTCTCCAGCTGTAACAACAAATGGAAATTGAAAAAATTTGTTATTCAGTCAACTGGCACCGAGCAACAAAATTTAGAAACCCATAAAATGTGTGGTTTTCCACTTTTAAATTTCTATCTGGCTTTTGCAAGGTCCTGTCATTTGTCTGGACTTCCTGATTTGAACATTATTAAGCTTTTAAAATCAGAGGAATAGAAGAATGCATATCCTGAGATCTAAATACCTAATCATTCTGTTGTGGAAAAGTTGAGATGGTTTAGCTGAGACATCCATTTGAGGAACTTTGGGCGATCGAGTGAAAAGTGTTTTTTCTTGGCCTTGGGCTAATAGCAGACAGTGTGCCAGAAACTGCAGGAGGGAGAAATGTGCAGCCAGAACACTTGTGTGCTGGAAGTTTTAGAAGGAAAAACATTTTGAGTTGTAAGCAATTAAGTAATTCTAGATGTAGAAAAGGAGAAAATTAAGGAGAATACTGACCCAGAAATTGGAAAAGTATTCTGGATGTTCTCAACAACTGGTTGATATGGCAGAATTAACTGGCACCCACTGAATTAACTTGCAAGAAAAACTTTGCAAAATAAGATAAATAAGGCTCTAAATCCGTACGCAGGTGCAAGGAAATAAAATTGGGAAGAAAATATTTAAACAACATTTTCTCTCTGATTTACATTGATCAGTTGCAGTCTTTCAGTGAGGAAGACAAATCCTAGAAATCACTGCAAATAGCTCAAAATGTACTACCATACTGTGATAAAATTCAGAGCAGGATCTTGTGAAAATAATTGAGAAAATTATTAAAGCTTCATGTCACCATTCAGTAAGAGAGGAAACTGTTCATCTGACAATTGCTGAGTTTATCACTTTGATGTAAATAATTAAGGAAAAAAAATCCCAAGCAGACAAATGTGTCCAGTGCTCTCAAAAGGCTCCCTAGGAGAAGAAGTTGATGATATTGAAGAAATCTCCAGGAGCAGCAGTCAGGTTCTGCAACCACATCTGTTTTCTGTGTTGAACCAGAAGGTGCTAATATGGACAGTTGTTTGTTCATCTGATTTTTTGATTACTGTACGAATAACACAACTGTTCTTCTTTTAACTGTTTGGGGTGGGGTGTGTGTATTTCTGACTGTACAGGACATAGAGCCCAGTCAGTCTCCCCAGGATCCTGTAGGACGGCCCATCATGCACCAGTCTGGGATTAAGCACGCCACTGGTGAAGCAGTTTATGTTGATGACCTTCCTTCTGTGGATGGGGAGCTTTTCCTGGCTGTTGTCACTAGTTCCAGAGCTCATGCTAAGATTGTGTAAGTGTTCCAAGCTTATCTGAAGAAAGTGTTGTCATGAATTGCTGTCTGAGATTTTTTAAGCAGACTAATGAGTTATGTGTGCACAGAACTGCAGGCCTTATACCCACGCTGCCTCACGTCCTGGGAGTGATATTGTTGCAGTAAAAGGTTCTGTTTGGATTCAACTGTCTCACCCCATTTTACTGTACTAGCAATGCTGAACTCTTTGTGATTCATGAGTGCTGAGCTGTGCAGTGCAGACACTGAAAATCAGTTGTGCCAAAACAGCTTTGAAACCTGAACTCTGTTATGAGAGAAGAAAATTGTTCAAAAGGTAGGAAAGAGTGTTGCAACATTGCAGCAACAAGGTGGCAAAGCTCATATGACCCTTAAAGTAGAGTTAAACAGGGAAGAGGATTTTATTTTGTATTTTGTTTGCACTTATGTTTTTAGGCTGCCAAGATATACCTATTCTAGCAATTTGTTCAACATTCAAGCACCAAGACATGTATTCAGGTGGTCTATTAAGGATTAATTGTCACGATAGAGAGGACTGAGGCTACTGGCTGCAGGGTCCTTGTCATATTTCCTACCTTGTCCTTAGGTTAGTGATAATATTCTGAGTTTGGATGTGCTCTTTCCGGTATCAAGGAGCTGACATCACCCCCACTTCTGTGTCAGTAGGATTTATTTAGTCTCCTTTGTCTTCTGATCTGGGTGTCGAAAGAAGATGCCTGTACTTTTGCTGGGATCTGATGACCCGCTAAACTAGGTTCTATCAAAACATGCCATTCTTGTACACCTTCTGCTGTTCTTTCTGATCCTTCTACATCCATACATTCCCATTTGTTCTCCATTTAGAGTGGTATATATGCTTTATACTGTGTAGACTGTGAGGTCTTGGAAAGTTGCTGTTATATGTGCAGTGATTTTTACTAAATCAGTGCACTTCAGGCAGTCCAATAGACTAATGATTTCCCTGTTGCATTGAAGTATTTCCTAGAAATGAAGCAGGTTCATAGAATTTTAAATTTACATTTTAAACCTCCACTTCACATGCCAGAGAGAAAGAAAAGGTGTCTGTGAACCTATGAGCAGATCTCAATAGTGCAAGGAATACAGCTCTGTGTTGCGTTGCCTTCCTCTGTGCACGAGTTTGTAGACCTGAAGAGCGACACTTCTCTCTTCCCATGTCCCACTCAGATCTATCGATCCCTCAGAGGCGCTAAAAGGACCAGGCGTGTTTGATATCATAACAGCTCATGATGTACCTGCTGCAAATGAGTTTCACTATTCTGATGAACCAGAGATTATATTTGCAAGGAACAAGGTATAGCTACAATCTTTTTGAGACTGATTTTCATTTCAACTGCATTTCTTCAGCCTTTTATCCTCCTGTTACCCATTTCTGAATACTGCGTTTTCCTTGATTCTCCAGTTATACTGATATTTTTAATAGTTTGTTAACTTCATGGATGATCTAAAAAAAAAAGTCTTAAGATAAAAACTTCTAAAAAGGAAACATGACTAGTGTTTACATGAAAGAAGAATATCAGCAGCACTTATGGGAATTGTGTGTCCACTGTTCTCTTATGTGATGTGTATTTTACAGGTGCTTTGTGTGGGTCAGATTATCTGCGCTGTTGTTGCAGATTCAGAAGTTCATGCCAAACAAGCAGCTGCAAAAGTGAAGATAGAGTATGAAATGCTGGAACCAGTTATTTTAACGATTGAGGTACTAGTAATTTCTTTGCTCTTGTTTCTTAATTGTTTTTTTTCTATTTAATTAATGAAGCAGCAATACACATTGTTCAGTTGCTTTTTAAATATGATATTTTAAGCAAACAAGGCAGATAAGAACATCCAATTAGCCAGTCTGGGTGTCTCCCTATAAAAAGTTTTCAACCTTTTATCTAATTTTGAGCACTTATGATAGACAGTTTCAAAAGTACTAAGGTTCCGCAAGTTTCGCCATAATAAACATTAGAATGCAAAACAAAAGAACTCTTTTAATGTTCCCAGTGAGGAAAAGGCAATGAACACACAAGTTGTTTAGATTTTTTTTGGGACCTACCAGCATATGTATATTGGCTGAACAGTCGCCTCTGGACTATCTGTAACATTTTTATCTGTTGCCTACCTTGCAAGCTAAGCTGGAGACATAGGATTTGTTGGGGAAATGTGAAGGCAAAGATGTAAGGTATATACAACATTTTAGGAATGTAATGTGGGAGTCATAAGGAAAATGGGTTTATGCTGATAAAGAGATAAGTAGAAACAAGGAACAAAAGACACGTTTGCAGGGCACCAGCATTAGTTTTGGTAGTCACTTCACAGCTTGTTTCCATAATGTATGTGTGGTGTAATGGAACAGTCTTTCTGATAGAAGAAATGGAAGTGGTCTCTTTTTAAAGACTGGCAAATTTTATTAATATTTCATTAGAATTGAAACTCCAGTGAAGTCTTATTAGAAATAAAACAAGTCATACTTTATAAATAGATTCCACTTTTATTTAGTCCTTGTAGAGTTGTTCATTAACTTTGGTGGCTGATGGTTCAAATCTCTGAAGAGAATGATGTTTGTCCTGAGACTAAAATGCTGCAACAAGCTGAGAACCTTAGAAATACTTTAAAAACTTATTTCTCTTTTTCTCCATTGCAGGAAGCTATAAAGCACAACTCGTTCTTTGAGCCAAAAAGAAAATTAGAACAAGGAAATGTTGATCAGGCATTTGAAACTGTTGATAATATAATTGAAGGTAAACTGCAGAATACATTTGGTGAGAAGTTTTTGGTTGTCAGTATTTAGGTTTGCCTGTCTGCTCTTCAAGGCCCAGTTCTACCTTTTTTCCATATAGTCACTAGGCCTGAGAAAGCTCTTGGTCACTTAAAAGCCAGCATGATTAAACCTAGTGGTCTTGTTGTCCTGCTATTGCTTTTTGCATCCTCTGTCCTTGAAAAAAGTCACAGTGTGATTAAGATAGAAGGGACTCCTCTAGTCCCCCCTCCTGCTTAAAGCAAGTCTTGCTACAACAGGTTATTAAAGGCCATGTCCAGTCAGGTTTTGAACATCTCCAAAGATGCAGATTATACAACCTCTGTAGTCACCTGTTCCAATGTTTCACCACTTTCATGCTGATTTTTTTTCTTACATCTTGCTGGAATTTCTTGTGTTCATTGCCCCTTACCTTTCCATTGTGCATCTCTGAGAACAGTCTGACTTGCTCTTGCCTCTGCCCTCCCATTTGGCAGTTGTAGACAGCAATAAGATCTCTTCTTAACCCTTCTCTTCTTATGGATGAATAAATCCAGTTCTCTTGACCTCTCCTTATATATCCTGTGGTTCAGCCCCCTGGTCATCTTGGTGACCTTCTTCTTGACGTGGTCCAGTATGTCCCTGCTTTGTTTAATTTATCTATGTTTTATTTGTTGCTGTAACCCCTTGTAGACAATACTGTTCTGCTCCTAATCCAGTTCTGTTGATGATACTGCAACAAGACCAATTTAATCCTATAAGGAGTTTAGGGATTATTATTTTAGATAATGCTCCTTCACCCAAGAAGTATCAGAGGACTTGACACTGATTGTCATAATTTACATGATGATGGGCTATTAGTTCTTCTGTAGTTCATTTCTTCTGTCCTTTTCTCTCAGCAACCCTTGTGTTTCTCTCTTTTGATCAGGAGAGATTTGCATTGGGGGACAGAAACACTTTTACATGGAGACTCAGAGTGTGCTTGCTGTCCCAAAAGGAGAGGATAAAGAAATGGATGTGTATGTGTCAACACAGCATCCAGCAATTATTCAGGTAAGACAGAACATTTCAAAGAAAGTAGTTTGACTTGTGACAGCAGAGCGTTCCAAGTTCAGTTTGCAAAGCCGTGTTTACAGTTTATAAGCTGTAGAAACATATCCAGTAACAGCTGCTTTGTGGTGGTGCTGTATTCTGATAAACACTGAACACTACACTGTCGGGATAAGTCTCTTATTTCCCGTCAACAAAGTGCAGCATGCCCCACTACTGTAGGCATGGAAGACTCTGGAATGCTGAGGCTCCTCCATCCCAGTTAGGTTTTCACTGGGGTGGGAATCAGTCAGCTCTTTGCAGAGTCAGAACTTGCTGAGGGTTTGATCAACTCTAATAGCTGCAGGTGAGACTGCTGCCCTATGCAGAAGCCTCATAATTATAGATTGGTTTGGGTTTGAAGAAACCTTTAAAGATCATTTAATCCAACCCCCCTGCCATGGACAGGGTTATCTTTCACTGGATCAAGTCTCTCAAAGCCCCATCCAACCTGACCTTGAACACTGCCAGTAATGGGGCATCCATGACTTCTCTGAGTAACCTGTTCCAGTGCCTCACCACCCTCATTGTAAAAAATGTGTTTCTCATGTCCAATGTAAGCCTGCCCTCTTTTAGTATATTGTCCTGTCAACACAAACTTTGGTAAAAAGTGTCTTTCTCTGTTTCTTCTAAACCCTATTTATGTATTGAAAGGCCACAACAAAGTCTCCCTGGAACCATGTCTTCCCCTTCCTCTTGGTCCTTCTTCATAGGAGAGGTGTTCTAGCCCTCTGATTATGTTCATGATAGTAAATGGCAAAGTAAAGCATGTGGTCTACATAGCAATAGCTGGAGTGCATGAAACTGATTGTATTTCAGACTCAACACTGGCATTTTGTGTTCAAAGCCCAGTTCAGCTCCTTTTATCATTTCCATTATTATTACATTGCCAATAGCCAAGTAGCATGAAGTACTTTGTGTTTCAGAAAATAATTTGAAGCAAGAACATTCCTGACACAAGACTTCAGATTATTAAAAACCAAATAGTTTTATTTTAAAGAAAAATAAAATTTATCTTAGTAATAAGAATAATAAAAACTGTGTACTAATCAATTTTTATTACCTCTGAAGCTTCTTATTGTTTATATAATGAAATCCAAGAGTATTATTCCGTACTTCTGTTCATGGCCCTTTCACAGCCTTCATGGTTAAGATTTTAAATGTGAACATTGTTGAGTGTCGTTATTCTTTCTTTCTAACCTAGGGTATAGGAAAAATTATGTTCATCTGATAAATAAATAGAAACATCTATGGAACCCTTTTCTAGAGAAGGGTTCTCTTTCACAACCTAACTTTTAGGCCTAGATTGAGTTGGCATGAAATATTATAACTGGTTTTACAGGAGATGGTAGCTGCAAGTTTAGGTGTTCCAGCCAACAGGATCATGTGCCATGTTAAACGAGTTGGTGGAGCTTTTGGTGGGAAACTTCTGAGAACTGGCTTACTGGCATCAGTTGCTGCAGTGGCAGCAAACAAGTAAGTGCAGGACATGCATATTTGGATATGAAGAGAAAATGGGGTGAAAAAGTTTTGTATTTTGTTAAAGTGCTTTCTTCTTTCCCAAAGTTTATTATTACTTGTGTTTTGGTTTTTTCCAAGATTTTCTCTGTTTCACTATGATTCTGAATAGCTAAGGGGGAATTAACACTTCACAGTGAAATAATTTATTCAGGAGTAGTTTGCACTTGGCTTTCAAGAGATGAAATGAAAATTTGGAAATGATTGTTACTGTGAAAAATAGGAACTCTGGACATAGCTTTAAGCATATATTTAAGCTTATTAAAGTTGAGTTTAAACTTGGTTATGTGCATGGCTCGATCTGAATACATGATGAATAGCTATAGCCATCCTATTAATAAGATACCTTATTTTAAGTGAAGTTTGACTTTTCTTTTTTTGGATTTAGAACCAGCAGAGCAGTCCGTTTTATTCTGAGCCGAGGGGATGATATGTTAATCATGGGTGGCCGACATCCTTTTATTGCTAAATATAAAGTGAGTCCCATAAGAATTCAGTGAAAAAATACCTACCTGTATTCTGTGAATAATGATTTCAGTGGTACTAGTTATTGTGTTCTATTAATGAAAATTAGTATAACCAATTCAGTTTTAAAATAAAACTACTAACCAGGGAACCAAGAGATAATGTTCCTCTACAAACCTTTCTGTGCTTCTGCTTCTGTCTCTTCAGGGTTTTGTTTTGTTGTGGGTTGTTTTTTTCCCTAGTTCCTTCACATCCTTTTTCTTTTATAGCCCTTTCTGTCTTCCTTTCTGGGAGTGAGAAGCTAACCTAGCTCAGACTCCTTCTGCAGTGGTTTATTTTAAACTGTCCATATGGTTAGATTCACATAAAGAAGCACATAATTTTTCACAGGAACACTGTCATGCAGGAAAACTTGTCCTGTGGAGGAAATTAATCTCTTCCCTGCTCATGCTTTGTCATCAGTCATAACTATTCATTAGAATAATTTCTTTCTTCTTTTCTGTCTCTACTTGTCATGGAAATTATGCATGCCAGCCATCATAATGGGATTTGACTCCAAGTTTCTATTGAATCTGTAAGCTGAAAGATAGATTCCTCTGTAAAAGCACCTCTTGTTAATAACACGACAGCTCAAGCCTGGGTGCCTCCAAAGAGGGACCCTGAACAATTAAATTCCTGGCCAAATATACACTTCCAATCTAAGTTCCCCATCCCTCGTGTGGAAGTTCAGACCAAGAGTAATATTAAGGGTCTGAGGTCTTCACATTCTTTATTGGGTTCTTTAATTGTCTCTAACTGGGCAATTTCTTTCTCGAAGGCTGCAACCTCTGCTAGATGTTGTAGCTTCCTTATCTTTCAGCTTGAACTGGCTCTAAGGCCTTATTTTATTTAACTGCATAAAAGTTCAACATATCTAGGTAAAAATTCACATCTTGCAGCCTAAAGCTTCAGCAAATTTAGCTGCTAATGTTAAGCAAGTTATGCTGAACAAGATCTATATAAATACTATACCAAATTGTGTGACATATACATAGGTGAAGAAAGAGAGGTTTTGTAAGATGCTTCCCTAAATTTGAAAGTGAGCTGTAGCTCATGTTGAGAATTCAGGAGCTGTTAGTGGTGAAAAAAGGGATGTAAGATAAAGGTAACATTTCTTTATTAATAAAAACAAATGTCATACTCCATCTGCTAGACACTATTCTTATTTTATTAGAGTGGGATTTGACTTTATCTACAGTGAACATTTCTGGGTGACACACTTAGCTGTCTCAGGCAATGCACAGGGAGCCACTGGGCATCCCTGCTTCCTGCTTTCCCAATGGGCTGGTGTTTCTTAGTATATGCTGTACCTATACACAGATCACAGATGCCAGGAGGGAAAGCCAGTATCTCAGGAACATACTTTCTTCCTCTCTTGCCCTTCTATATTTTAAGTGAATGCTGCCCAAAAATTAATCAGGCAGTATAATTCTAACTGTGGGGCTTATGTTCATTTTCAAAACATACAAGCATTTAAGAAACGAATGCCAAAATCTAAATAGGTTACTGTTGGTTCTTCTAGGTTGGCTTCATGAAAGATGGTAGGATCAGAGCTGTGGATGTCAAATATTACATAAATGGAGGATGTACTTCTGATGAATCTGTTGTGGTAAGGAGTTTACACTGACAGATCTTACAATATGGAGGAATCATTAGTGGGAAGATTATGAAGGCCAAATTACCCTGTACATGTATTATTAATCATATAGACTTTTGATGTAGGGACTGTGGGTTGTTCAAAGAATATACACCAGCTAATTTAACCTTTCCTTATTGTATTGGGTTTCTGTGGCCAGGTTTTGGTAGCCACAATGATTAGAAGCACGTACATTAATGTGAGTCATGTCAGAATCATCTTTAGATGAAGTTCTACAATGCCACACTGAAGCTGGTGGGACCCAGCAGGGATAAGGGAGTACCTCTCCCACCTAACTCAGCTGTAGCTGGAATAGCATATATGATAACAACCTAACTCTCTAACATCGCTTTCTGATTAATTAGATTAATAAGCAATGGTCAAACTGTGTGAGACCATTTGTTTCTACTAGTATAGCAATAACAATTCAACACGTGTAAGAGGAGAAATAGGTTTATTGGAAATAAAATTATAAACTTTACCAAACATTTTCCTCAGTGAAAAATTATATGGCATTATTCATATGCACAGCTATTACAGAAAAACTATCTTCAGTTGTTTCTATGCAGAAATGTTTTGAAGTTTATTAGTTAAATCTCAGTGGGAAAAATAGGAATAAAGGCTTAAATTTGCCATTCTGCTTAACACTGAAGAGAGTCAGTAACCTCTTCATGAGGCATCAAAATATTTTTAACTTATTATTTTGATAGTGACTCCTAGAGCCTAATATGAGATTTTCCTCTTCTTTTGGTTTCGTGTTTGGCATGTAAGATCTCAAAAAGAAATATTTAAGAGCCAGAAGACACTGTAGACTGCAGTACATATGCTTTCTGGTGGAACTAAACCTGAAGTGTGAATTTTCAGAGGATGTGATAATTCAGAATGCTTTCATCAGCTCCTTTCATAGCTGCTATGGCTTTAAATCTAATCTGCCTGTTTTTAGTTTTGTGTGGCTTTTGATATTGAAGTAGGAGCAAAATCAATCATAAAATGACGTATCTTGTACATCCATAACTACTGATAGCACTCAGCTACTAGTGACATCAGCTCTGTTCTGTGAGTATCAAAAAAAGACCTGAAAACTAATCTACTGCATGAGAAACGTGTAATAAAATCTATACGTGTGCATGAGTACTCTTACTACCAGAGATTGCCAGAAACCCAATTTTAAAACTAATTGCGTCAAGTTAAGGTCTTTATATGAGATGAGGAAGACTTAAATGTGAATTGGAAAAAGCACTGTTCTGACTTTCAACTAAACTTGTTTGTCCCCTATCTCAGGTAGCAGAAGTCTCCTTATTAAAAATGGACAATGCATACAAGATTCCCAACTTGAGATGCTGGGCTTGTGCCTGCAAAACAAACCTGCCATCAAACGCAGCATTCCGAGGGTTTGGCTTTCCCCAGTCAGGACTGGTGACAGAAACTTGGATAACAGAAGTTGCAGATAAAACTGGTTTATCACCAGAAAAGGTGACAAAATGAAGGCATCTTCTCTCCTGAAATGAAGTCTTTGTCGTTGGAAAGTTAAAACCCTTTAAATTAGGTCAATTGTTTGAACAAGTCTTTTCTAAGTCAAACAGAATTTGTTCTAAAATTCATATTTTTTTTAAATCATTTTCTGGTTATTGAATGATTAACATATTCTTAGAAACTGAACCAAACTCATAGTTGTTCAAAGAGCATACAGTGATGTTCTTGTTGTCTATTAGTCCCCCCATATGGTCAGTTTGCCTTTAACAGGATTGTATGATAGCTGTTAATTTCATTTTTTCAGATTAGGGAAATAAATATGTATAAGAAGAATGAGCAAACACACTTCAAGCAGAAATTTGATCCACAGAACTTAATACGGTGTTGGAATGAATGTATGGAGAAATCTGCATACTACAGTAGGAGAAGAGCTGTCAAGGAATTTAACAAACAAAATTACTGGAAGAAAAGAGGGGTTGCCATTGTACCAATGAAGTTTCCATTTGGAATGGGTGCACGTAACCTTTCTCAGGTGAATTTCCTTGTAAAATAAGTGATAAGAAATAAAAAATAAGAAAAATTTTATCCATAGAAGATTACTGTTACTTTATGTTAGGATACAAAACAAATATGTTATGTTTCAGCCTCTGGAAAACAATCATCCTCCTAATCATTGTTCCCTGAAGAGACTACACTAGATTCTAGCGCTCTTCTAGATCAAAGTTTGCTTTTCAGGAAGCAGGCAGTTTGGGCCCTGCCTGCTTAAAGACTAGTCCCATCTGTTGTGATGCAGTGTTGGAGTAGATGAATTGAATATTTTTATGAAAAGTTTTTGAAGACTGATGGCAAAATGTTCATTGAATAAGCTCTAGAAATAGCTCTGAGCTTACTCTTTCTGACTGTGAAGATACTGTGGGATGCTGTTCTTAAACACTTAACCCTTGGATGTCATCAAAAATTAAGTTTAAAGAATTAAAAAGGACAGTAGTATTTTTGGTCTTTGAGGTGGCTTTTTAATGTAAGGGTTCAGTTTTTCTGAAACAAACAGCATTCTATCAATTGAAAATTAACTGACTGGCTTTTGTCAAACTGGCTGTCTCTGTTCAGGATTAAAGTCACAGGGTCTTTGTAGTCTACAGTGCTACTTCCAGCTGAGTCCAGAAGTAAAATATCATTCTGAAGTGTCTAATGCTGCCAGCCTGCCCAGCCTGTGCAGCTGAAAAACCACTGTCCAAGGCTCTCAAACATCAGTGAGAGAGAAAATGGAATTTGCAGCAATTTGCACTTGCAGATATTAGTGTGAAGGAGGTCCTTCAGCTTCTTTTGAAACGATTGAGATACTGTTGCCAGATGTAGGTTTATTTCAGGCTGTAGCAACAGAAAAAGCAGATGTCTAAGGATTTCTATCTTTTTGTTTTGAAGTTCATCGTAGAGGAAGAGCAGCAGCTAGCATTCCAAATTTTGCCTTCTATTCAAAAGCATTAAACAGATAAACTGAAATACAGTTAAAAACTTCGTCCTTTTTTTATTAATCAATTCATCACCATATAGAACAGATTTCTGACTGCTTTGATCTTGATTTTGTTTTTCTTTTTTAGGCTGCTGCACTGGTTCATATTTATACTGATGGGTCTGTACTTCTGACACATGGTGGAATTGAAATGGGGCAGGGTATTCATACAAAAATGATCCAGGTAACGAATGATCCAAACAAATAATACCTTGTGCTATATCTGTTTCCTTTTTGGTTAGTTTGTGTGCCAGTAGGACAGTTTCTTTGTCAGCATAGCCACTGCTTCTTTGCATTGATGAAGGTACAAAGCAAAGGTACCTTTGTTAAGAGTCATAGAGACAACAGGGGGGAAAAAAAACCCAGACTGTTTTTTATTCTTCTAATAGCATGTGAAGAGGCATATTAGAAATAAGATTTTGGGGGCTGACCCCATAAAACCCATAGTGAAAAAGGCAGTTGGTGTTCCAATTAGTATACAGTCAAGGTGATAATATGTGTTAATGGGTATTTCAGAGACAGATTAAAGTAAAGATATTTATCAAGTTAATGAAAGCTTGGGATCTTGGCTTGCATAATTTGCCCTAAATCATACAAGGTGTAAGCAGCAAAATCAGGAATGAATGCTGGACTTCAGAGTCTCAATCCAGAGTCTGAGTGCAGCTAAAACATTGCCCTTCTTTTCTGCTTCTTTGTACTGACAAATTGGACAGAATGATTGCAGCTGGAGATGGGAAGAGAGCTTGTGAAACTTTATCTTTCCTGGTATTGCTGACTTTGAGCTAGTCCTGAGGAATTGTTGGAGTGTTTAGATCAATTCCAGAACAGAGATGAATCTAATGTTCTTTCTGAAACAGGTCGCTAGTCGGGAATTGAATATCCCCATGTCATGTATTCACTTCTGTGAAACGAGCACAACCACTGTTCCCAATGCATGTGCCTCAGTAGGATCTGCAGGGACAGATGTCAATGGCATGGCTGTGAAGGTAAAGAGTATTATTTAGTTTAAAAAAACACACTTGACAGTTTCTCAGTAATGGTGTTTATGAGTTTTCAGAATATGCTCTGAGCTTTCCCGAAAAGGCCTATACTTGACAAAATCCTTCTTTCATCTGAAAAACTTAACTAAGTTATACACACAAATCTTGTACCCTGTTCCTGTTTGAAATCTACTGATTTTATGCAGATTCCAGCCCTTGTAACTTAACCCTATATAAGTTTTATGTCTATGCAGTTAAAATGACACCTCCTGCCATACTTTTCCAACTAAGGTGACAGTAAAGCACATACTAATTAAGTAATAAATAGAATGTATCTTGAATAGTACCAAATGTGTCTGTGTTAATTTTGTGTTGTATTGTTCTGAATTCTCACCAGGATGCTTGTCAAACTCTTCTGAAACGCCTGCAGCCTATCATTGACAAGAATCCAAAAGGGTCCTGGAATGATTGGGTAAGACACGTGGCTTCTACTGAATGTGTTTGAATGTGTGCAGAAACTGTGATATATGTATTGCAGTCTATAAGTCTGCTCAGCCTAATAACAATAATAATCCTAAAGTTGAAAACTCTAGAAGCTGGTTGTTTGACCTGTAGTAGGGTAGTCAAGCAAAAATTCTCAACCAGGCACAAGCAACTATGTGGAAGATAATGATTAGATTTATTGCTAGTACATAATCTAAATATTGCCAGTGCAACGTCCAAATAACGAATCTATTACAATGGATTATGGTATAATCAGGTCGCAGTCCCTCTTGCTGAGTCCCAGCTTCAGTGAGAGACCCTTGCTTTCTAAACTTTCCAGAGAAGTCTAGGTGCAGCTAGGTGCTCTTAGTCTCAGACTGGATCCACAGTCTATGTCTAAAGGGTTATAATATGTCACGGTGTAACCCCACACAGCCACTCGCTCACTCCCCCTCCAGCAGAATCAGGGAGAGAATCAGTAGAGGGAAAACTAGAAAACCTGTGGATCAAGTTAAAGACAGTTTAATAGGTAAAGCTGAAGCTGTGCACACAAGCAAAGCAAACCAAGGAATTCTTTCACTACCTACCAGTGGGTAGGCAGGTGTTCAGCCATCTCCACAAGAGCAGTTACTTGGGAAGACAAACACCATCGTGCAAAATGTCCCTCCCTTCCTCCTTCTTCCCCCCACTTTATGTACTGAGTGTGAAGTCATATGGGGTGGAGTATCCCTTTGGTTGGTTGGGTCAGCTGCCCTGGCTGTGTCTCCTCTCAACTTCCCATGCACCCCCAGCCTCCTCACCACTGGGGCAATGCAAAAAGCAGAAAAGGCTTTGGCTCTGCATAAACATTGCTCAGCAATAACAGAAACACCTCTATATTATCAACCCTGTGTTCAGCACTAATCCAGAACAGTCCATACCAGCCACTGTGAAAAAAATTAATTCTATCTCAGCCAAACCCAGCATGTAACATAAACGGGCATGGCTAGAAACATACAGATTTGAATCCACAGTTACATGTGAGTAAAAAAACACTCATGTAACTACTTTAGAATTTTATCTCTGTATTTGACCAGATCCTAGAATTTTTTACTCACTCATCCAAAAGTGAGTCTTCTCCATCTTTGGAGTGAACCTACCATGTAGATGACCCTGCCGGGGCTGGGGATCCACCCAGAAACTGCCTGCAGCCTCAGGAGACTCAGTCTCCAGCAGGATTTTATACCTTTACGCAAACTGGTGTGCACCAAAGTCAGCTGCAGACATCTCTGGAATGCAATAATTATGAGAACATCCAAGCAGTTCCTCCAGCAATTCCCACTGGTGTTCTTATGTTAGGAGAAACTACATTGCCCACCAGAGACTGCAGAAAGGGTGAAGGGTTGGGAGTTGGAGAGGATGCACATGGAGACCTGACTATCTTTTGTTACTGTCATAGGGGCTTGGTATAGATATGTGGGAAACAATCCCCAGATCATGCCTAGTTGGAAAGGAGAGGGAGCTGTCTCTGAAGTCACATTTGGAGTCAGAGAATTGTTTAACATACAAAAAATACCACCTTGTGCAGTAGCATGCCCCACCCCAGCTCAGATAAGGTTTTGTGAAAGATTTTTAGGGTATGTGTGTTCAGTGTTAGTTTTCCTGTGTGGCTTTTCTTTAGTCTTACCAAATCAATAAGGAGAAGCCTTCTCAACTTCTTCCTTCCATCTCTCTCCCATATACAGTACATTACAGAATTGCACAAAAGGTGGCAGAAATTCTTGCTTCCACTGCTCTAATATGTAGTTAGTTATAATATTAGTTACATTTACAGTAGAATAATATAGAGGCAATGCTAAAGTTACTTGTAGGAGTGGCCCCTATCTCATCCTCACTTGAAACTGGAATAGAGTTTTAAAGCTAGAAACAGAATTTTATTAATTAAAAGCTATCAGCTATAATATCAACTATTTTAATGAAGATATGGCTAAGAATCCAGTGCTGTGTATTGAAATGTGAAAAGAAAATCTGTTTGTCCAATATTAGTCTTACATCTATAGTCTAGTGAAATGGAAATTTACAGATCCAACACATACTATAGTATTTCTTCTCAAGCAATTAAATACTACAATAGCTGTGAAAATGGAAACATTTTCTTTACAGTAGTAATTGCTAAGAGTAACAAGAAATGTTGGCATGCATGTGCTAGCTTGCTGAAAACTGCATGCAATGATAATCTCCTCTAGTAAGTACAAAATTTGGATGATTCAGACACACCTAAAGTATTATCAGACATGGCTGACCTAGGAAAGAATGTTAATATATCCAGAGTAGTAATCTTACATCTTGGAAAGTCAGTAAAACCAACAAAGAAATCCACAAAGCCCTCTTGAGTTTTAAACTGAGCAAATCTAGTATGAGAATCACTGAAAGGGAATAGATTTGGGACCTCATACTGTCACTTTTACCACTGGCAGAACTTCACAAAAAGTATTTCTCTTGAAAACTGTCATTTTTGTACAAATAGGTCATGCATATCTTTTATGCCAGTGTGGTGGTTTGACCTTAGCTGGACTCCAGGTGCCCAACAGACTACTCTGTCACTCCCCTTCTCAGCAAGCCAGAGGAAGAAAATAAGATGGAAAATCCCCCACAACTCCGTGGGCTAAGATAAAGGCAGTTTACTAAAGGAAAGCGAAAGGTTGCACGTGCACATGGTCCCATGACCCAGTGTAATCAGTGACTTATCAACCAGATCTGTTTAGCTGACAAAGAGAGACCATATTGTTATTGAACTTGAGCATAGAAATGGAGCAGGGCCCTTTCTGACTATGGCATTACCAGTAGTAAAGATTCTGCAAGAACACCACTGTTGGCGGGTGTATTCCTCATTGTACTGCCAGAAGAATTCAGATTGTTCATCCAAAGGGGGTTTAGTTCTGCAGTATTAGGCACCATGTGCAACTAAACATGCTTGTCTCAGCTAGTCTTCCTTCCTTTACAATTTTTACTGTTTGGGTTTTAAGTAAACATATGTAAATAAGTATATATATGTAAATAAAGGAAGCATATATATGCTGTGTTCCTTCTTGACTCCTTCCTTGGTTTACCACAAACACTGCTATATTTTACAGATTAAAGAAGCTTTTGAACAGAGTGTGAGTCTTTCAGCTACTGGCTACTTTAGGTAATACATTTTTGTTCATTACAAATGCATAGGTTAGACCAGGACTGATTTCTGAAGATAACCAATGGTGTAAATAGAAGATCCTGTCCAATAGTTCTTTCTAATGACTCATGTTTTATGCAATTATTTGATAAATGCAGGTTTGGAAGAATAAAGTTTAGGTGTTAATTTATGATTAGCACTATGTGGACTCTCTAGAAAGTACTAAAGGAATAGTTTGTGCCACCACTGCTCAATGATTTGGCCATTACCAAACCAGACAGTATCAAGAAAATGACTGCTGCCTGTTAACAGTAGGTGTGCAAAGGGGGATGTAGTTTATTTACTGGAGGCTGTATTGCTGTAAGCTATAAATATTGTTAGGCATATATATTATTTACAATTTTATCTACAAACACAATCACACCAAGTTGCATGACAGGAAGAACAGTGGCAGCATTAAAATATTTATCCAGGACACACCTGTAACTGACAACCAGGTGCACTTATGAAAAAGTACACCCATTGAATTCTAGACTTGAGCCCTAAGGTTATTTCTCTTAAGAGGAGGGAGAGTTTAAAATGTCTGGTTGAGTTCAGCAGAAAGCTTATGGTTATTTTTTTAAACTAACTCAGGAATCAGATGCCATGATTCAGCACTAACTGAAAGCTGGGGGACTTAGTCCTCACCTGAGAAGTGAGGTTGCTAGCTCACCCTGCCTTTTGGAGTCACCAGTTTTCTTCTTGTGGACTTTGTTTCTTCCATCAGAGGTTACAATGAATACATGGATTGGGAGAAAGGGGAAGGACAGCCATTTACGTATTTTCTTTATGGAGCTGCTTGTTCAGAGGTTGAAATTAACTGTCTGACAGGAGATCACAAGGTAACAACTGAGTGTCACAGAAGTTTTGTAAATAGTGTGAGTGAGGCTTGCTCCAACAACCATTCTGGTTTTGCATTAATGAGTCACCTGTCTTCACATGATAATAAATATATCAACAGCGTAAATGCAAATTACAGTGGAGCAGAATGAAAGCTGTGCAGTGTAAACCAACTTCTGGCATATCTGTATTAATGTCATATGTATTCACCTTTTGGGTTATGGCTGGCATCTAACATGTTCTTTGCTGTTCTGTCCCTGCAAACAACTTAAAGCAATATTCAGTTTCCAGGCTTTTGACCATCTGGACAGCTAAAAGTCATAGACTGCTGATCATATGTCCTCTATCTGTACTTTCATTTGGGGATTTCCTTGTGCAATGGGAAAAATCTGGCAGGGCTGTCTATGGCTAGACTTCTGTTAAAGTTGAGACAAGCCCATTTTGCTTATAATGGGATATTGGAAATTATTTTAAATTGTGTACATGGAGGGCCCTCTATCTTAGTATATGCTATTTCGCTGAATACCAACTCTAACCCGCGTTATTTTCTAATGCCTCCACTCCATACATCTCTCTCAGTAATCTAAATTTGAATTTTATTAACAGAATCTCAGAACGGACATTGTTATAGACATTGGATGCAGCATAAACCCAGCTGTGGATATAGGACAGGTATGTTCCAAGAATTTTCTGGGGTTTTATTTCTATTACACTGGTATCCTTATCTTAAGTCAATAGTGCCTCATTCAGTCAGGAAATACTAATTTCTTACTAGATTATAAATCATAGATCATATTGGGAGGTCTTTTGCTTATAGACCTGCCCCATTTGAGTGCATGTCAGAGCTTTATAAATGTCAGTGAAGCCTGAATGTTACCCTTGATGTCAGTGTGTAGTATGTATATATGGCTATTACCTACTGGACTTAAATCCTGTTTATGGTCTACAGTCTCCAAGTTGTTTGACCTGCCTTCCCCACCTGATAGCAGGGAAATATCTGGATTCATTGCAGGCTGGTCCACAGATCCCATCATTTCATCATGAAAACATTTGTCTTCCCAAGTAAAAGAGAGGAGTATGAAAGCTTTTCTCATCATGGTTGCCCTAAAATGTTGAAGAATTGCATTAGTCAAACAGAAAAGAAAAAGGTTTTCTAACGGCTAGTGATGCAAATCAATTCTTGACAAAGTTTTACCCAGTTAACCAAACATGAGTACTTAAAGCTGTTTCTTTTCTTATTTAAAGATTGAAGGTGCTTTTGTTCAAGGCATTGGACTGTACACAATGGAGGAATTAAAGTACTCTCCAGAAGGAGTCCTCTATACTCGAGGTCCAGATCAGTATAAGATCCCTGCTGTTTGTGATATTCCAGAACAGTTTAGTGTTTCCCTGCTGTCACCTTCCCAAAATCCTTATGCCATCTATGCATCCAAGGTAAGCAAAACATCACAGGGCCTACTTTTTAGATCCCAGAACAAACAGAAATTACTCTGGTATAAAACATGTAAGTTTTTTAGTTCCTCTTCTTTAGCATTTCCAGCAAGTGTCCAGTAAATCGTTTTATTTGTGACATCAGGGAAGCTAATAAGAAAAGACCCAATGCGAGATATTGTTGCATCACTTTCATGGTTTACAAGTAATGATTTTAGAGATTTGGTAACAGACCATGCACAGAAGCTGCAAGCTGAATTTAAAACCATACTTCTAAATCATGGTGATAAACTGAAGGGTTAGAATAAAAATACTGAAGAAATTGTTGGAGAAATTATAATGCCAATAAAAGTGTGCAGCTTACTTGTGTGTGCTATGCAATGCAAAATAGGACTGTATGTGTGTATTTATATGAGAGACTGGCTTAGGTATTCACTTGGTATAACCTTTGTTTCAATTTAAACCAGGAAATATTCTGGCCAATGGCATATAAGTAGTAATGGTAAATAAAGATGAATGTAATTCTGAAAATTTCCATCTGTTTCAATTATTAGGTATATTTTTAGAACACAGTAAAATCAAACAGCACAATAGGAGGAAAAAGCATATTTTACGGCAAAAGTCATTACAGAACATAAAGATTATTAAAGAATATTATTAAAGATCTTTTAAAATTATTTAAAACTGTCTCTGTTTGAAAAAAAATCATCTAGGTGAAGGAGTAACATAGTTGATTGGGAGCAGATCCAGCTCTAGATCTAGAGAGCTGATACTTATGTCCTTCTTCAAACAGAACTTTTCGCTTTTTCTGTGAACTTACCTCCAATAATTGCCCTTGAAGTTCACTTCAGAAAGGGGTAATTCTGCCTTCATGCAGCATATTTGGGGAAAATATTTGGTTCTCTGATTTTAGCAAGAAGATACGTAAGATTCAATTGCAATATCCCAATGCAGTTCAGATTAAAATGTTCGATAGCACAACACTGAGAGGAACTGTGGAATAAGAGTGGGTTAGACCTATCTTTGAAGTAAGAAACAAATGGGAGTCTTCTGTCAGAACTGGAGAGGATATTGAGCCCCCCTGAGGTCAGTGGTATTTGTCCACAGGAATTACCAAGAGCTCAAGCTTTGTTTTTTAGTTGTAACTGTACCTGTGTTTAGGTTGTTTTAATTTTTTCTGCTAGTTATTCTAAATTTAAGTTTAACAACGAGCCAAAAAGATTATAAAACAACAGCTGACCCTTCAAATCAACCTTTTTAGCACACTGCCATCAGAAGACCTGGTGTGATCTAAGCTTGCTTCCTCTGAATCTAAAATAAACTTCCTTACTGAAGGATGGAATACTTCTCAACTGATTTCAAACTTTTTAATTGATTTTGATATGGCATGTATTCCTCCCATTTGCTCAAAACCTACACCTATTTGACTTTTGGTTTTGTTTTTTATCAGGGAATAGGTGAGGCAGGACTTTTCTTGGGCTGCTCCGTGTTCTTTGCTTTGAGAGATGCAGTAACTAGTGTGAGGAATGAAAGAGGACTGAAAAAGCCCTTTGCACTCAACAGCCCACTGACTGCTGAACAAATCCGGGCAAGCTGCGCTGATGGCTTTACTGAGATGGTAAGAGAAGGGGGAGGTAGGGTCTGTTTAGCTATTGTTGGCTAATAGTGCACCCTTGGATGGTAGGATGCCTAATGATGTCTGCCCTTGGTCATGCTTTGTATACCGTTCCTTCTAACTGAAATGTGTGGTAACCAGTCTTACTTACACAGGTTATTTCAACAAATGCCATTCAAAAATTATGTTGGGATTTCCTTGGCTTTGTATAATTTTTTTCCCTTGAAATATGCGTAATTTTTTACAATTCCCTCATTTCCTGAGGCCTCCTTTTTTCTGTATGTCAAATCCCATTGGGGATTAAATAGCTCATCTTATTGGCCTGTGGTGGATCAGCCTCCAAGCATCTTCAGTCTCCTTCCTCATGCTTTGGCCCAGTGACTTGCACTGTGGCACTATCACCTCATTCTGGTACTCCTTGCTGTGTCCAGTACTCCTTGGGAGAAAAATAATCAACTCAGAGCTAACAAAAAGATACAGAAGAAGAGAAATGAGGCGATACACTTCTCATAATACTGATTCCTTACACTTTGTTTTCTGCAACTGTTTGCTATAGTCATGTTCCCACTGCTATTACAATTCTTTTCCTGTGTAAGTTTTTATTTAGTGAGGCAAGGTCCTTGTCAGTGTATCAATCCATGCGGTGCCCTGAACCTCTGAGGCTCTGCTCGGGGAACTCGTGAGCTCTCATTCACAGATTACTCCCATGGTATTTCCGTGAGTGTGGTGAGGCACCAGTGCCCCTGAATGACTCTGTTTATGGGCTTACCCTCATGGCAGGAAATTGCGGGATGTGAGGTCCACCAGCACAGGGACCGTCTCCATTTCAGTTTAGCCCTGACCCCAGTTAACACTGACCCTCCTTCCAGCCACCCTCTAGGTGTCTCCTATATAATACCCTGGTAAGTGACTTGGAGACACCTGTTAAGGGCAATACTGGGAGTTTGCCAGTCAAATAAAGTCACTCTTGTCATTTCTTGCTTGTCTCTTAGATGGCAAACAGTGAAGCTGCTTCCTCCACTCCTCGGGCCGCTTCTGTGTGAATGACAAACCATAGTGCACAAGACCAGAATGGAAAACTGATTTACTCCAAGACACACTAATCAACACACAGATAAATATATTTTCTCATTTTCTTATTTTCAGAGCACAATCAGCTACCAAAAATATGCACTTTACATCTTCTGTCCTTGTCTTCATTCTTCCTCCAGTATATTCATTACAGTATTTGACTTTAATGAGTGCATTTAATTGCTAGAAATACATCTTTGCATTTGAAGTATATATATTTAACAAGAAAGATCTGCTGAACAGCATAGCTGAAATGACGTAGGAAAGAAATGTTAGAATGAAAGTGTGCTAGATAACTTACTGCCACTTATTACACCTAAGAAGTTCATATGATAAATGATTTTGTAATGGCTTCAGCTAATTTTCTAATTTAGATCTGAGTCTTGCAGTGAAGTATGAGTGCAGAGATCTCTGTTGAAAAGCCAGAATCTGGTTTGCTGGATTCAGTCCCTTTTTGATCAGAAGTGATGCTCTGACTCGTAGTAAGGCTGCTTTAGATTCTTCTGGTGCAAACGACTTTGAGTTAAAAACAGGCAAGAAACAGGAGTTATGATTCTCTTTTGCTATGCCAGGCAAGTTGACCTACATATACAGGACATGAATTTTATTATAAAATTGGCAGAGTCACTTAGTCGTATTTCCACCAGAAGCTTTCTTTTTCTCATGGGGCATGAAAGCTCCAGTCACAATACTCAGTTTTCAACATCAGAATCTACAATACTGAACTCACTGACAACTTCAGCCTTTCCTCCTTTTCAAGTGCAAAGACAAGATTTCAGTTCTGAATGTGCACATACACAAATACACAAATCTCCATGGTATTTGCACTTGAGGCTTTGATCTGGGATGCATCCTAGCATAGAGAAAACACAACACTTTTTCAGTGAGTCATAGAAGTAGCCTAAAGTAGCACCGGAAAAATTGCAGCAGGTTCTTTGATAATGAAGCAGAAATGGGAAAGGCAGTAGTTTAGATGTTCAGTGTGTGGTTTCAGTGAACCTCTGCATCAGTTATTCCTTGCTAGGCATGGTGATTGCTCTTTCAGTTACTCATAGGTCACATTGCTCCAGTGCTTTGAAGACTGCCATTTGTACTGGAAGTTAATGACTTTAATTTGTTTGACATGTCAGCCTGCAGGTTCTTATTATTTCACTGCCTCTCAGTTTTCCACAATTTTCTCTTTTCACCTTCTGTCCCTTTTACAAGCTGATATTGTAAGTGTGACAGAAATCAGGTCAGTGGCTTAAACAGCTTTTGCATTGGCTATTAAGATATGAAATCTTTATTGTTTCAGTTTGACTCTCTGTAACCACTATGAGCAGGTGAAATGCTGCTGCTAAGAGATAGGTGTCTAGACCATTTTAGATGTCATAAGACAGCAGAGACATAGGAGAGCACAGGACTGGAAGATATGATATAGCAACTGGAGGTCAAGTAGGTAATAGCAAATTATCTGAAGTGGCACTGGAAGTGTGATTTAAGCAGCTAAAGCTTTATTGTTTTTTACTTCTTTTTCTTCACTCTCTTTGTATTACTTTGGCTTTTATTTATTGTTAGAAGGTCAATAAATCAATTTAAATGTGAACACTGCTGCCACAATGACTTTTTCTGATTTGAAACATCATCTTAATTTCACTGCATGGGTTTGTCAATGACAGCTCACAACCCCACATGTCAATAACAGCCCAAAAATACGTGTAAATTCTGGGATATGCTGGAGCAGGAAGCCTATAATTCTACTGAACTGGATAGAAGCTATATTGTCTGTTGTTATCCTATGTACCTGTGTGTCAGCAGAGGTACTGGTTAGTTCCAGACAAGTCAAATCCTGTAAAAATCATTGCCCAACCCTTGCAGGCGATGACATCTCCCCACCTGCAGTGCTGAGGTGTTTGCACTCCAAGGATTCATTGTGTTCTAGACCCACGCTTTGTTTCCTGCAGTGCAAATGTTGTCTGTCAGTGTTTCTCAGTCATTATTAACAAAGATTCCTCCCTGCATCTTTACAAGTGGCACTGTCTAGTTGTCTCAGTAAATCCTATACACGTAGGAAACATCTGTTGCTGGGTTTTTGGGGGTCTGAAACATATTAAGCTGTCTGCTGGCTTTTAGGTGTTTGAAAAACTACATGGGAGCCAGAAATATCAGCAATTAACCATCCTGGCAGAGGATACTATGGCTAAAGGGGTATTATGTAAGAAATTTACATAGACTATACAGGCAGATAGATAAGCAGAAATGTTAGGGTTCCAAAGGCAGTGACATATTGGATGGCTGTTGGCACATCAATGCACACTGTGACTGCACAGTTACGCTCCAGTTGGAGATGGTTGAGAAGAACTCTTTCTACTAATTTTCTTCAGGAGAGAAGTGTTTGTATAACTATCCACCCTCAGCAGCCCCATTCTGTGTGGTGTAAGCTTAAACACCTAACATAGATGCTAGGTGCTGGTTTGGAGGACTAGTGGTCACTAAATTAGATATTGTTCTGCCAAAATCAAGAATTTGGCCTGGTTCTTTCTCTTCTTGGGCCTTTGAACCTGCATTGTTGTACCTGCAGTGTGTGGAATACTACAGTGATGCTACAGGTGGCAGGACCCATTAGGGCTTTTGCCTACAGGGACCTGGGGACTGACATTGCTTCAGTGCTTGTGTTATTGCAGTTCTCAGGCATAATTTAGGGGCTAAAACACAAAAGCAGCAGTATATCTCTGGTGAGAATCAGTTTCTGGCCTTCTCATGGGGAATGTTAGAAGATCAGGGACTGACTACTTTGTCCTGCAAGCCTACACTGACTCTAAATGAAATATACACCTTAGCTGTAAAACGTGGAAATGGTAATTGAAACAAAAGATGTGCATCCATAAATGGAGACTTTTGGAAGACATATACATAATTTCCCTTTAAAAAGCAAAAGAAGGCCCGATGTAATAAGGCATTTAAAGATTCATGAACTTGTTTCCTGCAGATGCATACAGAGAAATGTATGAGAATCTAGAATCCCAAATCAGGATTTGGGATTTGTCTCGTTAAGAGCATAGCGTATCTTCAGTATGGTCATCTTATAACAGCACCCACAGCAGGTCAGGGAATAGAACTGGCATGGTATAGAGATTACCAGAAGGACATTTTAGAAGTGTTAATAGTAGTAATGTTGATTTTGTTAAAACTTGGTCACTCTGAAGAAAAAAAATTATGGGTAGTTCAGGTCAAGGTAAATTACAACCATGTCTCCAGAGCATCCCATTTGACACTCCACAGAAGTGGGTCATGTTGCTTGTTCTTGGTTCTTGCATCAGGCATGCCTATGTATTCTAAATTCATTAGTTACTGGATAATATAAACAGACCTGGCAGTTCTAGCTCAAAGCCAGAAGTCCCCCCTCATAGTTATCTCTCAAGTTACAGGGTTAGAATTAGTGGGGCTCGGATTCTTTCCAGATTATTTGGAGTCACCAGGGAAGAGTTGGGGTGGGGAGTAGAAGGTGGAACATTAGCATCTGAACATGCTGAGAGAAGCTATAGATTGCACTGGCTCCTCCCCACCTGCTTATTTTTGGAGCATCAAATTAAACTCTGCAGGAATAACAAAGTGCCATGGTTTAATCCCAGCAGGCAGCTAAGCCACATGTGTTTGCTCACGTACCCCTATGGGATGGGGAAAGAATGGAAAGTATAAAAGTGAGAAAGCTCATGGATTGAGATAAAGACAGTTTAAAAGGTAAAGCAAAAGCTGCTCACACAAGCAAAGTGAGATAAGGAATGAAATTTGTTCGCTATTTCTGTCAGCAGACAGGCATTCATTCCCAGAGCAGCAGGGCTCTATCACCTGTAAGGGTGACTTGGGAAGACAAACACCACAACTTTGAAAGTCCCCCCTTTCTCCTTCTTCCTCCAGGTCTGAATGCTGAACATGAGGCCATATGGTGTATTCCATACCGTATTCCGTGACTTTGGTCAGTTTGAGACCGCTGTTCCAGCTGGGTCCTGTCCCAGTTTCTTGTGCCACTCAGCCTCCTTGCTGGTGGGGTGGGTTAGAGGCAGAGAAGACCTTGACTCTGTGTAAGCCCTGCTCAGCAGTGACTAAACACCCCTGAGTTATCAGCACTCTGTTCAGTGCAAATCCAAAACACAGCCTCATCCTGGCTACTGTGAAGAAAGTTAACTCTAGCCCAGCCAAAACCAGCACACAAAGGAATAGAAATTTCCAGAAGAAAGTCCTCTTCATATTCTTATGGCCTTTCGTGGTAAAAATGAGTAAACAAACTCTTCCACTTGAAGAAAATAGAGACTAAGGGCACAATTCTTATCAAAATTAGACAGCACAAATTTTATCCATGTACAAGGGGCTAAGGGGACAGTGGTGAGGGGAGGCTGTCTTTCCTCCTGTTTCATCATGAAGAATTGATTTCACTTGGGTATAGAAAAGCTAGTTTGTGGGAAATCATGAGTTATTTCTTAGCTTTATAACATGAAAACTGAAGGCCCAGCAGGAAATTTTTTGATAGTGTAGCTGTATTGTAAATTTAAAAATTATCCTCATCAACCAAATTCTGGTCCTTGATGGTTTTCTGATTTGAAAGTTCTCAGAGATCCAAGGTATATTGTTGAATCCAAATATTCTGGACAAGACCAAATTCTGGCTGCTGTGACTCAGTGTGTTTCAGATAAATGCAGCACAGATGTGCTGATTTAACTCTGTGCTGTCAGTTTGTAAAGCCAGTCTCTCCAGGTGCCTCTCTCCTCTCCCAGGGCATGGGCGAGGCTGGGTTCTTCTTGGGCAGCTCAGTGTTCTTTGCCATATGAGATGCAGTGGCTGCTGCGTGGAAGGAAAGGGGCCTGTCCCTGGACGTCACACTGAACAGCCCCCTGACTGTTGAGCGGATTCGCATGGCCTGTCATGATGTCTTTACTGAGATGGTAAGGTTATTTTCATCCCTTTCGTGAGCTAGTCAGCTCCTCAATTCTCCTTCATCTGAATGGGCTGTGCACAAAGATGAATCAGTGAGCCCAATCTCTTTTCTTCAACACTGAGCAGAGCTGTGCACTTTATTTAATCAGTGACACTTTGTTCAGCGATGTTGACAGAGTAACATGAACTGACAGTCCAGAACTGAGGAACCTGTGCTGTTTCCTCAGTGGTAATGTTTCCAATTTATTTATCTCCTTTAAACTAAAAGCCTTGAAAGTACTTTTCAAATTATAGTCTGACTTTGTCTTAGTGTCACTTTATTTGCAGTAGAAACTATGACTACGTCTAAACACAGCACTTGTCCCCTGCTCCTGGTCTAGACTGATTCACCTTTGAACCATGTAACCCAGTTTCCTTTTTTTCTTCCTTGAAGACCAGGGAGATGGAAATATGGCTGATATGCACCCAGGTCTTGCCACAACATGAGTTAAAACAGGGGCTGGGTGAACAGGAGCACTCCCAAATAGATTTACATTTACCTGCAAGCATCACCATTGTCAGAAGCATCCACAGAATCCAGGAGTGCAAATTTAAGACATTCACTGTAATGACCTAGGTCCTAATTACTTCATATAAGCTCATTTTCTGTGTCATGATATGAGAAGTATTCCTAGAGCTGCTTGAGTGAACACACCCTTGATTTTTGTAAAAAAAAAAAAAGCAGAGGCTAGCAATGATTCTTCCCATTGTACAATCTCTTTCCAGCTGGGTTAATGACAACCCTCAACCTTCAGGCCATGCTATATCTTCTTTATTTTCTGCAATGAAAAGACACTCAGCAGACACTGAAATGATCAGGCTAAAAAGGACAATGGATTTTAGATACCCCAACCTTATTATTTTTTGGCAAACATGCAAGACATCCATTTTCTGCCTTTCTCAGACACTGTAATTACTTTGTAGATGTAATGCATAGGTTTGAGAATGGTACAGTCCCCCACTCTGAAAGTGCAATACAGTACCAGCTCTGGCTGGTTTTGACACACTATTATTTTCTAATATCTTCCCTCTCACACAGATGGAACAGATAACTCACAGCTGGTGGACTGTGCCCTTTAGTTGAAATTTCCCCCACAGTCACTGCAGTTATTTGGTTACCCACCTGTGTGCTTTGCCCCTGCTTTCTTCAAAATGAGGATGGCAAGAAAATGCATCCTCACCCTTGCAGTTCTGTGTGTCTTTCTTTCCAGAGTAATGCCTTCATTCTGCTTTTCCTGTATCTCGCACTTCCCTGACTACAAAGGGTTGGCAGGACAGAGCAGTAGCCTGCTGGAGGGTATTTATTTTTGTAGGACTCTGAGGCAGGAGCCAACTTCCCTCCCCATGTCTGTCCTAGCCAATAATGATCACACAAGAGCTTCTTCAGAAAGGTGGGCAAGATGGGAATGATGACATTGTTTGCTGACAAAAGCTTTAGCCATTTTTCAAGTTTTCCATTGCATTTATCCTTTTGGCAATGTAAAAGTAGATATCTGGATTTGCTTCATATATTGTCACTTACCCCAAATTTCTGTTTATTTATAAGTTGAAGAGAAAAAGAGAAAAAAAGGGAATAAAAACATTAAAGTAGTAAAGCACAGGAGCAATTATGAAACAGATAAACAGCAGGGGTTTATCAGTCATTCTCCCTCAATGCATATCCTGTCAGAAAGAGAACTAAACAAACACTTTGGGAGCCTGGAAAACAGGAGACATCCAACCAAGCTGTGACAAGGTCCGTCAATTAAAGCTTTAAACTTTAAAAGCCCCATGTAGCTGAATTTGAACAAATCTGTTGTACCCTAGACTGAAAATATGTCTATGACGAGGGACATGAGTTGGGTCAGATGGACCTGCAGGCCCCATCTCTTCCAGTGGCAGCCAGCTAGAGACACCCTGAGCTCAACCTGCTGGAGGCTGAGGCTGTGAATTCCACATCCATCCTCTATGCCTCCTTCTGTGCAGGATATGCAGCGAAGTGTTCCACAGTGATAGAACTTCTCTTATTCATAGGAGCTATAGCCAGGGTGAAGAACCTTTGTGGGCTGAGTGCTGTTTACCAAAACACTTGGTAAAAACTCAGAATTTAAATAAAGTTGAAATGGTTATCCAGTCATCAGCAGTTGATGTTCTGTCCCCAGGAACACCCTCAGAGATACAGGATTTCTTTGCAAACATCAGGCCCTCCATGATTCAGTGCAGTCTCATTAAACCATATTGCATAATGGAATCTCACTTGTCAGTTCCTCTAATCTGAGCTTTTCAGGCTGTGAACTCACCTGTGCTATGGAGATGTGAATTTCCTTACCTGTTCAGTTACCAGAATGTCACTGTTGACTGGAAGTAAATTGGTTGATTTCACAACCTTTTATAACATGGGACATTGGAGTTTTGTGCATGCAATGACATTCACATGGCTGATAAGGCACATGCATTTGTGAATTACAGTAAGTTCATTTTTTCCCTTTAGCAAAATGATGTTGTTTTCTTTATATTTTATTTCAGATTGCAAAAGACAAGCCTGGAACCTATAAGCCATGGGCCATCAATATAAATTAGTACTGCTTTCCTAAGTATCAACCAGCCAGGTGACTCCTTCAGCCAGAAGCATTCCTGCAAGAAAGAACTGTAATACTTATATGCAGACACATGCATATGTATCACATTATATTTGCAGAACAAGATATAAGCACCAGTTCTATTGTAAGTCTCTAAGAGACCCCTCACTAATGTGTTTCGTGCTACACTGGAATAGTTGTGGAGTTACCCCAAGAACTTCAAAGAATTTGCATGCAATTTTGAAAAAATATCTGCAGTGAAGAGCAGATCACAAATAGTACCATTTTGTCACTTCTGCATTCAGTTTGAGAGTCACAGCTGTTGCTACCTATTTTTTCTGTTCTAACATACAAAAATCCCAAAGATCAGAATTAGACACGGTACAAATTAGTTATGGGCAATGTATCAGTGCTTAAGTAGAACAGATATTCTGAAAGTACACACTGCCCAATATTTCTAGACACCACCACAGTAACCACAGTAACACACCAGTATAGCTCTTTTCTCTCTGGCAGCCTATCCCAGGCCTGCTCCTTACCATAAGATCTCTTCGAATCACTGTCAGCTTCGACCTCTGTCAGAGCTGGGATATAATCACTGCTATTCTCTGCCTCTTCTCTTCTGCCTTACCCACAGTTCTGCTCCCTCTTTGCAGCAAAATGGCAAAGCAGGATACAGCTGATGCATTCACCTGTAGGGGAGGAGAGAGCACGCTGTGAGGGAGGTGTACGGGAGGTAGGAAGGGTTAAATAGCAGGACAGGTTCCCAGTACCAGCTTTGAGTGAGGTTCATAACAGAGGTGAGGCTGCCCATTGCAGCTGTCAGCAGGTATGCACGGCAGATGTGCAGATGAAAAGGTGGAGGGGAGCAGGGCTGAGAGGGAAATAATGGCAGAAGTTCATCATAGGTGTGTCAGCTCAGAGTTGAACTGAGCTGTGCCAAACAACTGGCACTCTGACAGACATTGTTTCAGAAAGGAGCTTTAAAAGTGATCCAGTGGCAGCTGTCTGAATCTCTGTGGAGCATTTCCCCATGAGGAGAGAAGATGGAAAACCAAGTGCAAAGGCATTTGAGAGGGAGAAAAGGAAATGGCTGAGCTGAGCCAACATAGGTACACCTACAAATGAATATTCGACTTTGATAGTTCAAAGCAATAAAATTAACAGTAAGAACACATTTAACAACATCAGAGCACTAGTATAAGAAATAATTCTGGAGATGACAAGTATTTCATTAGCTCAGATCCTGTACTCATAAACAAAAATTTAGACTATTTTCATTTATTTTAAGAGTGAGGCTTAAATTAGCATAGTATAGAAGAGAGTGTGACCTGCTCACATTTAATCTAAATCTGTAGAGATACAAGATTTTATTCCTTTACATGTAAATTAATATTACAAGTAATGAGGAAGTTGCTAGCTTATGTTGGTGAAGTTTTCCTGTTCATTTCTCTTGGTAAATTGTGTGAAATCACAGCTGGTGGGAAAAGCTCAACTGGTAACAGACTTAGCAGTTTTGTAATACCAAAGACTTCAGGATCTGACAGCAGGAACTGTTATGTCTTTGTGTTCCTTTCTTTAATGTGATTTTAATAATTTCTGATTTATCTTCTCAGCTTTTTATTTAATTGTGATTCAGACAAATTCTCTCAGTTTAGAATGAGTACCAAAGTAACGAGTGCCTTGTGTTTAAAATGAATGGACAAATATTTGCAAATATTAAAGTGAAAAATCTTTCCTCTGAATGTGATCTCCCTTAGGGTATTTTTGAATGTACTGCTTTGGGGATTTCATTGGGCTGTTAACTGGAATCCGCAGAAATGTTTCTTGAATAAAAGCAAACTTATAAGGTTGTCCTGCTATTTCGTGACACTGGGATCTATAATCAATATTGTTTAAAGGAAGAAATAGTAACAAAAATGGTATGAGATGAAATCTGGCTCCTACTGACAGTAAGAATGACCCCACTTTCCCCTCCCGAAGCACAGTGCTGCATTCCATTTATACACCTCATAACTGGTTATTGCAAGAGCTGCAGTCACAGGAACATCATCCTTTACACCTGGGCATTTACTGGTGGAAATTTGCTGCTGTGTAAGGTCTAGAAGGAAGCTTGTGGTCTGTTGGTTCATTCACTGGTTTGGGCTTTTGGTCTCTCGATTCATTCAGTGGTTTGGCCTTATGGGGAGCAAAGAAGTGAGTTTGCATCTCCTGTCCTACAGCACAGAGAGTGTGCTGCGTGTTTTTGTCTCCAGTTACGGCTGCTGTGTGAGTTTGTGTGGTTTTAGGCAGTACTTAAAGGACCCGTGCTAACACTGGGCTTGTTGGTGCTGTCTGCTAATAGACAGAGTGCCCCACAGCGTGGCGGTGGGGTGAGACCTGTTGTGATGATTGCCAGTGAAAGGTCGTGTGTTTTGATAGCAGTAGAGAAAAGCTGTGCTGGAACTCGGGGGACTTTGTTCTGTGTCGATGTGAGGAGCTTTTAACTAGAAACTCTGTCTGCACAAACTACAATGTGTCCAGTGTTTATATGATGATGTTATCATCAGGATCTGAGGAAAGAAGAGATCATTGCAACTGCAAGCACAAATCCAGGATGGAATGGCACAGCAGACATGGCATTAAAGCGCGATGCACCGCAGGTCTCGGTGCTCGGCAGCCCTCCCCGTCCGGCCGCACTCCGTACGCTGCGCTCGCTGCCCGGGGCTGGAGGATGCGGGGCCCGCCCCGTTCCGTCCCTGCATGCTCTCCGGCGGGGCGGGGCACAGCCGGGACCTCCCCTCTTCCTCTGGCGTCGGTTCCGCTCGCACCGCTCTCTCCTTCCTTCCCTGCTTCGCCGCCGCCGCTCCCGCTCGTCTCCGCTCCGGGCCGCTCGGGCGTTTTCTCTCTGCCTTAAAGTCGGTGAGCAGGCGGGGGAGCCCGGCTGGGAGGGCCGCGCTGCGCTCGGGTGGAGGGAGGGAGGGGNCCCGGCCCGGGGCGTGTCGGCAGCGCCTCCCGCACCGCCCAGCGCACTCTCTGCTTCCTCGCAGGGCGTCTTTTATGAATAATCAAAAGCCGCAGAAGCCGACACTATCGGGCCAGCGTTTTAAAACCAGAAAAAGAGGTGAGTTGCCGTGCCCTTATGCTTTTTATGTCCTTATGCTCCTCTCTAAGTGAGAGCACGCAAAGTGCAGGGTCTCGAGGCTGACTCTGGGTGCGGGAATGTTCTCTGCACTAATAAAGAATTTCGCAGAATTTACTGTGATAACCTTGGCCTAAGAGACGGTCACTTTGCAGCCATACCGAGTGTGTTTAGCCTGAAAGCAGAAGTATCTAGTACCCGAGTTACAGGGGAGCTCCAGCACAGGCTTGTTGCAGGGTAATACATACATCAAAGGAGCATCTAAAACGTAGTAAAAATTTCAGCCTTAGCCACTGGATAAAAGTTGCGTTATCCCCTTAACGTTATAAGAATACTCGATTTAAATTTTAAAAATCTGACAGAAAAAAACCACAACAAAATCACACGAACAGACCCACTTCCCAGTGAACATCCAAAAAAAGCCCAAGGTGTGGGATGTGCAAATGCCTGTCTATGCGCACAATTACTTCCATGGGAAGAGTTAATGTCTGAAGAGGTGTGATGAGTAACTTAGTATTTTGGTGGGGATCTTTTTAAACCCAAAGAGGAAGTGGGCACAGCTCTTAGGATTTCTGTTCAGTACTGTTTTACTAATACACCAGCAATGTTCCAGCTCAGGCAGGCAGCTTTAAGGGTGCTGTACATACAGAAGTACACTTTGATTTACAGAACCAGTTTCAATGTCAAAACAGCTTGAGAAACTCTTGGGAGAATTGGATCTAGTCTGGCCAGCAGAGGAAATGCTGGTAGCCTGCATTCTATTCATTCTATTCTCTTTTTAAGCATTTAACCATAGTTTGGTTTCCAAGCAACTGCTGGAACAATGAGCTTCATGAATCTGTCCTGGAAGATAATTGATCCAGTATTTACAGACTTCTACCCAGCTGTTACCAGTGTGTTGATACTTGCATGGACACTGGGACACTAGTGTGCCCACCCAGGTTCCTAACCCAACTGGTTAAGCTGTCGTAGACAACACTCAAAATAAGTTGTGCAGCTGAGTTCTGTGTATTTGGAAGCTTCTCACCTCGTGCCTTGCATGATTTAAGGACAAATAGAGATGATTAAAATTGAAGACTTCTGTTTAAGGTTTTCTGTTAGTTAAGTTTGCTGCATATTGACTACGGCCTACCTGTAGTGAAAACAAGGCAATGATCAGCTGATGTATCTCAGATATGAAGAGTATGTGTTCTGCTTTAACAACAACAAAGAATGCTAAGTAGATCTGCAATTATAGCCCATTAAGTTAGCACATAGGTCTGCATTTCCCTCAGGGACTTGAAGAAAAGTAATTGCTTCAGACTCATTTAGCTCCATATTAAGAAGAGGGGATGACCTTCATAGCTGAAAAGCTCGTTGGTCAGAGTTATTTCTTCAAAAACAGTGAGAGGCCCAAAGAGCTGAAATAAAACATAAGTGATGGAGTCAAATGTACAAAATTACAGGGGCATGTGTAATTGCCTTCCAGCATGAGCTGTAGCTCTGGTTTTGGAGGGAAAGTGATCTAACGTGAATAGGGGTATAAGAATCAAACAGAGAAGCAAGGTAAGCTCTACTAGAGCCAAGTAATGATCATCACAAACAACTGTGCTGAAAGTATGGTAAGAATGCAATCAGAAGTAACTAAGGAATATTCTAGTTTTTGGGAGCCTGTCTCCTAGCCTTGACTGAACAGGGGAATGAAAGCAGCAAGACTCCTTACTGCTGTGTTAGCCATTGAAATGCATTTCAGACTATGCTGTTAAGTCGCTGTTTGGGATAGTTAATACAGTTGTCTGGTTGTCAGTGCAAATTTGCTTTAGTAAGATTGAAATAAACTAACAACCAAACAACTGTATAAGGAAATTTTATTTCAACACTTTCTCTTTACAGATGAAAAAGAGAGGTTTGACCCTACTCAGTTCCAGGACTGCATTATTCAAGGCTTAAGTGAAACTGGCACTGACTTGGAAGCAGTAGCAAAGTTTCTCGATGCTTCTGGTGCAAAACTTGACTATCGCCGCTATGCAGAAACACTTTTTGACATCCTGGTGGCTGGTGGAATGCTGGGTACGTCCCTTTGATGTGGCTGCTGTCACCTTTATTCACGTGACTCTGCAAAAGCTCAGTTTTCTTTCAGCATAAAAACTCTTGCTAAAGACCCACTGAGTGTGTAGAATGGGGTTTAAGTGGTAAACTGTGATCATCTTGGTGACGGAGCAATTATCGAAAACATAGAAATACTCTGTTGACTTGCTGCAGTTTTACTTGAGTCTGTTTGCATTCTTCAAAGTGTAGATTGTACAGACTTGGCTTACAAGAAGATAGATTGGATTGTTTGCTTTTTTTGTTGGAGTTGCCTTTTGCTTTTTTTGTGGTTTGTGGGTTTTGTTTTAAACTAGGAGTAGATCTTTACTCTCTGGTCAAATTCACGTATGATGATACAAGATGGATGAATGCTTGTTTCACATGTGTGGCCTGTATTCACAAGACCAGTGGAGTTGTCCTAAAAGATTCTGACTTTATTCTGTGCATTGTGCATCCTGCCCTCTTCTGGAAAGGAAACTTGTTTACAGAAGACTCTGAAGTGCTTAGTCTTGGAAATGCTATTACAAATCACTTGTTGACACTAGTAAGGTAACAGGCCCTATCTAGCAGACATCGGGGACTGAGAAATGAGAGAGTGATAGAGTCAGCAGAAAACACAGGGAACTGAGGAAGTGAAATATGATGACAACAGGTCTTGTAAACTCACGTACACACTGTGTGTAAAGAGCAAAGACGAATAGATGCTCACCTAACAGGTTGTAATTGTTATAATATGTGGGTTTACATTCAAGAGTATTAACCAGTGGATATTGTGTTAGGAAGTGTTCCTTCTAGGAATAAGGCTGAGAGAGAAGGGGAAAAAGGCATTGCTGCATTACTGATGATAACAGGGTCCTTTACTCCATTCCCTCTCTGTAACAGGTAGCTAGGTGGACTAACTTTGATCTTCAGTCACATAAGGCCAGAATGAAAACTGGCATCCTGTTGCCTTACCACCTTTTGATATTATTACTGCTAATAATCATCTCTGTTCTTAAAGTCGTGTTTCTGACTAATACATAACAAAAGGATCTGCATTGTGTGTAGGATGGCATAGAAATCCATGATGAGGTGTTCTGGCACTGATCTGGTGACCTGAATGCACCTTCATTAGTGAAGCACCTAAAAACCTAAAGTTTCAAACTCCTCTCTGGGGCACTGAACTTTGAACGTGCATCTCTGTGTGGTTCAGTGTCCTGTTGTGACCTACTTTGTCATGTAAAAGGCACTTACAAAGCAGCACTATTGCCAAATGCACTAAAGACACTTGCTAGGATTAAGCAGTTCAGTGGCTCCCTTTAAGGGAAGATGAGCTCATATGGCCACCTTAACTTACTCAGATGTAAACAAGATGTTTTGCCAATCCACTTAGCAGTAGGGGGCCAGAATATTTAAATGTTCATATCTGAGGTACTGATTTTAAAGTTCCACTGCAGCAGTGGAACAGGTGGAGATGCAGAGATACCTTCCATGGTCCAGTTATTCAGCATCATGAAAGAACAATGTGTTGCATGTATTTTTGTATTGGAGTTGTTAGTGTGGAGACTACTCAGTACTGTCACTAGGGAGTAACACTACTAATGCTGACATCCTCCTCCAGCCCCAGGTGGTACCCTGGCAGACGACATGACACGCACAAACGTCTGTGTATTTGCAGCACAGGAAGACCTAGAAACCATGCAAGCATTTGCTCAGGTTAGTTCTGGAATGAGTACAATTTCACTTAAAACTGTTTAGTGGTCAAAAAATAAATGTTTGTGTAGTTGAAAGTTTATAGTGACTTTAAGAAGCAATACTGGAGGTGGTAAGAGTAGCGCTGTTCTAAGCTAAAAGTGCTCTGAAGAGTTCAGACCTACTTTACTGAACTTGATTTTTTTAAAATTCTGACTGATAGTTTAGAGCAAAAAATAATATACTCTGTGTCTTTTTAGGTTTTTAACAAGCTCATCAGGCGTTACAAGTACCTGGAGAAAGGCTTTGAGGATGAAGTCAAAAAGGTATGGAATAGGTCTTTATCAGCAGACAAATAAACCTTCAAATTCTGCTAATTAATCACTGTAGAAGAGTTACATCATAAAATGGATTATTAAAATACAATACTATTGTATTTAAATACAATTAAAATACAAATGACTAATGGAGAAGAATACCAGTGGTTCTGCTAGTTGAATAGCTTAATTGAAACCAGAGTATTTAACACAGAAGCAGTGCCCACAGTTTAGTGAGAGATGGTAGTTTTATGGCAACTCTTACTACTTTCTCTTGCAGTTGCTGCTGTTCTTGAAGGGGTTCTCAGAATCTGAGCGCAACAAACTGGCCATGCTGACAGGTATTCTGCTGGCCAATGGGACACTGAATGCATCGATTCTCAACAGTCTCTACAATGAGAACTTGGTTAAAGAAGGTAAGTGTTGCCCAAGGAGGGTGGGGGGCAGAACCGTGACAAGTAGGTGGATATTGCGATGCCAAGACACCCTTGCAGCTCACTAGCTTCATCTGGTGATAGGTAAACTACAGGATTAGCAAAGGTAAACATGCTGCCTCACAACCTAGAAGGTTTTCTAAGACTTCAGAAAATGAGTTTTTTCAGACAGCTTGTGTGTAGGATTTCCTTGCAGGACACTGGGGGCTGCCATCACTAGTGTTGCCCAGCAAGGCAGTACTGTATTTTGAAGAGGGACCTTTCAGGAAGCAAAAGGTGTATCATGACTTTAGGCTCCTTCCAAAACTGCAGCAAGGAGAGTTGAGTTTAGTACAGTGAAGGCTTTGTGACACTAAATGATCAGAAAAGTCCAACATGCTGGAGGCTGCAGTATTGTGAGGCAGAGAGAGGTACTGCTGTCTGTGGTGGGGTTGCTTTGGGAGTACAGCTGCTCTGAGCAGGGGTCTGTACTCTCAGGCTTTGTGATTCCGTTTGTTTTAATTTTCACTAATAACAGTACTGCTCCTATTGCACAGGTGTTTCTGCAGCTTTTGCAGTCAAGCTATTCAAATCATGGATAAATGAGAAAGATATTAATGCAGTGGCTGTCAGTCTTCGCAAAGTAAACATGGACAATAGGCTGATGGTGAGTACCACTGAAATTACTCTTACTACTTAAGCCAGTTTAGTAAATAGCATTTGCCAGCAAGGTACTCAGCACATATTTCTGTCACAAAAGAGTTGTAAACTTTGTTTTCAGGAACTCTTTCCTGCCAACAAACAAAGTGTTGAACACTTCTCCAAGTACTTTACTGAAGCAGGACTAAAAGAACTTTCAGAGTATGTTCGGAACCAGCAGTCCATAGGAGCTCGGAAGGAGCTGCAGAAAGAACTGCAGGAGCAGATGTCACGGGGAGATCCATTCAAGGATGTAAGTGTTTTGTCTGTAGATGAGGTGGGGGTGCTTTCTATGGGTGTGTGTGTCTGTCTCTCTTCCATACTGAACTTGGCTCTCACTAGGAATTAAAATTAGGACCAGGGGGTTTTGGTATTAGCTTTGTAGTCTTTCCTTAATGTCCCGAATCCTGCTGTATGATCAAGGAGTGTGTGTGTTGTTCTGAAACCTTTTGGGTTACCTTCGGAACAGAAGTTTTAATTTAGCTTGGTGCCATATGTGGCCCTTGTGCTGACTCTTACTCTAACTGGCAGATCATCTTGTACGTGAAGGAGGAGATGAAGAAAAACAACATCTCGGAACAGACTGTGGTAACCATAATCTGGTCCAGTGTAATGAGCACAGTGGAATGGAACAAAAAGGAGGAGCTGGTAGCAGAGCAAGCCATTAAGCATTTGAAGGTATTGTAATTTCAGTATGGACTTCTGCACCCCTTGGGTTGGGTTTGGGTTTCCTTCTGCAGAGACAGCATCAGATGGAGAATTCTTCCCCTTGTGACGGGGTGTTACAAGCCAAATTCCAGAGGCAGAGGCAGCATTGCTGCTGCAGAAGCACTGTGGGGAGGAGTAGTGGTTGCCAATTTCTCAAGCGATGGCTGATGGAGACTGTGAAACCAGCCCAGTCAGGTGCTGTATGTGAAGTGCTCTGTGTGTGCCAATTGTTTCTTATTACAGCAATACAGCCCTCTACTTGCTGCCTTCACCACCCAAGGTCAGTCGGAGCTGACTCTTCTGTTGAAGATTCAGGAGTATTGCTATGACAACATTCACTTCATGAAGGCCTTCCAGAAAATAGTGGTGCTCTTCTATAAAGGTAACTTCTGTGGGGTTGTGATTGTGGGGTTTTATGGGTTGTTTGAGGGGTCATTTTTGACTGGTTGAGTGAATCATAATGCTTCAGTCCTGATAAGTCCTTTAGGGAAGACCAGTGTGACAACACTGTGCAAAGATGCTGCCTGTCTACTGTAGATCTTAAGGCACTTTGTCCCTTTCAAGTTAGGGAAAGACACATGACAGTGTATTCTTAGTGCTCTTAACACTGACTGTGAGCAGCCATAGATGGAGACCACCAGCACGTTCTGGAGTGTTCTAGGCTCTTTTTTAAATATCTGATAAAAGGTGTTACTGAAAAACATGCTGTGCGCATGTGGAAACTTGTTAAACTGAAAGTTATATTGTACTTGTAAAATTTTAAAAACAGCTAAACACTTCTTGTGGTGTACTTTTGACTTTAAAGGATTTGCGTCTGTTCTTAACTGTTAACAGAAACTTTCCTTAGTGTGCGCCATCTCAAATTACTCTGAAACACCCCAGACTGTTTGTGGGAGTGAAAGTGCAGCTCCAAGATGCAGTGCCAAGGAGAATCCCAGCAGTAAATCCAAAATGCACAGCTTTCAGAATTTTAAAATAGGAGCCACTCCTAGTGCAGGTCTGTCCAGCCATACCCACAGGAGGAGGATCTGATGCTTTTAGGGAAAGAAGCAGAGGCTGCTGGTCTGGGGTTCTCAGCAGTTTGCTGTGTTAACACTGCTTTTGCACATCTTACAGCTGAAGTGCTGAGTGAAGAACCCATCCTGAAGTGGTATAAAGATGCACATCTTGCTAAAGGAAAGAGTGTTTTTCTGGAGCAGATGAAAAAGTTTGTTGAATGGCTCAAGAATGCTGAAGAAGGTAAGCAGCAGCTTAGCTCACAAGTGGAGCTTGCTCCTTTTGAGAACCCTTGTGTGCATTAACCGTGTGTCTCAGGGCATTAGACTGCCTTTCTGAGACTGGTGTCCCCTACCCTGGTACTGACTAGAAAAGCTTGCAGTGAAATCCATGTGGATCCAACAGTAGCTTTTACCCAGGATGCAGGGCAGCAGTGAGCTCAGGGCCTGGGGCTGACCCATGGACAGGCTGCTGACGAGGTGTCTCTGTTGCAGAGTCGGAGTCCGAAGCTGAAGAAGGTGACTGACCTGTGAAACTCTGTCGTCAGTAAAGCAAACAGGAGCTGTAGATAAGTGTCATGTCTCATGTGTCCTTCTGATTCTTACATCCTACCTCCCTGTATCAAGCATGATATAAGGGCTCTCATGGCAATTTATTTTAACTGTTTTCTATAGTTACTGAAATACGGGATTTAGTTTTTAAAACCATGTTCAAGTAGCTTACAGGAGCTGTTATAGATTTGACTCTAATCTGCATTTGTCCTTTCAGTTACCTTCTACCTCCTGTATTTTCTACTGTAATGATGTAATACAAGGCCTTCCACAATGAAATCCACCCTATCCCTTGGGATTTCTATCTGTCTTGGAGTAGATATAATATGGTGAATGAGACTTAGGGCAGTTCTGCTTGCAAATTAAACTGTAAAAAGCCTCCCCTGTGAAGAGACCATGGCTTGTGTGGCACTGCAGTCTGTACCACTTACTCCAAATAGCCCCTTTCATAGGTGGTTTTCCATGTCCCCAGGTACTCTTGTCATCCCTTTACTACACTTCCAGCATAAAGCAATCCTCTATTCTAACTGTTGGGTGAGGTGGGAGAAGCTGTTGTGGCAGCAGTTGGTAACTGTGATGGGCATGAAGAGTGGCATCTCTGAGCCTGCAAGCTGTCACAGCTGGTGGCCCGTGTTCCTGGGGAGCTATCAGGCACCCTTGCAGCTTGGGCATTAGTTCTGGGGGCACCTTTCCCTTTCCTTCATGGAAGTACAAGCAGTGCTGTTCCACATACACCTTTCTCGAGCCAGGCTATGCTGCTGGCAGGGCTGGGACAGGGGCAGCAGCTTCTTTGTGCTGCCCTGTAAACTCATGTCTGCTGGAACCTACGGCAGCCAAAACTCCACCCCTGCCCCTTGAAGTTCAGAGATTCTTTTATGCTGGCAGCTGACATGCTAAACCAAACAGCCTATCTTCTCCCTGAAACTTTAATTCCTAATGGAAATTCTCAGGACAGTTCAATTCAGAAAGATTGGGAAAAAGAGTTGAAGTCTATACTGTTGTAAGCTAAGTGAGCATTAACTGAAATACTGGTAACCACAGTACGCCTAATAAAATAACGAAAAATTGGGTCATCACAATGCAATCTGTTCAATACTACAGTGATCTTCCTTACTTTGTAACTTTTTTTTTTTTAAGCAAATAAAGGCCATCATTACACTTAATGTTAAAGGAATGTCTCTGCTCCTTTTCCAAAAAGAAAGCAACAGTGACACTAAAGGGTAAAAAGCAGGTCTTCCTCTGTTTCAAGGATTGCTGAATAAAACATAATTAAAATACTTGCTTGCTGTTAGGGTGCTCTTTTCCACATATTAGAAGTGCCACTTTCCCATGCATCTGATTTAATGAGAAAACACAATCAGGTTCATCAGTATACTAAATAGGTTTGATGTCAACAGCTGGATTCAACTTACATGTACAAAAAGTCATACTCCAGAGTAAGGCATTTACAACATAACCAAATAATAAGTAGTCAGTGGCATTCAGGTTTCTTTGGTGCACTGCCCTGTGAGTCAGCCTGCTTGGCTTCAGGAGCCTGCTCCCTTTTTCTGTGTGTCTGGGCAGAAGAAAGGCTGGTGCAGTGCTTTGTTAAGAGTAATGTGCTTGTTTGGGTCATAATTCAGCATCTGCTGAAGAAGGTCAGAGAGGTTCTTTGTGGTCAGAATTGTGTACATTATCATGAATTCATTCATGAAGACAGAAAAAAACAAACATGTTCTGTTTATCTTACAATTGCACTTGAAGCTCCTCTCCTCAAAAGCATTTCCGGTCTCACCTTCAATGGCTTACAGTGGGTTGATACGTATCTGCCAGCAGGACTCTGTTCATCCCAATCCAGGTGGCCATCACAGGAAAAATCTGTGTTTCCTTAAACAAACAGACAGTCTGTTATTCAAAGGTTCTCTTTTGTCCCTTCAATAGAAGTTTTATCAGTATGTTTGTTCATAAGTTGGGAACTGGTCTGGGAATATTCCACACAGGTGTCCATCTTGAAAGAATGACTCCATTAGTATTAAACTGTTTTTAAAAACTGCTCTTAAACCTAATCTGAAAATATTTAAATTATAGCAGCCTGGGTACATAAAAATATTATTACCTGCTTTTCTTTATCATGAGGTAAGGCAAAGGCCCCAGCATCTGCTTCATCAATACCAAGTGGTTTTTGTTGCTACACCTCTGAAAGGAAATCAGGATAGACATTTTTACTCATTGTTTGAGCAAGTTACCAAGTTGCACTGTACTCTGCAACAAATAATCCAGTATTTCTTATTGAGGAAAGAAGAGGCTGTAGTCATCTATTTCCTAAGTTACACTGTACTGTAGTTCTTATCCCTTGAGGTTTTTTCCCCTTGACCCTTTTTTTTTTTTACTTAGTTGATTAAATTTCAAGTTTCAGCAATATTGTCACAAAGTTGATATATTTGAGTAGAATTCGCCAATGGTGACAGATGAAGCTACATCTGTTATTAGCATGGCTTGTAAATTACAAATGCTAACAGGGTGATCCTTCACATAAAGCTGCTGCCAAAATGTTGACTGAAAGCAATGGGTAGAAATCTTTTGCTCATGCAGTTCCCTTGTGCCTACATTTTCTGTTCTCTTCAACTCGGCCCTATGAAGAAAGGCAGCTGAATTTCTTGCACAAATCCTTCCCCCTAGTCCCTACCTCTGTAGCATCTGTAGTTTGTTTTCATCAAGCTGAGGAACATTATACACACTGCATCATTGTGAGGTTCACAGTTACTTACTGGAAACAGTGTTGCTCCAAGGTCGTTGGTGAGAATACATCCTGTGCTCCAGATACCACGTGGTTGTGACCATCCCAGTGCTGTGAGAAGATTGAGCACATTGCTGTTGAGCACAGTTCAACAGCGAGTAAGAATCGTACAGGAGAGATCAGCCTAACAGACTGCTACTGATCTAGGATAACTTAAGGAGCTCTGTATGGCCTTGTAGACACCAAAGTGTCGTGATTATCATGATCAGACACTGTGCACCCCCAGTCCACAGTTTTGATCTCCGGATTCATTGGTGTGCATTCATTGCATTTCTGAAATGAAGCACTAGGATGCAAGTGACCAAAGAAACCCAGGCAGTGGCTGAGCGGGAGGTGAGGAAGAGTGCAGTAACTTACCAGTTTGGTGGTTTACTTCTCTTCAAAGTCTGACCTCACAAATACAGTTATTTTCTGGCTTCAGATCTGTATGTGTCAACTTGTTCAAATGCAAAACTACAACACAACAAATAGAGTTAGCGAATTCCACAAAGCAAACAGAACAAGTAAAGCCAAAAAGAAACATCCTTATAGTTTACAGATCTGCAGATCTGATATGCCATCTGTCTAAAGTGATCCAGTTTAAATGGCAGAGAGCAGTTCTCTTCAATGAAGTCAAAGGTGCTGAGCCCTACGAGCTCAGAAATAATACAGACGTGTCTGTGGTGCTCAAACCATTCAAACATCTGTGCACAGTGACTACAAAGGCTGGAACAAGACATGATTTGCAACAGTTGTATTAATGCTGAGACACATGGTACAGGTGGCTTTGTACACTCACCGTGTACTGGGATCCAGTGCCAGTAAATACTCCAGTGCTAGGGCTTTGTAAGCTGCATTAGAGCAGCTGCTGTTGGTTTTGACTATTTTCACAGCTAATTGGTTGCCTTTTCTGAAGAGATGGTCAAACAGTGACTAGAACAGCAACTAGTTTTAACTAAGAATATTCAGATATACATTGCTTATAACAATGGCAACCTTATCAGAAAAGGGTTTTGGTCTTTTTACTACATGCTGACAATATAACCAATGCTCATCTATGCATAAATACAACTAAAATTGCATATTTAAGTTCTGAAAACATTCAGTACTGTTCTCAGAGGTTAGAAGTCCCACCCTACCTTCTTCTTGTATTTATGTATGCTGGGGTAATACTGGAGAAACTTCCACATCTCACAGCTTAATCAAAACTGTCAGTCAAAAGTGACCAGGCTTCTTCAGTCCTTTAAGTAGTAAAAATGTTAACTGAGGTGTCGGGTAATTCTACACTGGCTAAAGACAATCCATTTGCCTACTACCTTGCACATAGCAAAACTGCCATAAAATACAAAATACATTCTTAGTTCACAACAGACTCACTGCCAGAACCCAAACAGCATTGCCTCACCACAGAGTAAGCTTTAAGTTAGCTACATAATGTCGCAGAGCTTCCTCATTAAATGGGCCTGGGGTGGTCCAGGCCCCAGGATCACCCAGCGTGGGGACCCCAGCTTCACCCCACATTGTCTGGGTCACCTTCCCCCATCAGCCCTTGTCCTCTTACCAGGCTGCTGCCTCATGCACCAGTCCTGCACAACCCTCATGTCTAGGTGCTGCCTTCAGGTGGTGTACTAACATAAATTTGTATTTGGGAACTGTGGCAGCCATAAAGAAATACTCAGGGCAGCCTACAAGGACAAAAAGCTAAAACCTGATGCAATCACCAAGCACTTTATGAACCATACTGACAGTATCAATAAGAAAAATTACATGTATTTAATGAAATACTTACGCTTTGAGATTGATGCATTCCACTATTCCAGATGTACCTTCACCCAAACAGCAACAATCTCATCTATAAAGGAAAGAAATCTCAGTCATAAGTCGTGAAGTTATCAGCTATTAAAAAAAACAAATCAAAACCAGATTTAAGTACTACCACTGAAGCTGTTCTAGATTGTGCTTCTTTAAATTGTAAATACCCCATCCTCATCTCAATTCATGAATCTTTTGTTATATTTTCTCTCCTCAATCCAGCTGCAGAGGGGACTGATCAAGTGGCTTTGGTGGGCACCTGGCACCTGGACAGGGTCAACCCACCACATCTATCTAAAGAGTTCAGGAATTTTGAAAAATATTCTATACATCTTGCAGTTAGTAGGCTCCTCTCTGACAGATCAGGTGACTCTGCATCATCCTGTACACTCCTAGATCCTTCTGAAGGGCACCAAGACCAATCAATGAACCCAAGTGAATTCAGGTCAGAACACACAATTCATTCAGCAGGAGATAGTCAGGTATACAGAAACAGGCTACAAACAGCTGACAGGAGCATGTTCAAATTCAGTCCCTGGAATGATTGTTTTTCTTTTAAAAGACTGGGTCACTGAATTTTACTTCACAATGTCAGGGCCCCTATTTCTTTCTTAAATAGATTTAATAATTTTGTTTTACACACATGCACATATATGTATATAAAAGAGCCTTGTGGCCAAATAGCCACCTTAAGCAACCAAGATTAAATCACTTTTCTGAGTATTTGGCAAGAAGTCTGTGGTTTTTTAAAATCATAAATACCATATACATTTACTTTATGCTGTCTTGGCTGAAGATCTTAACTTATAACTCCAATCTTCAGCTTTAACAGTTAAATATATAACACAGATCAGAAAAACCACCCTGCTAGTGAGCAGACATGTATATCCAATTCTACACATTTCTCACTAATACTTAAAAGAGTAAGTCTGACACTACAACCTCACTATTTCAGTTATAATTAGTAAAAAACAAGTTTAAAAGTTTGTCCTTGAATTTTTGAGTAGGGCTTAAATAAATGCTTGTCATAATAAAAATTTTGAAGGCACAAAAGTGATGCCTGTATTTCAAGTACTCCAGTTGATGGTTATTGTTCATTAATTTGCTCAAATATATTCAGTGAACAAATAGCAAGACCATGTTTTGTGATATAACAAGCATGTGTACAAACTATACATTTTCACTGAAGGAAATATAATCCTAGCAAAAAAGGAAAAAAAAAAGCTCCTAATATGATCTAAAGGAATAAACTATTATCAGCAGAATTCCCCAAACCCCCACACTCAATCACTACTGCCCAGATGAGAATATATCTTCTTAAAATAAATAAATTAAAAAAATTAAAATTGTTCATATCACCTGTGGGGATGAGGATGACAAGTAGTATGATGTGCCTTGTATTTCCTTTAGCCACCAAATGTCACATTTGGATGCCCAGTGTCACATCTTTCTCGGACTCCTGACTGCATCCTTCACAACTGCTTTGTTGACGATGGCCTCTCTCATGGATTTGGTTTCTGATCACTATTACAAAAAAAGATCCAATAAATGTAATTAAAATCATTCCAGTACCCCTATGAAGACAGCTTTTTCTTTTAAGACATCTCTATTGAAATACCTCCAATTCCAAAATTAATCCATTACAGAATAAGAAAACACTTTTTCTCCTGTGTAATTCTGAATTGTGTCTTTCCCTTCTTAGTGTTGTTGCACCTAATGCAAAGTGGCCTTTTTCTTTTATCCTGGTCAGGACAATTAGTTCAACTGGAATTACCCAGGTTTAACACAGATATTTTATGCTTTGAATTACATCCCACAGAAAATTGACTTTCAAAGCCATTGATCATCAAATTTACACTATAATGAAGACTCTTTTTCAACACCCCAATTTTGGGGGTTTTTTCCCCCCCTGTACTCTTCCTTCCACATTATTTTTTTACTCAAGGGCTTTCTCAAAACAACTGTTTTTGACAGGGGAACATAAGCCAGTAACCTACTCCTTAAAGAAAGACTTAAAAAGAGGTACCGTGGCTCACTCAGACACTTCTGCGAAGTAGCAGAAGGTTCCCAATGCCGCATATCCTAGGAAGAAGAAAAACTTCCGTGTACTTAATACGGGCGCACAGTTATTGCCCACTGAGCTTTTAGAGACTTCAAGGAACTTCTCCAGGTTGCCGAAGAATTCCTAAGGCTAAGCCAAAACGCCAGCACAACTGCTGTTATTCCCCAGCTACTTAGCTGCGAACGACGATGCCGGGCTGAGGCGGGGCGGTGGCGGAGGGCGGGCGGAGTGGGGCCACTGTCGGACCCATTGGCGCTCCTGCACCCATTGCCGCTCCCGTACATGGCCCTGGCGAGGGGGACGCGACATAGCGGGGTCAGAGCCTCGGAGCCCGGCTGAGGGCGGCTGCTCGGGGCAGGCTCCGGGCTGCCCTCAGAGCGGCGGGGGGCATTTTGTGCCCGCACGGGCNTGCCCGCACGGGCGGGCGGGAGCGGCACACACAAGATGGCGGCCGGCGCTGAGGCCAGCCCCGCGCGGCCGAACGGGCAGCCGCGGCCACAAATTATAACGCTGTCATTGTCCCTGTGCTTCTCCAAGCGTGTGCATGTACACAGTCAGCTTGCGGTCAATTACAGGACCACATATGACTAACAAAGCGCTCTTTTTGTTGTTGATGTCGTGGTATCTTTCACTAGCTCTTAGTCATGTTTTTGGGTTCACCTAAGCAGGCCGAACCTCGCTCTGCGCCTGAAGCTTGGGCTCCAAAAACACATAGGAAGTAGTCAAACACCTCAAGTGTAGTCTAATGGATGTGGCAATGGAGCACCGAAGGATAAAACAGTCCTGCAATAACTACAACAGCCTATGCACATAGCTTCCCTAAACCCCAATTGCAATTTTTTTTTAATTCTGGGAAGGACTAAACCTTTTTAAAGACTTCCATCCCTGGTAAATTGAAAACAAAACCAAACCCAACATAAAAATACAAAAAGCAAGGATTGTCATTTACTTCCCCAACTTGCCGCTGTGATGAACTTACAGTATGTGCATTACACATGGAAGTTTGTCAAAGATCATGCACCATTATCTTCTTCTTCAGCTTAGACTCAGTCCTGCTCCCACCATGACATACGTCTAACACCAACTATTGCTATTACCTGTTGCTTTTCTAATGCAAATTGTTGTCTTATTGTACATCATATTCTTTGAATGAGTAGGCTTATTTCAACAAAACTCATCTTGTCGCTGTAGTGTTCATGATAAAAGACCAGGCTGATGGAAGCAAACAGAGGAGTTTATAAAGCAAAAGTAGAATAGTCTTGTCTGCAACATTTTTGCTATCTAAAGGGTTACATGTTACAAAAGTTGAAAGAGCTGGGGACACATCAGTGCACTGTGTGAAAGAACTGAACTGCACATCTGCTGTACCCACCAACCCACAGGACCACACACTGCCACCTGGAAAACTCGGGAGAGCTTCAGAGCCACAAACAGGAAAACACACATAATTCTGAAATGTTTGGATGTAATTCTGTCTCAAAAGGATCACTCTTCTATCAATATAAAGCATTAGATTAGGAAAACAAAAGAAAAATCTAAAAAATAATAATGAAAAGAATGGTTTCCAGTTTAGTCCTAGATGCCAGCATTTAAAATTACTGGTTCCTTTGCAATGTAGGAAATTTCTCAGTATGCCCTTCCTTCTGCTTGGCAGTCGTGTCAGTCAAACATGCAACTGCATGCTTCCATCTACTTGCTATTGCCATTTGTTATAGGAAAGAGACAGAGCACAGAGCTAAACGAATTAAATGCTTTACCTGACTGACTGAAGTATTACAGTAAAATATATTAAGTCTGGATCAAAGGCTAAGTGCTTTAATCAACACTCAATAAAGAATACAGAAACTCTGTCCCAGAGAGAGGGCACTGGTTAACTCTGCTCATGAATGCCTGTGATCTGTACCTTTGCCTTTCTCTTGCAAGTAAATTCTTGTTATTTTAAGAGGCAAAGTCTCAAAATGGGAATTAATGGTCTGAGGCAGACTGCAAATCATCTGGACCTGAGCCTCCCAGGGATTACAAAGCATATATAGGAGACTGGGCTTTGCTAAAGAATGCTGAGTGAGCGTATAGAGGATTAGGGGAACAAGTCCAAAATGGTACAATTAGGATGCAGGAACTGTAGGTACTTTCTCCTATTCAGGTCTCTTATGCCTAGCTAGAACTAGAAATAAACCCTCTTGCCTCTATGTATTACAGAATCTGAAAGCAAACCTCTGTGGAAAGGAGCTGGTTTTTTCCTGCTTTATGAAAAGAAATTGATGTTAAAATGCAATTTTATATCTACAACAAAGAAGAGCAGAACATTCTGCTTTTCCCAGTATGCCCAAGATGGACAACTGCTTTTTTGATGTGTACAAATTGCTCTTTTCCTGTTTAGGTTATTTTATGCTTACTAAGGGGCTTCAGCACAGGATCAGCAATATACATACATACACACTCATATATACACATGTACTTTAGTTTTCCTCCTGACCTGTCAATACGTAGAAACGTCTGTACCTTCTTGCAGATTTTTTTATTTGAGTCCAACAACATTTGGTCTCAAATAAGACCAAACAACAGCTCTCTCCTACTCAATTCAACCTCATCTGACCAGTCTTTGACACTGCTCTTTCTTGCGTTTACTTCCTACTGTTTCTGCAAAGTGATGAAAAACAGTTACCATGAATCCATGTTACCTTGTTTCAATTAACAGTTATGTAAAGAAAAGACTTACTCTTTCATATGTCTTACAGAAATATTTACTCTTTCATACCAATACCACTGTGCCAGAAGGACGAAATTGTTTTCCATATACCTTTTTGGTAGGCTGAAGATGTTATCATTCCAACACAGCAGTCCAAGAACAAGCACTCCTCTAAGCACGTTCTTTAATCCTCTGGGAGAGAAAGGTTTCATCTCTTTATGATGCTGCTGTCACCTACAAAATTGCATATCTTTACTCTTTTGAGAAAACTGAGTAAGGAATGTTAGAATTTACACGAGAAAGTTTCAGAAAACTGGTGGCATTAAATTAAAGCAAAGAACATTGTTTTAACATAGTATCACTCAGAAAGGTAAGGCAAACCCCAAAGATCTGAAAAAATATTTATTTTTTATTATTATTTTACAAGTACAAAAAGCAATGTTTAAAAATCAAAATCCTGGATGATACTTGGGAAAACCCTGCTTCTGAAGCACAAGACTTCTCTGTGACAACTCCCAAACAATGTCACAGCTCCTGAAAATTACGCATTCAATGAGCAAAGGTATGATCCAGCTCATGTAACCCAATTTAATGGCTCCTTAAACCCCACAAGCTAGGAGTTGATCTGACCAGTCCAAAGAATGTGTTGAGGCCTCTGTGGCTACAGAGCAAAAGGGTTGGCATGGATCGTAATATCTTTAATGCGAACATCATTAAGAGGTCGGTAGGTTTTCTCATTGACGGGCAGCTTCTCCAGCTCATCCAGGGTCTCCAAGCCATCAATGACTCTGCAAGAAAAACAGAAGTGCTAGAAATCTCCTTCTAATGATTTAAATGTCACAACTGAGATATCTCAACACACTTTGCAGTTAAGTATCATAGGGCAAGGACTTTGTGAGTAAAGGATATAAATAAAACAGCCAAAACACTGTATGTGGCAAATAATGTATTTTTGAAAGGAAATATTAAGTGTCTATGACAGATGCTGAGAAAAGTACAAATAATTCCTGCTGACCTGACAGTATCATATTTTATACCAACCATAGCTGTATAAAGACCCTGGCTACACTTCCTGATAGGCAGGACTGACCAACCACAGTACAGGCTTAGGTAGCAGCAAGATACTGGCCTTAGCAAATTTCAGTTGGGATTTCAGTAATTCTATGGCTGGAAAATCAATATCCAAATCCGAGATTATAATTTCTAACATTCTGACTCAAAGACTGGACAGAATCACTAACAATTGTTGCAAATCTAATGGCACAGATTTCCCATTCAGGCTGAAGAACTGGCAAGAAAGATTGTTTCTAATAAACCTCATACTTTTTTAAGTAACTAGTTCTGGTAGTTTATTCCATGCGAATCAATTTAGAAGAAAACACATTGTGCTGTTCACAGTCCCATTCAGTCACTCTCATCAGCTCTTTGAATGCAGGTTGCTGGATTCAAATACTGAGACTGTATTTGCTGTTCTGCTGATTCTGCAGCTGAGACAGGAGTATTTTAAGCTTCTAGAGAAACCCTGGAAAAGTTCATCTGTCAGAGCCTCTACTTTTTTCCTAAAAATGACATCTAAAAAACCCTACTTTCAATCACACTTCTTTAAAAACTCAGAAAGGAATTCTGGTGACAGTGCAAGGGCATACATTTACATATACTCATCCAGTATTTTTAAGGGTCTTATAACCAGAAGGTTCTAAATTTGAATTTCAGGTGCCCCGAAACACTGAGATCCTTCACAGACACAAAGAGGCGAGCAGTTGGATCCTTACTTTCCAAACACAGTGTACTTCATGTCCAGGTGAGGCTGCTTGCCATAAGTGATGAAGAACTGCGATCCATTGGTGTTCGGACCATTGTTTGCCATTGAAACCACCCCACGGACACTGTGCTGAACAAGGGGAGAAACCTCAATGTGAACACACATCTATGAAACCAGGACTGATGTATACAAAGTGCTCTGTGACCCAGAACTCTGCCTCAATACCATTACTAAGAATGAATTTTCGTTGCTAATATATTCTATAACAATCCATAATTAGCTCCTCAAAATTGCTCTTAGAATGAAAAATTACTCCTCTGCCTTTAGTGCGTGGAAAATGATGTTATAAATTCTTTTTACTTCTGTTTTCAGTGATGAAAACCTGAAACCTAACTTGCCAAGCACAGAAATGACTGTTCCTAATTCAATAATAAGCTTTTTATCCTTTACTGCAGGATTATACTTTGCTTTACAATTAAAAAAGAGGTGTTTCATATGGTACAACACAATGCTGATTGTTCTCCAACATGTAAAGAAAATTCATATGAAAACATAACCACATATTAAGAGCACAGAAATACCTTTAGGTATTCACTGAATTCATCTTCAAACTTCTTGCCCCAGATGCTGTTACCTCCTTTCCCAGTGCCTGACAAAGAAGCACCACAGTAGAGATTACTAGATTTTCAGACTGAAAAATACAGAAATTATGTTGTTACCACATTTTACAACAGAGACCCCAGACAGCCTGTAGTTAGTTTGAGGCAGGGATCAAATGCTCTTTTTTTGACACTGCACTGAGACATAACTCTATATAAGAACACTTATTAAGTAGCAGAACAAGACACTGACGTATCCTTAAATTAAGTTCAGTGTGAGTACAAAGAGACATACAGCTGAATCATATTTTTTCCCCAACATCTGACACTGTCTGGGACATTCCCCCAAATGTTTTAGAGGCAGTATAGCCTTTCAAGCAGATAAAGTACAGTAGCAACTGCTTCCTGTTCAACAGCTGGTAAGTCAGCAGATCCATCATATTTAGTGGGAGCAGCTGGAAAAACTCAAGTTTATAGAATGCATAATTATTTAAAAACAGAGTAATGACTGCACTTCTGTAAGCCCACCACAGAAAACTAATCTTATCATAAAAACCTCTCTCATCAATACAATAATTCTTATATTTTATTTTTACTTTATTTACATTTTGGTTTTAATATTAATACTTAGAATTGCTTTTACATCTTTAGGTTTTATTTTTATGTACATTTTTCTATAGAGAGACCCAGACAGAAGAATTTACCTAATGGATCCCCTGTCTGAACCATGAAGCCCTTTATATTTCGGTGAAATACGCATCCATTGTAGTAGTTACTAGCACAAAGAGCCAGGAAATTCTATGGAAATCAAACAAACCATATTAACAAACAACTGAAAAATAGTATCTTCTTACTAAAATGACAGAATTGGCAAGACCAATGCTTTTACCTCTGCTTTGCATTGTGACCACGTGAATTCCACAGTGTATTGCCACAGAATAGTTACAAACAAATCGTAGTTAATAAACTCCTTTGACACTGTCACACACACAAAGAATTTTAAAGCTTACAATGCAAAGTTATCTGACTTGAGGAACAAACAAAAAGCCTGAGACATGCTCTCAAGTATCACTCTCATTCAACATTTTTATTTTTTAAGTGTAATTCTATAATCAGTAACTTCATGTCTCAGCTTTTTCATTAAAAATAAATTACTTCAATTTCAGTTTATGGCAGAAAGAAAAACCTGGGGTCTCTGACAAACTGAAGTCTCACTCTTTAAAATCAAGTCTCTGAGAGTGTGAGCAAACCCATGGAAATTTGGGAATCCCATGCCATGTGCCGTATTTCCCCTTAAGGGCAAAGGACACTTTGGAAGATGCTGGAGCTTCAACAGAAGCATCCTTTAGCTAAACCTTACCAAGTGAGAAACAGGCATCCAAACTCCAGGCAGTATGACACAGTGCACAAGTTCCATGAGTGGAACAGACACAGTTTAAAATCTTAGTATTCCATTATGTTAAAAGATGAATTGCAAAACCCACTCCACCTCCTCTACAGTCTATGTCTACTAATTTGTTCAACAGCAGGCAATCCTGCTCCTGCCAGTTGACTTACTTCACAAGTCTTTGGAGTACGCTCACAGAACAGTTCAATTTTAATATCTCCCACATCAGTATGCAGCGTGACAGCCTGAGCAAAAGGCAAAAACAATAATTAAATCAGCAATAAAATACTAACAGGTTCAGTTTTATATCCCAGTCCCACAAAGAACATAAGCAAGTTCCTACTGCATATAACCATTGTTTGAATATTTCACCATAAGCAAGACTACTGCCAAAAACCTTCCACATTTTCGTTAAAATCACCAGAAAGCACTCAATTTCATTTAGATGCATTACAAATCTGGTTTGCCATAGTAATGCAGAAGTTGTTTTGCAGTGTTAGACTCCAGAAATACATTACTTATTTACAAACTGGACCTACTCAGTCACTTGGTTGCAAAGGTGAAGAATCAAGGTTGTATCTATTTGGAGAACAGTGTGGTGCACATATCTCACTGATTCATAGCCAGAGGAGCAACTGCTGTGTGTTACTGTGTGTAAAACTGCAGTTTGCCCAGTCACCTAAGCAAATATTGCTCTATATGCCAAATACATCACAGTCCTCCCATGGGAAGTGCTGAACTATGCAAAAACAATTACTGTGGGGATAAGTGCACAGGAAAAAATAATAAAAATCAGCATCATGATGATATTGGCATACTGCTCCAAAAGTACACAGGTAAAGAGGAGACAGCTGCCTGCAACATCTGTGAAGGTGCTATAAAAGGTGTAAGCACAGTTTAAGATACATACAGTCTTATCTCTATTTCCTGATTTGCTAAACTTTTAAAAGTCTGCCAGTGTAGAAGTTTATGTACACCGAAGCAGGGCTGTGTGCTTCCAACTGGAATAACCTTCTCTGGTAAAAGAAACCAAAACAGACTTATCAAATATATGCCAAAGTAGGATTACAGTTTAGGATCTTTGAAGTGAAAGTCTAATTATCTTTTAGACTGTTGTAAATCGACCTGTTTCGCTTTTCATAACATATTTTTATAAATCTGAAATGAAAACCTAAACTTTTCATTACAAATTCTTCACAGCATCAGAATAAAATGTGTAATCCTTTGAGATACAGAGCATATATTCACTTTCCAAGAGATGACCATTTCAGAAGAATGAAAATATATAAAAAGTGTGTTTGTTCTCACCATCACTGCTTATTAAAAGTGGAGGCAGCTCTCTATATAGCAATTTCCTGCAAAGAGAACATAGGAAATTTGTTGGTTTTTTTTCCTGCCAACCACCATTTCTTTTTGATTCTAAAATATTTGTGTGGTTGTATGCTTTAACATCACACCGTTCTACAGGGCCATTCAAGTCACTCTGCGGATATGTTTTACTTGCACTAAGCAACTACACAGCATATGAAGAACTAGAAATGAGTAGAAAAAGACTGCTCAGAGAAAAGGGGTGAGTGTGCAAAACACCCTTGCCCAGGATGAAAGTTTATAGTAAGCAATCAGTTTTTCCAAATACAATGATAGTTGGCAGAATAGTAACTGGCAGGAATTGCCAGATAAAAGCCACATGCCAGTACCTAACAGAGATGATTTGGAGCCAGCTCCTGACAGCCGTGGGCACCTGCAATGGCCAGGGACCCTCATCTGAGCACAGCACCACACCTGTTTAATCTCAGTGGTATTTTCAAGTAAGGCATTTAGAATGATGGTAATAGAACTGCAGCTGAGCAGAAATGAAGGGATTTGCATGCTAATTTCTCCTCTCTATCTGATATAAGGTATTAATAAGGTACTAATACTGAATAGAGATAATTTACTAATACTGGGGGAACTAACACTGAAAGCATTAATAGAAATAAAAGCAAGAACTTCTGCTGAAGCTACAAGGACAGACTGCATAGATGAGGCCATAAATGGCTACAAGAACAGACAGGATGCTATAAGAAACAAAAGGTTCTTCCAGTGCCTGCCAGGGAAACTGGCCTAGGCAAGTTTCAGACCAGAAGTGAAAAGGATAAAGGGAGGAAGACATACGGCCTTCGTCCCCACGACCACCAGAGAGCAACACGCCGGTGCAAGAGGGAGGAACGAAGGGAGGGGACATGGAAAGAACTTCCAAGAACTGATTATAATAAATTAGCCTTTTGTCAGAAATAATGTAAACATGCATAAGGGGGTTATGAATATGTAATNGGCAAGTTTCAGACCAGAAGTGAAAAGGATAAAGGGAGGAAGACATACGGCCTTCGTCCCCACGACCACCAGAGAGCAACACGCCGGTGCAAGAGGGAGGAACGAAGGGAGGGGACATGGAAAGAACTTCCAAGAACTGATTATAATANGGGCGCCGAATACACATACCTCTCTACAACCACCTGGTTGTGGAGTTGTTATTCTGCAAGCCACATCCACCCTCACTCACAACCCCTTCCCAGCCCGGGGGAGCTCCCNCCGGCGCGGCGGAAGCGGCGGGGCCGAGCGCAGGTCCCGCCCCGCAGCTCCGTGCCCCGCTCGCCGCCGTGTCCGGTCGCGGCGGTGAAGCCACAGCTCCGTGCCCGGGTGCGGGGCAGGCTTAGGGGGGTGTGTGTGCCCGCCCCATGCTGCTGCTCCGCCGGGCTGCCCGCCCCGCCCGCGCCTTGTGCCGCCTGCCCGCCCGCGCCGTCATGGACCTCAGGGAGCTCGTCCCTGCCCTCAACGACTTCGCGTCCCCCTCTCTGGCGGAAAGCTGGGACAACGTGGGGCTGCTGGTGGAGCCCAGCCCGCCCCACAGCGTGAACACCCTTCTCCTCACGAACGACCTCACCGAGGCGGTGATGGAGGAGGCGGTGCAGAGGAAGGCAGAGCTCATCCTTTCCTACCACCCGCCGATATTCGCGCCGCTGAAGCGAGTGACGTGGCGGAGCTGGAAGGAGCGGCTGGTGGTGCGGGCCCTGGAGCACAGGATCGGCATCTACTCCCCGCACACGGCGTACGATGCGGTACCCCACGGTGTTAATGGCTGGCTCGCGAAGGGACTCGGTGAGGCTCTGATAGGACCAAACAGCAAAGAAAAGGTTAAAATTATTCATTGGTAAACACTCTTTTATGCGGGGGCCTTTCCTCATTTCCCTTTCTTCCAGCTTTTACAGGATTTCATTGTTCTTTTTTCTAGTACTACTAAGAACCTTGAGCATATTTGAGGAAGTTTATGTTGGTAATGTATAGGAGACAAAAACACTAGAGGACATCTTCAGATGCATGGCTGTATTGGAGGACTACTGTTGGATGTACTTGGAGCTGGTAGAGCCTATTTGTTGTCCATTGTGGTTGCAGAGCTTAGACCACTGACTTTAAATCACCACCTTTAATTTAAAAAGAACAAGATCTCGTTCTTTGCAAAGGACTTAAGCTACCTGAAATTATTTTAGATTTTTATCCTGTATTATGGCTCTTTAGATTACAATAGCTGTGTCTTTTCCAGCCTGCCATACCAGAAACTATTTTTGGTTTTGTACAATTTTTAGGATGAAACTGGTGGCACTAAGAATGACAAATAATATATATTTCTCAAATTCTTTGGATTTAAATTAGACTGTGCCTAATGGAGACATGGAGACGACAGGACAGAGTCCTCAGTTCTGGTCAGGGAAAATGGATTCATGTGCAAAATTTGCATCGTTTCACTGCATCTCTTCAGGATATGTGCTAAATCAGTATTAGGATACTTACCGAGCTTTATAAAACAGCAATCTTGTACTCTTTTCTCAGGTGCCTGTACTTCTGTCCCACTGCATCCATCAACTGCACCAGGCCCTCCAGCTGCGGGCACTCACCGGGTAGAATTCTGCACAGATGCTGAGCATCTGGACACAGTGCTGTCCAAAATCAAAGACATTCAAGAGGTCTCTTGTCTCACTACTCTCCCAGCCAGGTATCTGCTCTGCTCTCTACTGTGGTATTCTTTCTGTTTGAAACAGTAAATGGCTGTAATTGTATTTTACTGTTGTAATCACTTTGTTCCTCTGTGCATTGCTGCTATATTTTTCAGCAGCAAATCTAGAAACTTAATGAATAATCGTCCCTTTCTGATTGATAGATGGTAACAGCAACTCAAGTCTGGCATGACATAGATTAGAGGCAGTAAAGAAGAGTATTAACAGGAAATGTGACAAAGACAGTTAAATTCCCATCTGTTTCTTCCATGAGAGGACTAGGCTAGGCTATTACAATGCCTTCTTTTTTAAATTTCTCAGTGGTAGAACAGCCAGTTAGATAGAATAGCTTTGTTTTATAATAATTACGAATTGTAAGAAATCTTACGTATTTTCTTAGCAAGCACCAGGTGTATCTTTCTCCAGGGTTGAAGGTGAGGAGCAGACCCAAGTCAGTCTGAACTGCTCTCAGAAAGCACTGTTGGAGGTGGTGGCATTATTGTCCCAGAACAACCTGCTTTATCACAAGACTCAGATTCTCTTGCTACAAAAGGTAAAGACAAAATTACTTCCTGTGACTGTATTACTTGTGTGAGCTGAGTGCCTTTAACACTGAAATGCAGTAGTCAGTAGCATTACAGCTTTCCAGCTACCCCACCAGTGCTCTGAAATACTGGCCTGTGGGGATTTGAAGTCACACATCTTCCAAAGCAATGAAAATATTTATGTGGCCTGTGCTAATTTGTAAATCAGTTCCAATAGCTGGTGTAGTTAGTATGTTACATTTGAGGACATCTCATACCTATTTTTTTGTGAAGTTCAGAGACATTCTTGAATGCCCCATATACTCATCTTTTGTGTGGAAAGCAATGCAAGCTTCTGGAGTCAGCCTTCTCACAGTAAATTTCACTTCTTTTCAGCCTCTTCTTCCGCATACTGGAATGGGACGTCTGTGCAAACTGAGCGAGCCAGTCTCCTTGTCAGACATGATTGAGCGTATCAAACACCACCTGAAATTACCCCACATCCGCATAGCCCTGGGAGTGGGCAGGACACGAGGTAAACAGGCCTGCAAGTAAGACTGCCCCTTACGACCGGTATTCCCGGAAGATAAGGAGCATGAGTGTGTGTGTGAGAGTGGGAAATACTGCTCTGTCTTAAACAGGTTTACTTCCAAGTATGATGAAGCACTGCTAAGAAACAGCATCTTAGAATTTGCACAGTACAGTTCCACAGAAAGAATCTTGTCTGTACTTTTAATGGGAAGATCTATTTTACTCTGGTTGGCACCGTAAAGAAGAGACAGCATAAGTCAAATACAAGATATCCTTTTTCATAATTTATATAATTACTAAGATTTTCTTCCTGCCCAGGATATCAGAAGGTTAGGAACTCAGAGGCAAAATGCTGCCTTAGTGGCATCATTAGTTGGGAAACTAATGATGATGGAACATGAGAGTTCTGAAAAGAGTAGCAGCCTAAAAGGGTTCAGAAACCTAACAAATACCTCACTAAGAGAAAACTAGCCATTGGGCAGCCTCTGTGCTGTAGTGTTCTGCAAACTTTCCTACTCCTTGAAGAAAAAAATCTACCCATCACAGAGGATTCTGCTGTATAATCAGAGAGGTTATAGGCCCATGATCCTTCAAACTGACAGATGTGTCTCCTCTTCCTCCAACAAATTCACACTGACCTTATAATCAAGGTAGTAGTTGTTGTGAAACAATCAATACAGACATGAAGGCTGAACAAAGGGAAAGGAGTTTAACTGTGGCACCGTGTATCCTGCAGAATCACCAGTGAAGACAGTTGCTCTGTGTGCTGGTTCTGGGAGCAGTGTCCTGAAGGGAACAGAAGCTGACCTCTACCTTACAGGTAAAGATTACGTTGCTGTTTCATGATCTTTATAAAAACAGCCACTAGGAAAAAAAGCCCAAACAAAACCAACAAACCAGGAAAAATAAAGAGTTGACTGGTTGTTGAAAGATTTGGCCAGAAAGAATTACCTATTATTTATAATTGAGAAACAATCAGCTAGTTATTGGAATGATAGAGGAATAACATTTAAGTAGGGACAACATGGATCAGATGGCTGTGTGGCACAGTGAAAGTTACTTGAATTAAAACATTGTTATACATGCATTATTTCAACACAAAATCAGTGTTGATGGGCAGCGTGTTGCAACTTTCAGTGTGCTTCTCCTTTGGCAAGACACAAGGTACTTCCTCCATTCCCTACCGAATTCCTTAATGGGAAATGGAATATAATGTAGTCTACAGAACCTGCAAAGAACTGATTGCCTAAACTGTACTATGTGACACTTCTTTCTCAAACTGGCAGGAGAGATGTCCCACCATGACGTTCTGGATGCAGTTGCCAATGGGATAAGTGTTATTCTGTGTGAGCACAGTAACACTGAGCGAGGCTTCTTGTCAGAGCTGCGTGACACGCTGGCCATCCACCTACAGAACAGAGTCAACGTAATTGTGTCTGAGAAAGACAGAGATCCTCTCCAGGTGGCATAGGAGGAAAAAAATAGGAGAGAATTCATTCAATCATGGTATCTTGCACAGACCTCTCCACCTGCAAGCTGAATGAAGGTGCTTTCAATTGGTTCAATACAGAATGATTGTATTACACGGTCCCTCAAAGTCTGGGGTACATTTTGTCATGTCAGAAAAATAAATACTTGTTTTGGACTACCACAGGGTTGTTTACTCAATGACTGGGCTGCACTTGGATAAATTTACTGTTACTGCTTACTCTTATTAGATATATTTGATAACCATGACACTCAAGGCTTGGTTTGGATGAAATATGTAAAACCTGACTTATCTCCAGATTTAAGCTTACATGGCTGTTCTACCCTGCTTCAGTAATGTCAGATCATAACTGATGTTTTAGCTAATAAATTTCAGAAAAAGTACTTAATGAAAGGGTGTGGATCACCCATTTCAATTAAAAGTTTTATTAATGCACCACTCAGATGCAAATATAGAATACAAATCAGGTGTTTGGTACCAGTATTCAGTTGCACAATCTACCACTAATGCAGCTTTAAGGCTTTTTAATAGAAGGACTCTCAGAAAAAGCTTTGGAAAGTTAAATTCCTTAACAAGGCTGTAAATTAATGTGCCTTTACTTTCTTTTAAAAACAGTTTCTGTAACTGTGGCTCTTAGTTACAGGATTACTAAAACTGAACAAGTAGTATGATAATGCTTGAGTTACATTTTTCAAGTTAATTTTTTGTTGTGATTTTTTTTTTTTAAAGAAAAAAAAATCTCACAGTTGCATACCTTACCATCTCTGTGTGGTAAATGTTTCCATTACAAATTGGTAAAGATCTTGGCAACATCCTTTCAAATTAATAAAACTGGCTTATCAAGCAATTTCTTGTTCCACTTGGAAAGAGATGACTGGTATTATCTGAAGCTACCAAGGCTATATGAAGGCCATCATGCTTACCAATACCATGCAGACATCTCAGTAGGCTGAGGAACAGGAACTGGGAAGAAATTTCTTCATTCCCAATGGTTCTGTATTGTTATAGAGGACATTAAAATGCAACTGCCTTTGTACACACATAATTCGAGACCTAAAATTAATGCAGAGATGGGCTAAGTGTCCAGAAACAGCATGAAATCAGATAAAATACTTTTAACACAAAACTCACAGGAATTAACTCATGGTATCTTTCTTTAACTTGCATCATAGAATTAGCATCGGGCAAAAACTGACACAAACGTAACCTCCTTAGCAGCTGTGTGGTATCTCCTGCAGTGCTTCTCCTGGCCTGTATGTGCATCTGGCAGTCTCCCAAAACTGTCTCCAAGTAATTCTGAACTCAGGGTGATGACAACACTCCCTTAAAGTACATTCCACATCTAGAAAGCCAGATAGAATTGCACTTAAAATGCACCACAGTATCACCGTCTGTAAACACATTAAGGCGATGTCTTCCACATGTGCTCGGAAGAAATGAAATCTTGAGTTTCACAGGAACTGTGGAGAGAATCAGAGGACTGAAAAGTAGGATGTGGTTGCTGCTTAGCTACAGTTTACAGTTTTTCCAAGAAATCTCTTCAAATGGTGGAGTTTTTGTTCTTTAACTCTACACCTAACTTAGAGAACTTGGGTAAGTCACAGTGCCTCAATCCCAGTTTAGTGACTCTGAGAGTAGCCTAAGTAGTGAGAGGCAGGATCTGATGCTTTTTGCAAAGTTTTGAAATTGCAGCCTGTAAAATGCAGATGCAAGTGCTACCAAAAGAGAATATTAGTTGAAAAACATTCTGGGGGAAGAAGCTGGAAAGTACTTCTAGCATATTCCCTTCAGTCTCTCCTGCAAAGCTAATACAAAGAATCAAGTTGATAGTGGGATAAGCAGGTGCCCTGTTTTTTTCCCAACACAAACAAAAGTACATCTCTTTTGCTTTGGTCTGTGAGGGGTACATAAGGTAACAATTACTTCATAGGATGTTTTGATTCTCTTCAGAAGCTATATACCGGTATTAAAAGGAAGGCAAACCATTCTTAATTTTGATACCTTATAAGAAACAAGTATTTTTACTAACTAGTTTGAAATCCTTTGCACATTGTATAAGAATTTGCACATATATTTGACATAATAATGAAAATGAGGCTTTTGCACAACTGCCACAAGGATCTCTCTCTTCCTATAACATACAAAAATTGTGGAAGACAAGCTAATGAAAATTAATAAAGTACTTTATTTGATTGATTTGAACTATTACAACACTGAGCTGTAACACAGCTACCAAATATTAAACATACAGAATCCCTGAAGTCTGGCTGGCAGAATACAGTTGATGGAACTTCCTCCCATATAATTGAGGGAAAAAAAAATGAAGAAAAGATGTCCAACTTCAGCAGTCTCCCAACCATTAAGGGCTTAAAAAAAGGGAGAGCTAATAAGTGGCATTTAAGGCCTCCTTCAGGATCAATGGACACTTCTGATGTAAAAAATACAAATATACAGTCAAGCATTAAAAAAATAAACAAAAAAGCTTTACAGCCTTTTCATATTTCTGGATTGCACCTTGGAAAGTAGCAGGTAATGACTTCAGTCTATCACAATTTTGATTATCTAAATCTTCTTCTAAGAAGCTGTGGGTTTGGGGCAAGTCCTTCAATTCTATAATCAGAATTTAAAAAGTTTCCCACAGCATCCCAAACCCACTACTATTCTCCTTTCCTCATGCAGTCAAGGCAGGTCTCCTAGCATTTTAAATCTTGGCTTCTTCATACACTGGAAGCTAGTTTTGTCTAAATGGTAAAGGAGTACCGGAAAGCACTCAGTTGAGAAAAGCTGCACCACTGGTAAAAACTAAAGCTGTGACCATCTTGTGATTTGCACTGCCCAAGTACATTGCTCCAGTCAAACCCTCATGTCTGGTGAGGTAGAGAGCAGAAGGCACAGGCTTACCGAGTATTTTTTTCTGGCTGTAAGATTGGCTGCACAGGTATGAAGGTGGAATTATCTAGGCTGAGAGACAAAGCAAACAAATCCAACTAGCACAAGAGATGCTGTGCTTACAGAAGTCATCATTCCAAACTATCTGAACTAGCTGAATGACGAGCATGGCTTATTGGAGTTAATACTTGTCAGTCCAGCAGCCATGGGGTTGGAGGAAGTGAGATCTGAGTATAGGCCCCTCTCTCCAGCAGCCCTTGAGAACAATTGCCATGGAAGCTTGGAGAACACAGAGATATTACACATCTTCATCCTCGTTCTCCAAGAAGTCGGTCAAGGTACTGACATCCACAGGAATTAGTAAGTATTCCACACCATCAGCTCCCTGAGAACAGACATGCATACACACTCTGTTAACACCAGTGTAGAGGGCAAGGCAGGCTGTCAGACAGCACTGCAACATTAGCATTTATCTGCAGTCTGGGCCAGAGCTGGCCAGCATTCTGAAGGACTACTTTACTGAAAACCAGAAATATTTCAGTAGAGTAACACTGGAAATGCACAAATACTGAGAAAAGTCAGTATATGAGAAATCTTCTTGTGGGTTATGCTAGTCTGACACTACACAACTCACCATATCTAGTACAGACACACTGCCTCACAATTATGATGAGTCTGCATTCTTTCCTTGTGGAAATAGAGTTAACTACTGGAAGCAGACTGAGAGGCTCCAGAGTTCATTACTTCTCACAGTCTTCAAGAAGAAGAGACATGTAGGCTGCTGAGAAAGCAAAGCGTGCTGCATTTTTACAGCCCTCTGCCTGTAAAGGGTGTTGACATGGAAAGAGCTGTAATTACAGAATTTCAGCTGCTTGCTAGTTCCTAGGTGTTTAAAACAATACAGCCTCCCTGAGTAGCATTTAAGCATCTTTTTTATTTAAAATGGCTGAATATCCAGAATTATATTCTTCCCTCAACTTACTCGCTTGGTCCGGATGAGCTTGTGGTCCCTGAATTCTGTCAGCTGTGCCCTGAGTGTCAGGTCACTGTTCACAAGGAAAGCCTCCCGACACTGCTGGTAAAAGTCTTGGAAAGATAGCCCTGGAGAGAGAAAAAGGCAAGAACAAGGAATGGAAGTGATAAGATTGTTATACACCACATAAGATTGTACACCACATACAATCTCTGCCTGAAAGTCTTGCTTTGGTTTAGACCACGCTGGCTACAGTAACATCACCTCTTTCAAGTATACAGCCAAGCCAGTATTTCAGTAATTAACAGAAAACAGCTGAATTAACATTCCAGTCACCCCATTACCTAATGGAATTTTAATAGTACTTTAAATGCACTTTTCAACATGGTTAATCTCTCTTAATTTCCAACTCCTCTATCTTACTTTCTTTACCATTAACATGCTATTCATATCCAGTCCAACACCTATTACAGACAGAATATTCCACATGTATCCTGGAATGCAGAGATATATCAGAAGTCACTTAGATAGGAGCAGCATGGGAAAAAAATCTCCTGTTTTCCCTGGTCCTTTAAGTGCAAGTTATGCAAATTCACTGTCTTAATTTTAATTTTTTTTAACTCCAGAGCCCCCCATGAATGGTCTCAGTCATGTCTAAGCATCAAAGTAGACAACAGTAAGAGGAAGTCCTTCTGAAGCAGCCAGTCTATTATTTCCTGTCAGTCAGACACAGTGACACTTAGAAAGACACTGAGTCAACTGTTGTAGCTCTTCTGTTGCTAGAGACGTAATCTGCATACCAAAAGCCAGGGCTGCTGTGAATGGCAACACCCCAAACAGATGAGCAAAGGTGGTATCTACCTGGATAAGAAGGGTTGTCCTTTTTCTCCAGCTGGTACTGAGCAAGCAATCTGAATATCCCCCTAAGTGAAAGGAGAAAATCAAAATCATAATAAAAAACAACCCAAAACCCCCTCTTTTAGAAAATATGAGCTGATTTTCCCCCATGCAGAAAGACCTGGTCGTGAATCTCATCACTGGACAAGGTTTGCTATCCAAATGCTGTTCATTTAAAATAACCAGTCAGCTGGAACCCAGGTCCTACCATCTTCATCCTACCTTGAACACTGTTGTCAGAAAACAGGGATTGTAAGGACTGGGTCCTCAGCAAGGGCTACTGTGAAGTGTAAGTGTCTTCTTACCTGGCATTGGGAGTGAGACTGCGCAGGACATGTGTGAGGGAGCTCAAAGCCAAAGATCCAGACTGCTGTACTAAAAGCGAGTTCTCGTAAGACGTTTCTTCCACATAAGGACTAAATGTGGTTGTTTCATACCAAAGCCAGTTATAGAGACTCAGCTTTGCCTGATCCCACACTAGACAGAGAGAAAAGAGTGAGCAGACAAAATTAGGAAACTTATCTTTTCTAATGTGTTAAATAAACAACATTAAAATGTACATTGTTCTACTATAAGATTGAGGAAACTATGGATACTTGTGGATACTTATGGATACTTCACAATACATAGACCCTGTTCCACCAAGGCAAATTCTCTTCAATTAAACATTTGCATGCATCCCTTTTCCATACCAGTCTCATAGACAGACCATAAATCCTTCCAGAGTCAACAGTGTGCAAATAATTTCTGGCTGTAGCTGGATGCTCTGCTTGACTGGGAGTAAAACAGCTTGAACAATACTCTTCTCAGAGTGTGTGGAGATTCCTCCCTTGAGTGGCAATGCCCCTCAAGGTTACACCTCAAGGCTGGGCTAAGAGATTTGCCTGCAGTTGTTGGTATGGGGGAGTAACATCTCTAACTGTTTTTGCTAGCTTTACTATAACTGTTTCAATATTGCTTCAAAACCAGTGCACTATATAGCTACCTATACTCTGTAGTAAATAATTCTGTTTAAGATTTTTTAGTCTAACCATCATCTTAATCAATTTAAATAAAAAATTTATTTGTATATTTGGTTTGCCATCCTTAATCCCATGAGACAAAGTTGTATAAAGCTTCGATTACATCTATATAATCCTTTAGACATAAACTATCAGCTAAGTCTGAGGCTAAGATTGGGTACTGTACTATCCAGACTGCTCTCCAAGGAGGAGTTTATAAAGTAGGGGGGTCCTTTCTACACCTCATGGCTCAACAGGAGGCCGCCTCTAACCAACTTTGTCTGAAGCTTCCCTTCTGCCCACAACACTGGCCAATAAACAAAATTGTTTAGTTGCAATGACAGATATAATATCCAATTTCCAGTTCAGTAAGTCCCTAAGCTTGGGGTCTGTTTGTATATTATGATCAGTATTATTTCTCAGTATCTTTATATACAGTTTTGTGTCAGCACAGCCACAGTCCCAATCAACTATACATACATCAACAGATCTGTTCTACACATCAACAGTAATACATGAGCTTATGAAACAGCAGCCACAAAGTGAAATGCAGATTCTTCTCTTTGTTAGATCAGGCCCAAGGGAACTCACTGAGAGGAGCGTTGATGTGATCAATAGAGGCAATGAGGTAAACACTGGGCAGAGAGGATAGCTGTGCAAGGATCTGCTGACTTCTTTCTCCTCTCAACATCTGGCTGTCCAGGCTGTGAATGATGACATAGAGCTCTAAAGATGAATCTGCAAGGTCAGAAAAAGCAGCAGAGCACCAATCAAAGAACCTGCATGCAAGCTGGGTTTCCATTCCCAGTGCAGCACAGGACAAGTCTACTCCATCAGGCTCCATATACATCACTCCAATAGCAAATCACTTCCCTTGTGCAGCTTACTTTGATCCCACACTTGGTGTTTCTGCACACCTAAAAAACTTCACTGTATCACAGTTGTCATCACAGCTACAGCTCTTTTTTGAAGTTTAAGCCTTTCTGTTATAATCCACTTTCCACTTGGTCACAGCTTCTCCAGGAATTGCCCTTTTAGCTATGAATTTTTTTGCAACTGAAGGTCATTAAAATATATTTTAGAATGGAAGCCTAAGCACAGTTTGTTCAGCTGCTTTTGACTAAGATCTTTAAGCTCCTCCTCACACAGTGAAAATGCATTTTCCTTTCAGGGTTGGATCAAAGCATATTAACTTAATTGGACATCTTTCCCTCCGTTTTCTGAAAGTTACAAAGATCTAGCTTGGATAATGCAAGTGGTAGATGTTAAAATTCCCAGCTAGTTTCCTGCTGCTGTATTTATCCCTAGAACAGCTGCATCCTGAGTCCAGAAACAATTCTGGAAGTGCAGCCAGTTTTTCTGCAAATGAATACATACTTGTCTGCCAATGACAACCCAAGGTTCCTCAGACTCCGTCAGATGAGCTATAGTGTGTTACAAGACTCATTTACAAACATCAGGTATGTTCACCAGCCTTTTTCACTTAGTCACACCCAAAACGATGGGCAATGATGCAAAACAGAACATAAACACTGAAACACCAATGCCATGCACAATTAAGATTCCATGGCAATTTATGTATGTACATAAAATCAGTAAAACAGACATTCAAAAATAATTCAGCAAGCATTCCATGAGGCAATACCTGCTAAATTTTGCTTTTGAAACAAGTTCTAACCTGCTTGTTTGACACTACTGTCTTCTTGTAAAACACTAAGGTAACACGCACACATATATTTCTGGTGCATGCATGTTTTCATATATGTTGCATAAGTTACAAGCAATAAAGTATACTAGCTACAATACACTAAGAAACTGTAACTGCACATATGAGAACTATGAGGAAAGAAATGCCCAGGCTCTCCTTAACAGCAAGTAACCTCTAACATTTCTATGTATAATGTTAGTCATTTTACCTTCTTTAAACCTCTTAGTAATGAATTCAAGTTGGTCAAGGGGGCTACGGAAGGTCCCTGTATGGTCCAATACCTCCTCAGTGATGGAGTTCAGAATCTGAAAAAGAAAGGAGTCCCTTATGAAGAGCTCTGGCACTCAAGTGCAGAAAATCTGAAACAGCCTTGACTGCCATGTGGGAGGTAATCTGATTTTTACCATCAAATCGCCAAAACAGGCAACATTAAAAAAAATTTCTACCCCTTTTCAAAAGAGTGACATAAAATAAGGCTCCAGACTGATGAGTATCTAATAGATGAGAATTACTGCAATTCCTTGGAAAATGCATGAGATAATTTCTTTAAAGTATTAAGAGAAAGGAACTGCTCTTCATTCAAGAGTGCTGCTATAGGATCTATAGGATGCATTAATATTTTACACTGGAAGACTTCAGAGGTATCTGTAACACAGGATGATTACATAAACCTGTAGGCTCTTCCCACACTTACAGATCTCACAGTGATGCTGGGGAAGTATCCATTAACCACAAGGTGAACAGAATCCTGGAGCAGAGAGGTACGAAACTTCTCCAACAAATCACGCTTTGAGCCCAGTCCATAAAGCACGATATTGAAACCCAAGCTGCAGAAAAGTGAGCAAACACACTGAAGCAAAAAAATACAAGTCTGTTTTTAGGTTCAGACATTCATTAAGCAAAATGGTCCATTGTTATCTTGCCTCTAAAAACCTTCATGTTTCATCAACTCCAGGCTTACCTTCAGCTGAAATGTGGTTATGTGCATCCTAGTAAAAGGAGCATTTTAGCAGCCTAGGGGCTCACAAATTTAGCCAAACATCTATGTAAGAAAATGGTATTGACTTAGAATGTGCTAACAGATCTACAACTTCAGGAAACAAATGTAATCAGCATTCACATGTACCCCCTCACCACTGGTTATATTAAATGTTTATCACGGGTCACAGCAATTACAAGTTAAAAGCAAGCCTTGATGCTGTTTTTCCACTCTGAAACACAGGCATAATTTTGTAGCAAAATTACTCCATTCTCATGTATCTTTCTTATCCTAGTTGTTCCACAGAAAACGAGGCAGGAAAGCACAAAGTGAACATGGCATGGAATTCTAGAGGCCCAGAAGCTGACTTTAGTCACATCCCCCTTCTCTCAGGCTTTGAAGAAATGCTCATTAGGCCTTGGCCTTGACAAACTGCACCTGGACTAAGCCCCTTCTCCAGTTCATCAGAAACACTGTCTGTTCCCAGGAACTAGTGGTGTCTAATGAGCGCCTGTTTTTTAACAAGCAGCTTTGGAAACTTATTTTTCTTGGCTGAATAACAACCCAAGTGAAATAATTTCTGTTGCTGAACCTTCAAAGAAAATTACTGATTCAAGCTGCAGTGAGAATGAAAAAATTACTATGACTAAAGCCCACTCTCTTGTGACTCTGTGAACAGTGGTCTAAAGTGAGATCATTTTGAGGTCTCAATTGCCAGAAGGTAACTGGCTAATGTGTGTATCTCAAACACTAATAACCAGATGGTTGTGAAGCCAACCAAGGACTGTTAATAGTAACAGACAAGAACTGTTGCTAATACCCAAGGATTATCGGTATTAATGAACACACTGTGAGAAATAACAAGTTTGGGCTGGAAAACGGGGGCTAGATGGAGACAGGGCAGATTTTTCTGTGAGAAAGAACCACAACACAGAACAGTGCAAGTGCAGGAACGATTGGCAGGAAGTGGACATGCACTATAAGGTGGGATTGGAACCACAAAAGACCCCTGAAGCCCTCCAACCCATTTCCAGAAAGGCCTAAAAGAATGGACTGTGCATAACTAATCAGCACAGAAAGCAAGAAACCTGTCCATGAAAAGGTACCCACCCAAATCCGGGTGGTGCCCTCAAACCCTGGACATCCCATCAGCTAGACCAACACAGCTGTTTGGTCGCCTATCAGGTGGATCAATGCTGAAACCAGGATCAGCATCCCCTCAGCTGGGTTGGGGCTGAGACCAGGATTGGCATCCCCTCAGCTGTATGGGTGCTCAACCAAGGGCAGGTGATCCGTTTTGCTCTCTCATTTCCTCTCTTTTTCTTTTTTCAATTCTTTAATCTCCCTAATTAACCTCTTAATTTCTCTTTTCCTTTCGAGGCTTGTTCAGTGATTCTCATTGGATACTTAACTGTAATTGCAGCAACCACTTGGAAAACATGGATTCATGTTGCTGGTTAAGTTCTTTAATTTCAGCAGCATAGGGAAGGGGAGCTTTTTTCAGAAGATCATGCAGTGTTTCCTGTGTTGAGAAAGAGATAAGATGACAGTCATTCAAAGGTGGGAAGAAAGAAGACATATCTGGAGTCCTTAAAAAACACCCTCTAGTATGCTTTCTTGCTAGGGAGAATAGTTTCCATTGTCAGTGCACTCAATTTGTGATTGTTTCTTTTTTCCATGAAGACCCCCACTAAGCACAGTTTTGCTACTGGAGACACAAAGCAGAGATTAAGTAAATGTATTATAGGAAACGGCAGACAGATTAGGACTAGAGCAGATACCACACTGCGTTTTTTATCTTCCTGCCAAGTATGGGAAAACCACTACAGAAATAAGGGGCACACTCAGTTTATACAGCCCCAAGCACTGTACCAGGAAGATACCAACATCACACAACCTGCTCACAGGAGCAAAGGCTTAGCAACGGTTCAGGTGTTTGACACTACTAGAGAATGCTCAGAAAAACCATCATCTTAAAAAAGAAATACAAGGGAAGGGAAACAATTTGCAGCTGATAGCTAAATGTAGGAAAAGTATTATTTAAAAAGCATAAAGAATCAAAGGATTGAGTTTTAAAGATATGCTGTGATGCTGATGTTTAATCAGCAAGGTAGCATGATAAGTAGCATCAAATCTACACTGGCCTTCCTTTCTCTTCAATTTTAACAGCTTTGCTTTCCACTCCCTTGCAGTAAAGAGAGTTTATGCTGGAAAGGGAGCTGCAATCTGTCAAACAAAGCACTGAGAAACAAAACAGCTAAGCCTTCGATTACTTTGAAGCCAGCAGCAGATTTAACACTGAAAGCCTTGATTTCCTTCCACACCTGTTATGAAAGAAGTTGTTAAGAATACAGATATTTCTCTGGTCAGCAATTCCAGATAACAGCAGGCATCAGGCAGTCTGCATATATGCCATCTTTTAAAACGCAAATGGGTACAAAAAGCAGTCACAGACACAGGAGCTCTAAGTATTCTACACACTTCCCTGGCACCTGTCCTTGTGTACCTGTCTATGTGGGTACAACTGCTTGCTTTGAACTGTCTTGTGGAAGTGGCATACAGGGAAAAATGAAGTAATTCAGTCATCACAATTAAGATGATTCCTGTCTCCGAGAAACTGGAAAGGGACATAGTACATCTAACAAACTAAGTGACAACACTTTGAGCTGTCCCAATCCTGCAAGCGGCTTGACCCAGTAATGTTCAGATGAGAACAGCTCACTTTTTTCCTCTAGACATAAACAGTAAAGACAGTTTGTAATTTCCCATATCATTTCATTGACAAAAACACTGTTATAGTGATAATTTTTAAAGCAGGTCTCTACAATTGTGCTCCTTCATTTTCTCCTCCCCCAAAAGCAAGTTTTAACCTGTTCTGGTTAAAGACTGCAGTTTTCACCTATAAGCTCACCTGATAGTGCCTTCTCCCTGCATCTTCCCTACTGCCTCAGGTTCAAACATCTGGGCACTGTCCCTGCTTAGAGCAGCAATAGGAAACATATTGCTTAAAATGCTACCTAAATCAGTGCTACCACCAAGCATGTAACCAGCAGAAATACAGTGACAATAGCAACATCAGGAAATTTTGATGAGGAAAATCTTCATCAAAGAAATGAAAAGCTCTGAGAGTTGTGTGATTCACTATGACATTACCTGATTCAACCTTCTTTTCCGCAACTTCTGCAGCGTTCGGTCCGAAGTGAGCACTTTGGAACTACTGTGAGCTTCAAAGTATTCTTCCACCAGGTTGCTCTATAAAAGGACAGCAAGATCAGCCACACTCCTCCTGCTATCAAGTTACCCTTCTCCCTAAGATGGCCAATACGGGAGACAGAGCAAGGATGAAGGAAAGACAGAAAATATTTGCAAAAATGGCTTCTATAGTAGCATTCTGCCAAAGCTGACCTAGTCAGATGGCTCTCTCCTGAAGATGGAGGCAGAGAAGAGATTCTCAGAGAGAGAACATAACAGTAATTCTAAGGCAGTATGAGGATCCCTGATTCTGGAAGGAAGTAAGACAATTAAGCTGAACACCAAGCCAGAGCAGTAATGTGTGCTTCTTTTGGTGAGACAGGAATCAATTCCTTCACCATTTATCAATATAACGTCTCCTGCTCACACTCACCATCTTTTCCTCCTTAATTTTTTTGGCTAGGCTGTTTCTGGGAGGAGGTGTAGATGCAGCCTTAGTTTTTGCTGGGGTCTTTTGAGCTGATAAAACAGTGCTGATTTCTTGCTGATCTTTCTCATCCTCCTCCTCTGAGCAGGAAGCAGAATATTCACTCTCACTTTCTAAGTGGGAATCTGGAGCTAGAGCATAAATTTAAGATTAAAACCTAGGAACAACTTCTTACACATCATCCATTTTGCACCATCTCACACTCTTGCATACATTCTCTAGATGTTGTTCAAGCAAATGAATCCTAAATATATTTCACAAAAGGGTAAAATCAAAACTTAAGAGAACTGCAAACACACATGGTCATTTCTTTCCCAGTTCTAGATCACAATATATTGTTAAGTAAAGCTTGCTCCTTGATACTAACTAAGAAATATAATCCTACCATAAAAAGTGACTAAAAACAGACAGTGAAATTCTCTGTTACTCTTAGCATCTCTACATCAGTTTTCCCAAGTGCCAATCATGCAAGCTGAGTACCTTCTAAGTCACACTCTGCAAAAAACATCTTATAAAATACTTCAGTTAGCAGTGTTGATTAGAGAGCACAGACGAAATCTGGCTCAGTCTTGGCCTCTCAGCACAAAAGAAACAGAAGATGCAACGCCATGTACTAAACTCTCCTCTTCATTCATTCTGAGCACGTACAGCAAACCAGTTGTTAGAATAACTACTGGAATACTTTACCATGGATGTCCCATCTGAAATCAAAAAGAATTGTGTCATATTTAAGAGTCATCACAGGTCAGATTACTGAAAGTTTTGTCTCTTTTGATCACGTTACTGAAGTTCAACAACTTGGTGCTTCTAACTTTTCCACGCCTTACCTTAGTAGCACACAGCTGCAGGGAAAAGGCCTATACAGATTTCCTTATTTCTGCACTCTCTGCAGGATGAATCAGATTGCCTCAGCCACACTGCTACTACAGGCAGAAGCTCACCAGGAAAAACACTCTCTCCTGAACACAGTGCTTCACTGACTGTGGGAACTGACTGCAAAGGCTGGTCCTTACCTGCTAGTCTCTTTCTGAGTCTGTAAGGTGTGGTAGACACAAATTCATTCTTTCTGCTCTGCAACAGCAAAGAGAAAACATGCATTAGAGGAAGAAACATATCCCTCCTCTGAACAGCCCTCTGCCAAGGAAAGAGTAGAATCAAATTACATTTCCAAACTATTTCAGCTCACATAAAACTGGGAAAACAGAGGCAGTAAGTGTAGAGAGTTCTTGTTTTACCATTCAGAGGGAGGCAGGATCAGGTTCCAAAAGGGGCTTAATTCTTTCAACTCATATCTTGAGATGGAGAGTAGAAAACTGTGAAAACTCCAACCAAGATGCCAATCCTGGTCCCTCACAAAGAGTCACATCAAAGCAATAACAAACTGGAAATGTTTTGGTCCCCATAGCAGTCATCTTCCACATCAACCTGTCTACTCAAGGTCGTTTGGAAGTCCCTCTATGAAAACAACTACCATGACAGAAGACCACTCAGCATACTAAGCCCAGAAGCAGAAGCTGCCTGGGCTCATCAGGTTGAAGTGGCACATTTTCCCTAGGTATGTGTAAAGCACATGCCTGACTTGGACACCAGAACAAGTCTGCAACACTTAGGAAACACTTTTGTTGATCCTGATGAAGTGGATGTGAAATCATCAAGGAGTGAATACGGCATCTCAAAACAGCATCTCTATTTCAGGCATCTCTCATCCTAGAACCTTATACCGGAAAAGTTATACATGATGTTATACCTTTTAAGAAAGCCAACTATTTCACTCTATAACCACAACTGGCAGTTCTGGAACATACCTTCCTGTAGCGTCACAAAACACAGTATCAACTTACCTCCCCCCATTATCCCAATTTATTTTTATAAACCAATGCTAAAGTAACAAACTGAACACCACCACAGTTCTTAAACTCCTATTTAACAGCACTCCTTACAATTAAGGCTAATTCTTTCTTTAGTGGGAAACTATAGAGCTATGAGTTTAACTGTGTATTAAGGGATTGTCCAGCATCCTCACTTGTGTGATGCCATGAAATAGTTTCCACCCATGCTAATTAAGCTGTCAAACCCACTGTTTGCCCACTTACTCCAAATATCATAGTCCTGATAAATGGTAGCTCTGGTTCTCACTTGAGTTACTCCTGTCTGGTTGGAATAGGAGAGACATCTCTACTGTGGATTAGGCTGTTCACGGTCTTTCCTTTCCAGAACTGTAGTAATTGGCCAGTTCAGTTTAAAGGTAGGGGAAAAAAAACCCAACAACCAAACACAAAATCCAAGAAAGGAAAAATCATCACTCACCCTCAGCTGCACTTTGTTTGAACTTGAATGTTCTGAAAAACAAGAAACAGCATTATACAGAATCCTGCAGATTTTCAACAGCAGCACAAAGTGGCCAGTAGAAAAACAGGCGTTCATTATTCAAAGGTACACTGCACCAGAAAATCAGCTCCCTGGGTGGTTAATCCTGAGGGAAGTCTCTAATTCCTCACAAGTAGGCAAGGAGAGAAAAAAGACAATTGTTGGGAGGAATGGGTTAAAAGTCTAAGATTAGCAAGGAGACTTATAAATATGCTAAACCAGTGTGAACAGCAGGCTGGTGATTCTCTAGCACCAACCAAACAATGGTGCCTGCATCTCCATTCATGTGCCTCTGCCCAGGTGTTGCTTCAGGGAACTTGTGGTTAGTGAGGTAACTGGAAATAAAATTTACTCTTTGCATTCCAGCAGTGAGTTTGTGATTGTTCCAGATGCCTGCCTGTGTTGACTCACACAACAGTCAATGTTATTACCACAGAAGGCAGCTTTTAATTCTGGTTACAGCTTTGGGACACCATCAGCAGGAGGGAAGATGCAGGAAAATAAGCTAATGTTTTCTCCCTGAGCACATCAGACTCCACTTCCAAGCAAAAAGGCACATAATCTTATCAGTGTTGACCTGCAGGGTATTTCTCCCTGGGTGAAATTTAAGCACTGGTGCTTAAATATTATATAATAAAGTGTGAATTTACACATGAACACCCACACAGTCCTACCTAGTTGGTGCTTAACACATCAGCCTAGCTTATAACTCTCTCAAGTGCAAGTATTTCTGTTGAATGCAGAGGAAGTTGTTAAATGTCACAGCAACAGATGAGAAAAAAGCTCCTGTTTCCTCTAGAGCAGTGGGGCAGAAAAGATCTGACGCCCAGGTGAAGCAGAGGCCATGCAAACCAAACAGTTCAGCCTGTGGTGTTAAGCTGACTAGGATATTCAAGCATGACAGAAGCTGGCACTCAAGCATTCACTCCACCACCCGAATAGAAACATAACCCCCATTCACTCAGCTTCAGTTCCCCAAACTATGATAGGACTTACTGCTACTGTCAGGGGACTTTGCTGTCTTCTCAAGATTCTTGGAATGATCAGATGCCACACTCTGTTCTGGTGTCTGGGCTAATTCATAGGCTGTAGGAAACGGGGAAGCAAAGAAGTTTCATACGTCAGGTACAAAACTTCCAGCTCTGGGTAGTCAGACATGGAGCCATATACTTTAAATGCTCTCTAAATATTAATTTCCTAGCTATTGCAGGAAGCACACCAGATACGTCCTCCTTTTTATCTAACCCTAATGGTGAACGTTATCCTCATTTTCAAATGATTTCAAGGATTAAACTCATCCAGTAATGAATTTTACAAGTATGACTGAGGCAATGGCAGACCACGTTTTGCTCCCTTAAAGACCACGGTATCTTCCAATCAGAGATGTTTAGTTAGTCCCTTAAAACTGCTCAGCTGGACATAGCAGAGCATCAAGTATAGCAAACACACCAGTTCCCCGGGAGGAACTGTTTACCTCTTTATTCTACTTACAAAACTAGCTGAATAATCTGCATACGAAAGGTCCCCATATCCTGCTAACAGTCCCCACCTCTGTAGGACCAATACCCTATTCTGTGTAACAGCACTGTGACTAACAGTCTAGCATTGTACAACTTCCCTCGGTTTTCAAACTAAGTTGGCTCCAGAAGGGAGCACCAGTGAAACCTATTCTGCTGCAGAAGGAGGTGCAAGATAAGAAACACACAATTTCCCAAGACAAAGATGAAGCTAAGAGGCACCAAAACCAGTTTCTGTATAGAGATACAGTAGGATGACCACTCTCCTTCAGATCATCCTTTGTAGGATGTATCAGTAGCTGTGACAGCTAACGAAGTTCAGATGGTGCTGGACACACAAAGACTCTTCAAGTGAGAAGAAACAGTGACAGCAAGGCTCAAGCATCTTTTTTGAACTGAAAGTGTCCACCCCCTCCAGACCTGCCACTTTCTGCTTGCTTCTGCTAAGTCCACAGTTAGCTCAGACACTTTGAGTAGAAATCTCCTGGCACAAAAAGCTAATACTGCCTTTTTTTGTTTCTCTGCTACATAATGAGGATATTCTCATATCTTTCTAAGTTACACCAGTAAAAACCCTACCATCCTTTGGAACTTATATGCAGACTTTCTCACAGAATTAAGAAACCTCTACGTTTTCTTATGTGTTTATTATCTGTATTCTTTACCCCCACCATATCTTTCCTTTGTCCTAGCCCTGTGCTTTGGTTTCTGAGGAAGACTGATTAAAAGACCTATAAAAGGTACTGAAATACTGCAAGTGTATCTTTTGAATAAAAATAAGTGACAAATCATGTTAACAAGAATGTTTAAGAAAAGATCATAGCCAGAGCAAGAATAAAAGAAGAAACAGCAAAACATACCCAGCTCTGCCATTTTACTGGAGCGTTTGGGAGTCTGAAATGAGTAAATTTCACCACCACTTACACTTGAGCCATTTTCCATTGGATCTGTGAAAAGAAATGTTACTTTCAGCTATTTTAAAAGCACTGATATATTCCCAACCCAGGAAATACAGAATGCAACATTTCACTATTTGGCTCTCTTTCTACTGCAGGTGTTATAAAATAAATATCACAATAAAATCTTAGAATCATAATCCTCTCCTCTGCCTCTTAGTACAAGCACAACCAGAGCTGGTTCAGCCCTCAAAAGGAACTTCACCAGCACTACAACCCTGAAAAAGCAAGAATCTCCAGAAGTCACAGATGTGTTAGGTTTTCTCCTGATAATACCTTGGGCACATATTCCAAGAGCAGCAATGTATTTCTTGTCTTCTAGGATCTCCTGAGCTTTGTTATCTGAAATATTCTCAAGCTTCTTCACGAACGTCTTCGCACTGATACACAGCTGAGCCTTGTCCTTCCGTGCTTTGACACCTAGGGTTGTAATTAAAGCTTTAACCTCCTTCTAATTCATTATTTCTATTGCAGCAAGTATGCAGCCACCCACCTTCGAGACCAAGTTCCTCTTATAACAAATGCAATGCTGACATGTCCCGCTAAAAGAACACCTGGCCAATAGCCGACCCTACAACCATTAGTCCCTCCTCCACAAACGCTGGCCCCTGGATCCCATAAGGACAAGATACCCATCTCAGCACACACCAGCTTCCAGTTTGGGCGAAATGACAGAGACTCACACACTATAGCACTGCATGCAAAGGGGATGGTACTTGCCATGCCCTGTCTTTCACAGTGAAGGGGACCAAGTGGAGAACATCTTGCTGTAGAATGTCAGAACACTCGTGGGAGAATTTAGGCTGAGATCTCTATGCAGACCGTGTGTCTGACCTGCTCGAAGCAGGAACAGCACTGAAGTCTGATCAGGGTGCTCCGCGCCTTGTACTGCCAAGTTTTTAAGCATCTCCACAGAGATTCCAGACAACAGTAGTAAAAAACTGCAGCAAAACTCTCCTACAGCAGCCACCACGTGGAGCCCCCGCCTGCAGCCGGTCCTGTGCGGCGCTGGGGCAGCGCCCAGCCCGGGGGGCACGGCCCCGCAGGCCCCGGCCCTTCCTGGGGGCCCTGCCGGCTGCTCAGACCCCTCTCCCGGCGCCGGGCTGTACCTGTGTTGTCGGCAATGTGCTTCAGGACCTCCTCGTCGGGCACGAACTTCACCTGCAGGGCGCGGTGGCGGCCGCGGTCCGACCCCTCGGCGCG